>JAGFMF010011458.1:2965184-3054632 GCA_019455555.1 Galemys pyrenaicus | reverse complement strand
AACCATTATGGAAAGCAGTATGGCGGTTCCTCAGTCTACTAAGAATGGAACTTCCATAGGATCCAGCAATCCCACTCCTAGGAATATACCCAAAAGACATAAAAACACTGAATCAAAAGAATACCTGCACACCTGTGTTTATAGCAGCACTCTTTATAATAAGGTAAGACCTGGAAACAACATAAATGCCCAAAAACAGATGAGTGGATCGGGAAGCTGTGGTACATAGACACGATGGAATACTACTCAGCAATTAGAAATGAAAAACTAGATGCATTCATAGGAACATGGATGGAGCTGGAAGGGATTATGCTCAGCGAAGTAAGTCAGAAGGCAAAAGAAAAATACTAGATGGTTTACCCCTAGGAGGAATATAAGGGACCCAAATAAGGATCAAGGAAAGGAATAAGAACAATAATAATAACAACAACAATAAAGACACAAAAACCAAAAATGAAAAGACAAGGACAAATTGGGGACACCTGGTGGGGAGGGAAGAGGGGGAGGGTTGAGGGCAGACGGGAGCACGGGGGACTGAGGTGATGGTGCACTGGTGTTACGGTGATGGGGAATCCATGGGGATTACAATTGATGTCAAATATATGTACATTTTAAAAAATTATAAATAAAAAAAATTAGCTGTGTGATTAAAGGTCCACTTTAAGCAGCAGTGATTGAGCACCTGGCATTTTATTGGCACATATATATGCCAACCTTGGGGTCCTACGTGGAAAATCTCATAATCAAAACAAGAAGAGGATGCTGCTGTGTCAGACTCAGGTCTGAATTGAGGAGGGAGACCAGGCTCCTGCTGTTTGGGTCTTCCAGCAGGTTCCACGGGTGCTGTGTCTCCCAGAGGTGATACTCTGCAGACTTTGCTCTGGATAAACATTACTTCTTGGAGTTCTCAGGGTCAGTTTGTCTTAATTCCAATTTTGCTCTCATTTCTCTTGTGGCTTCTTTTTTGATCCATTGGTTATTTAGAAATGTGCTGCTTGATTTCTACATATCTGTGATCCAAATTTTCTATTATTATTGATTGCTACTGGGTTGTTGGAAAAGCCATGCATCATGACTTTTCCAACAACCTAGTACTTCTACTCATTTGTGGCCAAACAATACATTTTTTGTGATTTTGATCCTTATAAATTAATTGAAATCTGTTTTATGCCCTACTATATGTTTCATCTTGCAGAACTTTCCATGTGTCCTTCAAAGGAATGTGTGTTGTGCTGTAGACCTGTGGATGGTGGACTGTTCATAGCTGTTCATAAGGTCTCGACAGTATATTATTCAAGCCTTGTATTTCCTTACTGATGTTCTGTTGAGTAAGTCCATTCATTGTAGAAAGTATGAGCTAAAATATCCAGCTATCATTGTTGAATAGCCTATTTGTCCCTTCATTTCTGTCGGTTTTGCTTTATTTATTTTGGGTCTCTGTTGTCAGGGGCATTTAGGTCTATAACTACTGTATCTTCTTAATGGACTGACCCCGGGCCTCCCTGGTGGCGCAGTGGGTTAAGCAACGCATTATGAAGCAAACCACAACCACTGCAGCACGAGTTCGATCCCTGCTGCCAGCCAGGGAGAGAACCCACATGGCTTGGCAGACCTCTCCTGCTGTGCCCGCTGCTCCCCTCAGCAGTGTACTTCCGTTGATCTGCCTGTTCTGCTCCCCGCTCTATCTGTGGTGAATCCTCTCACCCCCCACACCTCTGGCCTGTACCCCAGTGCTTGTATGCATAAATAAATAAATCTTTTAAAAAAAATGGACTGACTCCTGCTAGCATCATAAACTATACCTTTTTATATCTAAGAAGTATTATCTTAAAATCTATTTTATCTAATGCTAGTACAGTCATTCCAACTATCTTTTGCTTACTGTTTGAATAATTTATTTTTTTCCAACCTTTTGCTTTTAGTCTGTCTTCCATAGACAAAATATAGTTGCATGATAAGGTAGGATTTATGTCTGCCATTTAACTATTTGTTTTGTACATCATATCTTCTTAGTTCCTCCATTACTGCTTTCTTTTCTTTAAATGGTAATTTGCTGATTAATTCTCTTGTCATTTCTTTTATTATACCTTTTTAGCAATTTTCTCAGTGGTTCCCTTGAGATTTTTATTTAAAATCTTAACTTATAACAACCCAGTTAGAATTTATACTAATTTAACTTCATGTACAAAACTTTGCTCCTATATAACTCTACTACCTCCCTCCAGTTTTGAGCTATTATTGTGATACATTTAAAATTTTCAAACATTGTATGTATACCAACATAGAATAATAATTACTGCTTTTTGCAACTATCTTTCAAAATACATAGGAAAGCAAAATAAAAGTCATATAGTATATTTTACCTGCCTTTTATATTTACCTATACAGTTACCTTTACTCCTTATCTTCATTCACCTGAATTCAACATACTGTCTAGTTTCTTCCACTTTAGTCTAAAGTACTGCTTTATTATTTTGTGAAAAGGTCTGCTGGTAAGAAATCCTCTCCATTTTATTAAATTTGGGACTGTCTTGCTTTCTCCCCTTTTTCTGAAAGATAATTGTGCTAGAGAAGTCTTCATTGATACCCGTTGTTTCTTTCAGCTCTTTGAGTATTATCCCACTGCCTTTTGGCCTTCCTGGCTGCTGCTAAGAAATTGGTTAGTAACCTTTTTTTTTAAAAGATTAATTTATTTATGCATACAAGAACTGGGGTGCAGGCCAGAGGTACTGGGGGTGAGAATACACCAGAGACAGAGTGGGGACAGAATAGGCAGATCTACTGAAGTACACTGCTGAGGGGAGCAGTGGGCGGGGCAGGAGAGGTCTGCTGCGCAACGTGGGTCAGCTCCCTGGCCGGGGATCGAACTCGTGCTGCAGTGGCTGCAGATGCTTCATAGTGCAGTGCTAACCCCCTGTGCCACTAGGGAGGCCCTGGTTAGTAATCTTTTAAGGAAGTTTTGTAGGTGATGACTTGTTTCTCTCTTGCTGCTTTCAATATTCCCATGGTCTTTGATTTTTAAGTTTCATTCTGATGTGACTGGAATAACTTGTAAGAGTTTATCTTACTTGTAGTTTATTGAACTCTTTGGATATGTGGTTAGTGTTTTTATCAAATTTGGGGAGTTTAGGGACATTATTCCTTCAAATATCCTGCCTCTTTCTCCTCTCCTCTGGGACTCCATTACACATATATTAGAACGCTTTCTCTGTTCACTGTCTTCATTCTTAACTTTCTGTTCCTCAGACTAGATAATCTCAACTGACTGTTCTGATCATTTCTTCATTTAACTCACAGGTGCTCCTGGACTCTTCTAGTGAAGTTTTCATTTTGCTTATTATAATTTCAAATCTAGAATTTCTATTCTCTTTTAAAAGTTTCTATCTCTATTGATTGTCTCTAAGTGATGGGATATCACTCTCATGCTTTTCTTTACTTCTTAGTTTTCTCTAGCCCTCTGAACACATTTTTTTAAAGATTTATCTATGCATACAAGCACTGGGGTACAGGCCAGAGGTGTGGGAGGTGAGAGGATCCACCAGGGACAGAGTGGAGAGCAGAACAGGCAGATTAACTGAAACACACTGCTGGGGGCCTCCCTGGTGGCGCAGTGGGTTAAGCAACACACCATGAAGCAAACAGCAGCCACTGCAGCACGAGTTTAATCCCTGCTGCTGGCCAGGGAGGGAACCCACATGGTGTGGTAGACCTCTCCTGCTGTGCCCGCTGCTCCCCTCAGCAGTGTGTTTCCCTTGATCTGCCTGTTCTGCTCCCAGCTCTCTGTGGTGAATCCTCTCACCTCCCTGGACTTTGGCCTGTACCCCAGTGCCTGTATGTATAAATAAAATAAGTCTTTAAAAAAAAAACAAACTGAAACACACTGCTGAGGGGAGCAGCAGGCAAGGCTGGAGAGGTCTGCTGCGCCATGAGGGTCAGCTCCCTGGGCCGGCGGCAGGGATCGAACTCGTGCTGCAGTGGCTGCGATGGCTTCATAGTGCCTTGCTTAACCCACTGTGCCATCAGGGAGGCCCTGAACACATTTTAATTAACTGGTTTAGAGTCTGTCTATTAAGTCCAACATCTGGGTTTCTTCTGGGATAGTTTTTATGGACTGCTTGTTTTCCTGTGTATAGGCCACACATTCTTATTTCCCTACCTCTCATAATTTTTGTAGAAAGTTGGGTATCTTAAACGGTGAATGTTACAACTGTGCACACCAGATCCCTGTTCCCAAGGGTTTTTGTTGCTGTTGCAGTTTGTTCAGTGACTTTCTTAAACTAGTGCTGAGCGACAGGCACTCTTCACTGTGTGTGCAGCAAAGTCTCTGCTTGCGAGTGGTCAGCTGATCACTGGAAAGAAGCCCCATAACGCCCAGAACCAGTCGGTCTCTCTGCATGTGCTGAGGGGAGGGCACTCCATGGGTAGTTGGAGAATTCCTTCAATGCTCAAGCAGTCATTTTATAACTCTTAGTCTTCACTTTCTGATTGCAGTGACCACAAGGTCAGCCAGAGGTGAAGTCCAAAGCCTTCCCAGCTCTTTCCTGGGCATATGCACAGTCCTGTACATGTCCATGAGCTTTTAGATCTAGAAGAATATGCCAACGTTTTCAAAGCCCTCTGAGCTCATCATCCTCAAATTTTCCTTTTAAGATTTTCCATCAGTTTCTTGTTTCAGGTTGTTGGTCCAGTTGTTATTACTGCCTCAAGCAACTACGCTGTTAATGATTTCCACTATTGTTCCCTACAAGTACCCTCAGCAGAAAAGCTGTTTGCATTAAACAAGCTTCAAGTCAGTTCAAATAAACACATCCAGGCCTTCCTGGTGGCTCAGAGGGTTGAGCTCCACACTGTGAAGCATCCGTGGCCCAGCAGTACAAGTTCAATCCCCAGCCAGGGAGGGGACCCACATGGTGCAGCAGACCTCTCCAGCCTTGCCCCTGCTCCCCTCAGCAGTGCGTTTCAGTCCATCTGCCTGTTCTGCTCCCCGCTCTGCCTCTGGAGAATCCCCTCACCTCCCACACCTCTGGCCTGTACCCCAACTCTAAATGCATAAATAAATAAAAAATCTTTAAACAAAAACCAAATAAACACATCCTTCCAAGTGAGGTCTTTTGGGGAACCACCAGACAAGTCAAATAATGACAGTTACGTGAGAAGGGGGTTTTGGAGGTGCTCCAAGCCTGCTCCGCTATGCTCTGGTGGCAGTTCTATTGGATTTTAAGGACTTGAGAGAAGATGGGATTAGGACTAGTGAAAACACCACGAGTTTACTGTTTTTACCAAGATTCAGCTGTTTTTCTTGAATAAACACTTCCCAGATTGCCGCAAGCCTTTGGTTAGTTTCCAGAATTGTGGAAAGGTTGGTTTTAACCACTTCCACAGAGCTACCATTGCTCTACAGAAGAGAGTTTCCTAATTCTGCCATTTCTGTTGCTGTCACCCCTCGGCTCAGTCTCCCTCCCGGGCCCCAAAGTGTCTTCCACTGAACCCACAGCTGTCTGGTCCCTGGAGCCCAGAACATCAGTTCATTGCCTTCGCTTCCAAAAAGGCTTCCAGAACAAGTCACCCCCAGACGCAGTGGCCACATTCTTCCACCCTCCAGCAGGATTCTGAGCTCTAGTCTGACTCTGAGCTCGGTTCTACCCTGGCCACCTGTTCTCTCCGGTTTCTGCTCATTCTCTCCGGTTTCTGCTCACGTTGAGGCAGGCACGGTGCTCCTTGTGCCAGCTGCAGGTTCATCTCTGAATCGGAAGCCCCTAGTGCTACCGAGCTCGGCCACAACCCACGCGCCCTGGGACTTGACAGCCATAATGCGTGCACCCGGACCAGCCGAGCCTCATCCCCAGGCGCGGCCAGAGTGTGCAGGAGTGGCAAAGGCTCAGACCCTCCCCTTCCCCCACATCAAACCTATGACACCAACACGGCCTTCTTCACAGAGGACTCAAGTGAGACCCAGAAAGGGGTGTGGTATGGCCAGAGCCACACAGCAAGTCAGACATAGAGTTAGGGCTAGAACCCGCTCTCTAAATAGGAAAATGTACACCTGCAGATGTCCCCAGAAGTGACGGCTGCAGGCTGGAGCAGGAAAAACATCCAGGCCCACTGTGCTGGGCCTGGGGAAATGGCCACCAGGGGGCGTGTGGTATCAAGAAATGCTCGGCCCTCAGCGCATCCCTGTGTGGCAGGCCCAGGCATCCTGACTCAGTCTGCAGCCCCACCCCCACCCCCCATGGGGTCCTGGCCTTGACAGAGAACCTGAGTCAGAGCAGGGACAGCAGAGCCCAGCCCTGCAAACCTCCCAGGTTCCCACTCTGCCTCCCCTGGCACCAGGCACTGATGGGGAAAAGGGAAACAGGAACCTCCTTCTCATCTTCCCCAGAGAATGGAACCTGTGGCCTCCAGCAGCCATGTACGCACAGAGAGTCTCAACTCACAGGGAAAGGCTGGCCCTGGTCATAAACTCCTCAGACCACTGGCAGTAGAGCGAACCCTGTAATCCCTCCCTGCCTCAGGAGCCCATGCCTCCGTGCTCACACTCAGCCCTCCTGCCAGGCCCTCCCAACTGCCACCAAACCCAGAGTCCAGGCGTGACTCTGGGCCAGAAGCTGGAGCCATCTCCAAGGGCCCCCCAGGTCAAGAATCCTTACGGTAAATAATACTATCCTCGAGGTCATGGGTTGAGTCTCCTCCTTGACAACCACAACTCCAGACCACCCAGCCACTCCCTGCTAAGGACACAGCCTGACAGATGAACACAGGGAATTAATTTCAGGTAATGTATAAAGCAAAAAAAAAAAAAAAAAAAAGAAAAAGAAATTGTATTGGGAATGACAGAATGCCCAACAAAAACAGATTGGTTGGTAAATTGTGGAATATACGCAAAACAATACTGACTAGTCATGAAGGTCATGTTGTCGGGGCCTCCCTGGTGGTACAAGCAGTTAAGTCACAGCACTATGAAGCATCTGCAGTCACCACAGCACGAGTTCGATCCCCAGCCAGGGAGGGGACCCACATGGTGCGGCAGACCTCTCTTGTCTCGACTGCCGTTCCCCTCAGCAGTGTATTTCAGTAGATCTACCTATTCTGCTCCCCAATCTGTCTCTGGTGAATCCTCTCACACCCCGCACCTCTGGTCTGCACCCCAGTTCTTGTATGCATAAATAAATCTTTTTTTAAAAAGTCATGTTGTCACATGGCGATCTTGAGTTGAATTCCAGATCAAGAAAAAAGCAGAATCAAGTGTATTATTTACAGCTGGATCCCAGTATTTTTACTAGTAGATATCATCTCCAGGTTTTGAAATTAATTTTCCTCTTAGTTATGTGTTTTCCAAATTATCTATAATCAGTATTCATTATGTTTATAACTGGGAAAAATGTTAATGTTTTTAGTAAACACTTTCTTCCAATTGAAAAACAGTAAATTTGATAAGCAACAATGTTCCCTAATATCAAAGTTTTTGTTTAACAAACTGCCTTGAACGTATCCATTAAATACAAAAATTTTTTTTGAGTCACAAATTTCTTTTTTAAACCACTACTTTTAGATCCAACAAACTGTTGAAGAATGTATTCATTTTACTGTTTTTAATTTTATTACATCTGAAAGCATTTCTCTGAACTACATCATGTGGGTCGTGCCTTTGGATCTCTTTACCTCTCTTTCTACCCACTTTGTGGATCAGAACAACTACAGTCCGTGGGATGAGGGAACCATTTTTCCAGTCTGGTGACCCCCAGAAGATTCTGAATGACTAGCGATAGTCTGTTTCTCTTCCTCAAAGATAGAAGGGAAATAACTAGGGCCAATTTCTCACCACCCATCGGAGGCCATTGGGACATGTCTGGAAAAGTTCTGTGTGCACCAACATCTGGGGACTTCACAGGACTTTGCAAAGTGCTTTCATAACCCAGGTTGAAGGAAGTATAGTAAATTTAAGATGTTCCTGAGCCGTGGTTGCTGATGGGATGTTTACTGAGGTTGCACAGGAAGCTGTACATGGAGGGTTTTGTTTTCAGGTGGGACTCTGAGCAGGAAGTGGGTCTTCACATCAAAGAAAACAAACAAAACTATCTTGGAGCTCAAGAAACCAGACCAGGCTGTCTTGGGCTTCCAAGCGTGGACTCTGGAGCTCAGCAGCCCTGGATTGTAAGTGATTACCACTTACAAGCAGAAAAGCACGTTTAACTTTTCTGGGCCACAGATTCCTGTCTTTAAATAAAGTAGAGTAATATTATAATGCCTATCCTCAGGGTTTTGTAAAATTTAAACGAAATCAATCCAGAAAAGAGAACAGAATAAACAAGGCCTTGGGACCTAGTAATCACTCAATGTAGGCAGGAGAGCAGGAGGGAGGGAAGGAATGAGAGAAGCGAAACAGGGAGGGAGAGACTGTAAAGCTTTATAAAGTAAAATCACGACTCATAGAAATATAAAATGAAGATATGTCAAAGATTTTACTTAACTCTTAGTTAACCAGTAAGATGTTACAACTTATCCAAAGGAGTTTTCAAAGACTCATACATGGATGCAGTAAGGAATGCTAAAAAGAACTTATAAGTAGATATAAAACAAATCTATCCACAGGGAAAATATCAAATGAATTTCCTTGGACACCATCATTTGTACTCTCACGGACAAAGACAGTTGCATTATTACAAGTTTTCTGCAACTTACAGAATTATAAAACATCTCAAAGACAATGAAGGACAGAGAGAATATACCGGATAGAACACCAGTAAGAGTTTTTGCCCACTTGAAAGTCTTCTACAGTCTTTCCAGGAGGAAAGGAAAGAAGGAAGGAGGAAGGATGAAGGGAAGAAGCAGGTTGGGAAAGGAAAGACAGCACCTTAGTGAGGAATATGTACTTCTCAGCACAGAACAGAATGAGTCGTATTTTGGGGGATCTATCTCAGAATGGCTAAGTCTATTACATGTGTTCTTTATCTACTGCTATGTAGCAAATCACTACAAACTTAACAGCTTGAAACTAGGTGTATATTATCGCACAGTTTCTATAGGTTGAGAATTCGGGTATGACCTTTCTGGGTTCCCTGTTTCAGGGCCCTCTATAAAAGTTTCAGTCAAGGTGGCAGCCAGGGCTTTAGTCTCATCTCAAGTTGACCGGAGAAGGTCCCACTTCCAAGATCACGTAGGTAAATAAATGATCTGTTTCTTGCAGCCTATGAGACTTGAGGGTCTCCTCAACATGGCCGCCTGCTCCGTGAAGGAAAGCCATAGAGCAGCAGTACTCTCACCTAATGTCACCTCTGAAGCAACACCCTGTCACCTTTGTCACCTTTTCTATTCTACTGATTGAAAGAAGTTGCAAATTCTGACCACACTCAAATGGAAGGGCTTGCATATGGGCTTGAGTGCCAGATGGAGATTATGGGGGTTATTTAAAGTTGACCCATCAAACAGGGATTCCCCAGTAACCAGGTCTTAGACCTTGTATTTAGATGTTTCTGAAGCTGGGGGCTTGGCACATTTCTGGACACCCATCTGAATGAGCTAATAAACCCAGGCTTTCTATACTCTCTGGAGGCGGAAGAAATATAAGATCACTTAAGTAAATCTACTTAAAATGGTGACCTAATTTTATAATTACTAGGTGAGTATTGACTGGGGCTTTATCTTAAAAATAGAATCAAAAATCAAAAATAGGGGCCTCCCTGGTGGCTCTAGGAGTTAAGCACTACACTGTGAAGCATCCACAGTCACGGCAGCATGAGTTTGATTCCCAGCCAGGAAGGTGACCCACATGGCGCAGCAGACCTCTCCTGTCTCACCCACTGCTCCCCTCAGCAGTGTATTTCAGTGGATCTGCCTGTTCTGTTCCCCATTCTGTCTCTGGTGAATCCCCTCACCCCCAACACCTCTGGCCTGTACCCCAGTTCTTGTATGCATAAATAACTGTATTTAAAAATAAAAAATAATGAAAAAAATTATATTTTATTTAAGAAAGTTAGATTGCAACCATTTTCTAACTCTTAAAGGTGTCGTTCAAGGGTTGGTATTTTCTCAAAATAAATAAGCGAGATTGTAGTGTAACTTCTCTTATTTTATCTTTGATTCACAAATGCTGGAAACTGTAGCTGAAAACTACAAAACACTGATGAAAGAAATCAAAGACCTGAAAAACTGGAAAAAACCATACTATGTTCATGACTTGGAAAACTCAGAAATTGTTAATGTCGATTCTCTCTAATTTGATCAATAGCTTCAACTGAATCCTAATAGGTTTTTTTTCTGTTTATAATTTACAAGGTGACTCTAACATGTGGCGCTCCAGAGACTCAAAAAGAGCCAAACAATTTTAAGAAAGAACAAGTTTGAAAGACGGTAATACTGATTTCAGGGGCTACTATAAAATTCAGTTATCAAGTCAGTATGTTATTGACAAAAGGATGCATGGATAGACAGACAGCAGAGGCATTAATCTATGATTCTAAGTACAACAGAATAAAGAGTTCAGGAACAAAAATCACACAAATACAGTCAAATGAATTTTGACAAAGGTGAAAAAGCAATACAATGAAGAAAGGATAGCATTTTCAATGAACAGTACACAAACTATTGGACATCCGTAACGCAGAAAAGGAACAGCCCTTTCTACCTCTATACCATACTTTATACACAGCTTAATTTTAAATAATAGACTTAAATGTAAAACATACAGGAAAAAATCTTTGTGGCCTTATAACAGGGTGGTCCCCAGGAAAAGGGGAAGTTCCAGGTTCCCTGCCCCACCCACAGGAAGGTGGAGCTGAGCAGGAAGGAGAAGAAGCTGGAGGGGAGACTGGAGAAGGAAGGGAGCAGGAGGGAGAGCCAGAAGGAGACCTGCAGGAGGCACAAGGAGCAGAGACAAGCAAAGACGCTGCACTGGCTTCTTGGTCCTGGACTAGGTGAACAGATGTGGGTGAGAGACCCGTGGGAGGTTAACAATGGCAGCTCTTTTTTTTTTTAATTTACTTATTTATGCATACAAGCACTGGGGTACAGGCCAGAGTCCAGGGAGGTGAGAGGGTCCACCACAGACAGAGCGGGGAGCAGAACAGGCAGATCAACTGAAACACACTGCTGAGGGAGCAGCGGGCACAGCAGGAGAGGTCTGCTGCGCCATGAGGGTCAGCTCCCTAGGCCGGTGGTAGGGATCGAACTCATGCTGCAGTGACTGGTTTGCTTCATAGTGCGTTGCTTAACCCACTGCGCCACCAGGGAAGGCCAACAATTACAGCTTTTATCTTGATTTTGATTTATCTCTTTTCCTCCCAGATTTGTCTGACCTTTTCTGACCCTTCTCTATGGGTCTCCACCAAAAGGTGCTTTAGACTTGTGGCAGACTTTCAGGCCTTGCTTTGGGCCAGTCCTGTTTGGCTGGACTTTTACCCACGAGGGGATGGGTAACTTTAAGGGCTTGATATAGTAACTATATTCTTTGTCTTTTCTGATATTCACTACCTGTATTAAAGTTCCTTTCCATTAAAGGCCTAATATATTTCGTCTTGATGCAGCAGATGGCAGCACCTATTTACAGTGGTCAGGTTTGGGGGTTTTGGGGTGCCCTTCTCCCTGCCTTATAACAACTTGAGGTTAGGCAAAAAGTTCTCAGATGTAACACCAAAAACTTAATCCACAAAAAGGAAAACATTGGTAAATATGTACTTCCCTAAAACGACAATCTTTTGCACTACAGGAAAAAAAACTATCAAGACAATGAAAAGACAAGCCATACACTGTCTCACACCTGACAAAAGGTATCCAGAATATCCAAAGCACTTTCAAAGCTCAATAATAAGAAGCAATTCAGATTTTAAATGGATTGGGGTGGGGGTGGGGGTGTAAAAATAAAATGGGAAAAAGATTTGAACAGATACTTCACCAGAGAATATCTGCATATCTGCGTGGCCAATAAGCCCATGATAAGCAGAGAAATGCTCGTTATAACTACAGTAAGATGTCATCATATACTGTTTGATGGGAAAAAGACGCCGACAGTACCAAGTGATAATGAGGCTGCAAAGCAACTGGAACTCTCCCATGTTGCCTGTGGGTATACAAATGGTACAGCATGTTTAGAAAACTGCTTGGCAGGTTCTTATAATGGGATGTGCCCTTACCACATGACACAGCAACCCCACTACATACATACTCAAGTGAAATAACTTCTTTCCTATAGAAACCTGAACTCCCATGCTTCTAGCAGATTTGCTTGTAATACAAAAAAAAAACTGGAAATAACCCCAACATTCCTCAACTGGGTAATGGCTAAACTAACTATCAGGCAGTCACACAATGAAGTATTACTGAGCGATGGAGAAGACAACGCCAACACATGTAACAGCTTGGGTGGATGAAACACAAAAGCATTGTACTAAGTGAAAGGGGGACTCGAAAGACTACAAACTGTGAGCACAGCTATACAACATTCTGGGGCAGGCCACACTATGTATTTTCAACTGAGAACAGATCAGGGTTTCCAGCAGTTGGAGAGGAGAGAGGGTTTGAGTAAAAAAGAGAAGCTGTGTGAGGGAGACATTTGCAGAACTGGTCGCATCTCCCTTGTAGGAGTTGCTGCACACACATACACATTTGTCAAGATCATAGGACCGTACCAGAAAGCATGGATGTGGGCCTCCCTGGTGGCGCAGCGGGTTAAGCAACGCACCATGAAGCAAACCGCAGCCACTGCAGCACGAGTTCGATCCCTGCCGCCGGCTGGGGAGGGGACCCACATGGCAAGGCAGACCTCTCCTGCTGTGCCCGCTGCTCCCCTCAGCAGTGTACTTCAGTTGATCTGCCTGTTCTGCTCCCTGCTCTCTGTGGTGAATCCTCTCACCACCCCCCCACACACACACCTCTGGCCTGTACCCCAGTGCTTGTATGCATAAATAAATAAATCTTTAAAAAAAAAAGCATGGATGTGACTGAGTGAAGAGCAGAATTTTTTTTTAATCAATGAAAAATGTTTTAGGTGGAGAGATGGGAATCAGATCGGGGCCTGTCTCACTTCATAATTGAAGCGATCCCTGTACTGGTCCCCTCCTGGGTGCCTGCACTTGCTCGTTCCGTCATTCTTGCTGCAGTCTCTGTTGAACCATGTGCCAGATCCCCTCGTGTCCACTCCTGACACCCCTGCAGCCCTCCCCTCCCCTCCCCAACTTTCCTCTCCTCTCCTCTCCTGTTCCAGTCATGGCTGGGCCCTCTGTCTTCCCCACTGTGTTGTTCCCAAAACTTCCCAATTTTTTCCCAATCTGCAGCCTCAACACTGGCAGACATTCTCCTGCTACTGAAGAAATGATGTTTCTAAAGGGCAAGTAAGACCCTGTGATGCTTTGCTTTAAACTCCCCAACAGATTTTTTTCAGACCTTCTATGAGTCTCTACGACCAAATAATGGAACCCCAACTCTTCAGGCCGGTAGCCAAGGCCCTGCGTGATCGCGCCTCTCCTTAATTTCCTAATTGTCCATCTGCCCTCAAGCCATACACTCCATCATATTAAGCTACTCGCTTGTCCTCAGACATGAGGTGGGTTGTCTTGTTGGTTAAAACAGGCACTGCCCTTCTCTGCGGGAGGCTCGCACGTCCTCACCCGCTGACGTCAAGCTGGGCCAGGTGACTTGCTTCATCAAATCAAATGGAAGCGTAAGAGACACTTGCCACTTCGGAGCAGACACTTGAAGAGCCAGCGCATATTCCACCATCTCTCTTCTCTCTGCCACCAGCAGAGGTGAACATATAATGTGAGCGAAAATTAAGCCTTTCTTGTTGCTAAGCCACTGAGACGCAGGGCTGTCTGTCACCACCGTGTGACTCAGATGACTGACACTCCCTTAGACAGTAAGCGCCACCAAAGCCCACTCTGCAGCTCTGCACGTACAGACACCAGGTTATACAGCAACCGGATGTTGTATAAATGGGCTCACACAGTACGCAGTCTCTTAGGCGGTATATAAAAATAGATACAATTTATGTAAAAATATCATAGAGTAAATCATTCACAAATGCATATTTGTTAAACGAATGAGTATAATGAGGGAATGAGCAAACAGAACCTCTGGGCCTTTGCACATGCTGTTCTCTCTGCAGAGTGACCATTGCTGCTTCTTCACTTGCTCAATGCTCCCTCCAATCAAGCCGCAAAGACCTCTTCCTCCAAGAAGCCTTCCCTGCCCACCCCTAAGGCCTCTGCGTACATTTCTACTGTCCTAATAACTGTCCCCTTGGCCTGACAATGAGATCCATAGGCAGAGCCAGGTGGGCCCACTTCAGTGGGCTTGTGCCAAGCACAGGGCCTGGTTCGGAGTAAATGGGCGGACAATGAAAAGAGGAGGAAGGGCAGCCTCAGGCTCTGTCTCCTCCAGGCCTCTGCACGCGCTTCCACCCCACCAGGAACATCAGTCCTTCTCCTGCTTTCTGATCTATCTCTTAAATCCTTAAGCATCAAGAAAGACAAATACAAGATGGTCTCACCCATGTGAAATTTGGCGCAGGGTGCTTTGGTGCGCACATTTGAAAAAGTGTGAATCTCTGCCCCAGAATCACACACAGTGTAAGTCAGTGTCACCTCGATAACAAGTAACACAATGAAAATAATAAACCCCGGGCCTCCCTGGTGGCGCAGTGGGTTAAGCGGCGCACTGTGAGGCAAACCACAGCCACTGCAGCACAAGTTCAATCCCTGCCGCCGGCCAGGGAGGGGACCCTCATGGCACAGCAGACCTCTCCTGCCTCGCCCGCTGCTGCCCTCAGCAGTGTATTTCGATCCATCTGCCTGTTCTTCTCTCCCCACTCTGTCTCTAGTAAATCTTCTCACTGCCCTAGACTCTGGCCTGTACCCCAGCTCTTGTATGTATAAATAAAAATAAAACTTTTAAAAATAATAATAATAATAATAAACCCCTTAATATCATTTGACCCATCCACAGCACAGTCTACTCACAATGAAGTCATTGCTTCTCCCTTGTTCCCACAAAGTAATACACCAGCAGAGTTTTTGCCACTTGGGGCGTCCTTCTTTCTCTCTCGCTCTCTCTCTCTCTCTCTCTCTCTCTCTCTCTCTCTCTCTTTCTGTATGTGTGTGTGTGTGTGTGTGCATGTGTGTTTCATTCTCTCCTGCCGCCATCTCCTCTTCCCCTGTCACAGCACCCTGAGGCAGGGACCTAACCCTGATTCAGTCCCTATACCTAGGACTTAATAAAATAAAACAATTAACAACCCACCAGGGCTTACTCAGGTGAAATAAATGGATGACTGAATATTTGAGCAAAGGAATGAATGAACACATATGGGTTCCAGCATGTTCTTCCATCAGGCCTCAGAAAGCCCAGGTCCATCACAAGAGGATGACGTGAATGCCACAGGCTGCACTGACTGTACAGCTGACTCCTCCCAGGCTTGCAGCCCCAACCCCAGCCTCCTGGGCACCCGGCACCGTCGGTGAGTGGACGGTGACTGCAAGGCTCACGGTCCTAGTTCCCAAGTCCACCACGCACTTCCCCTGAGCTGGCAGAGGCTTCGAGTGTGCGACTCCAGGGAGGTGTGTGCACAGGTCTGCCAGCCATTAGCATGAGCTAATCGGTCACCTACGGGGGAACTGGGAGGAGAAGGGAGTAAGCGCTGCAGGAGGAGAGCACAAGGAGTGAGAAGGAGTGGGCATCACTCAAGGTCAACATGCACGGCCACTGCAGACTGACTGAGGATGTGCTTTGGAACTCCGAACACGACAGTGCACACCCGAAGTCAAGGAACACTCATCACCTCCACACAGCAGCTCCCGCCCCACGAATGCTTCATCTGGAGAGTCCCAAGGGAAGCAAGGAGGAAGGGGAGGGCGAGAGAGAAAGAGGCACTTCTCCAGAACTCATCCCAAAGGCAACCCTCCAGCACTTCAATCATCTGGAAACTACCCAGGAACCCACAGCGAATACAGAGCTTCTGTGAAGCTGATGGGTACTCATCAGAGAAGTCAGGCCATGAAAGCAAAGGAAGAACAAAGTGGGATCCAGACTGAGGCACAGAGAACTGTGTGCCCCGTGGACTCCTGAAGCAGACCCCGAAACAGGAGAGAGTCACCAGGTAAAAGCAAGTGAAACACATCAGGCACGAAAACTGGTCCCAATGTTAATTTCCCTCATTTGATCTTTAACGAATGGTTGTATAATCACTAGGGGAAGCTGTGTGAAGGGTATACATGAACTCTATTTTTGCAATTTTTCTCTGAGTCTTAGGCAAAAGGAAAATAAACAAGTGGGACTACATCCATAAGTCTCAAAGTATCTTAAAATAAAAGCATGTTTTGTTTCGTCTTTTAAAGGACTTCCAGGCAGCCAGCCACATCCTGGTAAGAATGCCATTTATTCTCATCAAACCTGGTTTTGCTGAATTGCCTGTGAATATAGTTTATTTATTTAGCAATCATGGATATTGTTCTCTCAAGAAACCTGCAGTTCTCCGGTGAAGATTGTAAGTATCAGATGGAAGGAGGAGGACAGCTAGCAGTGCTGAGAACTGGCAGGGAGACAAAGAACTAGAAGCAGGCAGTCTGGGGCATTTCTATGAGGGCAGGTGGGCCCCGTACCTGAAGGTCTCGGACAGGCTCTAGTGTCTTCGTGACCCAACCCCACTGTGCCATCAGTGTTTACAGACCCCAAGTTGGGGGCACAGAATCAAATAAGATCCAACGGCACACTCCACCGGCTCGCACATGGGGAGGCAAGCACGCGCACACACAAGAAAGTCTTGTGCAATGTTCATCATCCTGAAAGGTAAAACATGTGAGGGGACTGGGTAAAGGAGCCACTTGTTCACCTTCAGGAAAGACAATGTCAGAGGAGCCACCCAAGAGAGGGGAAGAGTTGAATGTTACAGGTGGCTAAGACCTGAGGTTGAGGTGGTACCGTTAGAACAGAACCTAAAGAGGGCCTCCCTGCGGCCTCCCTGGTGGTGCAGTGGGTTAAGCAATGCACTATGAAGCAAACCACAGCCACTGCAGCACGAGTTCGATCCCTGCCTCCGGCCAGGGAGGGGGCCCACATGGCGCAGCAGACCTCTCCTGCTGTGCCTGCTGCTCCCCTCAGCAGCGTGTTTCAGTCAGTCTGCCTGTTCTGTTCCCTGCTCTGTCTCTGGTGAATCCTCTCACCTCCCTGGACTCTGGCCTGTCCCCCGCTCTTGTATGCATGCATGAATGAATAAATCTTAAAAAAAAAAAAGAGGGCCTCCCTGGTGGTGCAAGAGGTTAAGCACTACACTGTGAAGCTTCCTCAGTCACTGCAGAATGAGTTCGATCCCCGGCTGGGGAGGGGACCCACACGGCGCAGCAGACCTCTCCTGCCTCGGCCGCTGCTCCCCTCAGCAGTGTGTTTCAGTCAGTCTGCCTGTTCTGCTCCCCGCTCTGTCTCTAGTGGATCCTTTTACACCCCCCCCACATACACACACACACATCTTGGGCCTGTACCCCAGTTCTTCTTTGCATAAATAAAATCTTTTTTAAAAAAAAGAACAGAACCTAGCGAGATGGGCAGGAACCAGATCAGAAAAGACCTGACTGTCCTTTCCAGCAGGCAGCACCGAGGCTGCAGAGTGGAAGGGCGGCCTTTCCTCAGGGCTGAGCCCAGGAGAGGTTACATTGAGGTCAGCCTGTTCCCCACTGTACGGGGTATGACCACAGCACACAGTGTGATGGTGAAAATGAACGAGGACACAGCCCAAGCAGAGATGCTGAGAACCAGCACCTTCCCGACATGGCTAGAACAAGAATCGGTGCCCACCGGGCTGCCTCGCCCGCCCAGGGGAAGCTACTCACCCACGGTGCTGTGTGGGGTGACACCCTCGGGATGCTTCCCGCAGACAGTTCTCCCAGCAGCATTTCAAGTCCATCCTGATCTGTCGAAACGATCCGCAAAATAGCCACTCCTGAACCCCACCCCGATGAACTTTCCCTGAGATGAATGGTGGAAATGCCGGACCCTCGTGCAGAGTTCCTAAAAATATTTTCCATAACCATTTTGCATAGGTTTTCGTAAATGTTCTCTGAACTGACTTATTTCTTTGTATGTCCTCCTTTTCCAAAAAGATGAAGAGCCACTCCGGCGCACAAACAAACACGACCCTTTTCTCGAACAAACGAGAAAAGAAACATAAAATTTTTTTTTTTAAAGATTTATTTATTTATGCATACAAGCACTGGGGTACAGGCCAGAGGTGTGGCGGGGTGAGAGGATTCACCACAGAGAGCAGAGAGCAGAACAGGCAGCTCAACGGAAGTACACTGCTGAGGGGAGCAGCGGGCACAGCAGGAGAGGTCTGCCTTGCCATGTGGGTCCCCTCCCCGGCCTGCAGCAGGGATCGAACTCGTGCTGCAGTGGCTGCGGTTTGCTTCATAGTGCGTTGCTTAACCCACTGCGCCACCAGGGAGGCCCAACATAAAATTTTTTTATAGGGGCAAAATAAACATAAAATAGGACAACATCTTGCTTACTAAGTAAGTAAATTTAGAAAAAGAGAAAATAAGGAAAAGGAATAAAGAACGCGGGGTAACACTGGAAGAACACCGGTGCCGCGTGCCGCACGTGCCAGAGGTGGACCCCAAAGCTGACTGTTAAGTAGCAACCACCAAAGAGGGAGGTACCTTCTACTGCAGGATTCACAATACTCAAGCACTATTTTATTTTTTTTAAGATTTATTTATTTATGCACACAAGAGCTGGGTACAGGCCAGAGTCCAGGGAGGTGAGAGAATTCACCAGAGTGGGGAGCAGAACAGGCAGATGGACTGAAATACACTGCTGAGGGGAGCAGCGGCCGAGGCAGGAGAGGTCTGCTGCGCCGTGTGGGTCCCCTCCCTGGCTGGGGATCAAACTCGCGCTGCTGTGCTGTGGATGCTTCCCAATGCAGCGCTCAACCCACTGCGCCACCAGGGAGGCCATGCTCTGGGACTTTTTATAAATGGAATCGTTCACTGTCTAGTTTCATTCACTCAGCCCTGAGTTTGTGACTTGTCCATGATATTGCTGGAACTGTAGCTATAGTCTCACTGCAGTATTGCTTCACGTGGCCACACCACAATTTATTCTCCTGTACATGGTCCATCACTTTTGCTCAGGGAAATAAAGATGATCATAGGTTGCACATGGGTGTTTTTGAGTTAACGCTGTTGGTAATTCATTTAAGTGCATAAGTCTAGAAGATGCCAAAGACATTTTTCTAAACTTTGAAATTAAATTCAAATGCCGCTTAAAACTGTCAGTCTCGCAGTTGACATTATTTTGATCACCAAAATCTATTTTTGTAACCAAAGATGTCTCAGTCCTGTGGCCAGAGGAACAGAAACCAAATAGAAAAGCCAATGAATGTGTGTTCTATTGCAAGTAGACATTTGCAATGTAGTAGACATTGGCAAGCAGGCGACATTTATTGAGACTCGATCGTGTGTCACAAATGGAACCAAACACTTCAAATATATTATTTCCTTCAATCCTGACAACAATAGTTTTAAGATTCTCATTTTTCTTGAAGATTTATTTATTTATTTATGCATACAAGAGCTGTGTACAGGCCAGAGGTGCGGGAGGTGAGAGGATTCACCAGAGACAGAGTGGGGAGCAGAACAGGCAGATGGACTGAAAGACATTGCTGAGGGGAGGAGCGGTCGAGACAGGAGAGGTGTGCTGTGCCATGTGGGTCCCCTCCCTGGCCGGGGATTGAACTAGCGTTGCTGTGCTGCAGTTGCTTCACAGTGCGGTGCTCAACCCGCTGTGCCACCAGGGAGAGCCTAGTTTTATGATTCTCACTTTTGAAGCTGGATCTGTCTTGCCTAATCCTTCATCCTCACCACATGCTGTAGTATCTAGCGCAAACCAGGCAGTCAGCAAGCGCATGTTAACGCAATGAATGAACAAAAGTATCCACCATTCAGAGTTCATATCACATACCAGAACCCCTGTGAAGTGTTTACATTCATTATCCTGCTTAATCGTCTCAACAAACCTGAGATGATATCATCTTTGGGGGTGTTGCCCAGCTCACAAGTCCCCACTTTCTCTGAAAACCACGCTCCTGCATAGATCCGCAGCCGCCACGTTTGCGCTGCAGAGCCCCACCCCCTTGGTAACAGTTGATAGGATGGGCAGCAGATGCCTAAAGCAGCTCAGCCAATCAGATTCTTTCTCGGGAATTTGGACTGAAGACAGTCATTAAGGTCCACAGAGGATAGAACTGAGAGGCTGTGAACTCACTCCCAGCCTGCACTGCGGGCTTTTCTATGGAAAAATGGAGAAAGAGCATGTGGGGTAGGGAGGGGGTGTGAGGGAGGAATTGGGAGATTGAGCAGGGAGGTGCAGAGACGAGCTGAATTGAGTCTGGGCTCCCATCTGCTTCTCTGTTTCCCATTCCAGGACATCCAAAAGCCCATACTTGCGCTCCAGTAAATACTTTTTTTACCAATGTTCAGTGATCCCCATTAACTATTACCAACAAAAAAAAATCTAAACAAAGATAGGTAAATGTCTCATGATCTGTATCTAACTAAGACAGGTAAATATCAAATGAAGTGTCAGAATTGAAGTGAACTGCTGGACACCCAGTTGGTGTTTGGAGAACTGCTTGTTGGTGTGGAAAACACTCCAGAAAGACACGCCTCTATTCCTGTCTTTTCTTATATAGTCCATCAGTCAATTCGCTCAACCTTGTTCCCAATGTTCCAAGTTACCTGTGTCCCTGGAAACACCTTTGTCTCTTGACAGCTACCACCATGTACACACAGCTGTTCTCCCTCCTGGGACATCACCCTATATCCTGTCTACCTGGTGAGGTCTTTACTGAATTTTAAGCTCAACTCATGAAGCACACCTCAAAGCAGCTTCCTCTAACCTCCACAGACTGGATTCGGAGTCCTCTCCTTGTGCGCATATGGCGCAGAGGGCACATGCTCTGGACATGGTCTGCACATCTGCTCTCTGAACATACCATGGCCACCTTAAAAGCAGGGCCTGCTTTTCTACAGTTTTTTCACCAGTACACAGTAGAGTGCTGGGCCTGTGTGTACACCAGTAATTGTGCACGGGATGCATGGGTGGATAGATGCAGAGGGGGAGATAGGTGGGCAGAGGGTGAGGAAGTGGGGGTTGGGATGGGTAGATGGGGTATTAGTGGAGAGGAGTAGGAGGAAGGACAAGTGGATGGAGGGGAAGATAAGGAGGTAAAAAGATGAAAGGAAGTTTAAACAGACGGATGGATGGACGGATAAATGGACAGATGGATGGACGGATCAAAGGGAGACAGCAGAAGGGACAGGTGATAGGGAAGATGAATGAATGAGCAGACAAGTACATAGGTAATGGGGGATGGGAGAAAGGCTATTCAATGACTGAGGAGAGAGGGGCAGCTGGGTGGGTAGACAGAGACATGATTGAGCCACTCTGACATCTGCAAGCCTAGGGCTCACATCTGGTGGTGCTCACTGACTCCACCCACGATTCTGCCACCTGCCAAAGACTCCCGAAATTCAACATGTATAAAATCAAATTCATATTCTTCTTCCCCAAATTTGATTCTCTTCCAGTGTTCTGCTCCTCACAAATGGCGACACCATCCACTCAGCTGCAGCAACCAGAAACCCAAGGTTGGTGTTATTCACCACCGCCAAAACACAACCTAAATGCCCTGTGACAGACGACCAGATAAAGAAATGGTGGCATATATGCTCAATAGAAAATTACTCAGTGATTTTAAAAGATGAGATAGCGCCTTTTGGGACAAAAGGCATGGATCTTGAGGTGATTATGCTAAGGTAAAATGAGCCAGAGAGTGAAAGACAATTACCACAAATCATTCATTGGTGGACTGTAAATAACAAAAGAAAATGATGACAGAACACAACAAAAAAATGACTCTTAGACTCTATGAAAACTATAGTGGTGGTGGGGGGGAGACAGGGACAGCGGGGAGGAGGTGAGAAGGAGGGAAGGAGATAAGGCCTTGGCATGCAGCTCTGGCGGGGGGGTGACGCATGTGCTCGTGTGGCGGCGTGAAGGTTTACCCCCCCAAATCATATAGTCATGTAATGGATCGGCAAATCAGTAACATACGAGGGCCTCCCTGGTGGCGCAGTGGGTTAAGCAACGCACCATGAAGCAAACCGCAGCCACTGCAGCACGAGTTCGATCCCTGCTGCTGGCCAGGGAGGGGACCCACATGGTGCAGCAGACCTCTCCTGCCTCGCCCGCTGCTCCCCTCAGCAGCGTGTTTCCCTTGATCTGCCTGTTCTGCTCCCAGCTCTCTGTGGTGAATCCTCTCACCACCCCACACCTCTAGCCTGTACCCCAGTGCTTGTATGCATAAATAAATAAATCTTTAAAAAAAATCAGTAACATATGAGGTAAGAGGAATCTAGCTATCACCTTGACTCTCTCAGTCCCTCAGCCCCCACACCCAAGACATCACCCAGTCCTGCTCACTGTACCTCAGTACACCTGGTCCGTCTCTTCTCATCTCTAGGGTCACGGCCATCTCTCTCCTGGGCTCCTGTGAGCTCCACTTCTCCAGCCTCCCTGCCTCCATTCTTGCCCCCAACCATCTCCCTACTACCAGTACAGCTGCCTTTTCAAAATGCAGATGTGTGCAATTCGTCATTAGTATAGTGGTATTTCTGCCTGTCAAAATGCATATCTGTGAAACCATAAAATACATAGATGAAAACTCTGCATCAATGGCTTCAGGGGTGTCTTTGGGGACTTGATTACAACAGTAAGGGAAACAAAAGCAAAAATAAACAAATGGGATGACAGCAAACTAAAAAGCTTCTGCACAGAAAAAAAAAAAAAAAACATTAAAATGAAACACTCAGCGCATGGGAGAAAGTATCCATGCATCAGACATCAGACAAGGAGCTGACAGCCATGATCTACAAAGAACTTACACACCTCAATAAAAAGAGCACAAGGACCCCAAATACGGGTGGGTGGTCCAGACACTTCTCCAAAGATGACAAGCAAATGACATAGACACCTGACAAAGCGCTGGCCATTAACTATCAGGGAAATGCAAGTCAAAACCACTATGAGATACTACCTTACATCTGTGAGAATGGCCCACATCAAAAAAGACCAGACATTAAAAATACTGGTGGAGATGGGAGAAAAAGGACACCTCACACACTGTTGGTGGGAATGTAGACCAGTCCAGCCCCTGTGGATAACAGTATGGAGGTTTCCCATAAAATTAAAATGATATCTACCAGGTGAGCCGGCATTCCCATAGCTAGGTATCTACTGAAGAATGCAAAAGCATTAACTAGAAAGGACACCTGCACTCCTCTCTTTGTTGAAGCACAATTACAATACTCAATTATGTGCCCAATGACAGAAGAATGGATAAAGAAGATGTGATGCATACTGGCAATGGAATACTACTCAACTATGAAAAAGATGAAATACTCACCATTTGTGCAACAAGGATGGAACTGGAAGGGATTCTAATCAGTTAGATACGTAAGAAGGAGAAAGACAAATATCAGATGATCTTACTCATGTGGAACATAAAGAAACAAAGCAAAGTTACAAAATTAAACCAAAACAAACCCTAAAAATCTCACTGCAGAACTGTGGATGCCAGAGCAGGAGGGGAAGGGCTGGGGAGCCAAGTCAGAAAGGGGTTCAATGGACCATGGTAGAGTTAGTGGTGCTTTAGTGGTAGGTTTGGTAACATACACTGAAGAAGTGTGAACCTACAAAATATATGCAGTGCATAAAAAGATATGGTGCTGTAAATCAATATTACTTCAGTAAAATAATTTTAAAAATTTTTTTCATGCAGGTCTGATTATGTTACCACCACCATCCAATATTCTAAACCTCCAAATTATTCTAAATGTCTCCCACAGCCCAAGTCTCCTGCCTTACCCAAATCACGTCTCCTGATCTCCACCAGAACAAGATCAAAAGTCCTGAAACTACCCCCAAGCTTGCCACCCAGGGTTGTGGCAGCTTTTTTTTAAATGTATTTATTTATGCACACAAGAGTTGGGGTACAGGCCAGAGTCGCGGGAGGTGAGAGGAGTCACCAGAGACAGAGTGGGGAGAAGAACAGGCAGACTGACTGAAACACACTGCTGAGGGGAGCAGTGGGCTAGGCAGGAGAGGCAAGAAAGGTCTGCTAAGCCAAGTGGGTCCCCTCCCTGGCCAGAGGCAGGGATTGAACTCACGCTGCAGTATGCTTCATAGTGTGTTACTTAACCCGCTGCGCCACCAGGGAGGCCCAGTTATGGCAACTTTTACATTCACTCCTTGGTCAACATCTATCACACACACCAACCCCCACACCCCCAGGTTGTAAATAAACCCCACCAAGGAAAGACCATGGCTATTTTGGCTTTGGGGGGGGGGGGCAGGGTGGTGTCAGGCACTTTGGATACAAAACTGGGTACTGCTCCTAATTATCCAGGTGACCTCTGGCAGGTTACAGGAGCTCCAAAACCCCCTTGTTATGTAAAGAGGGTAATCCCCATAGAAAGGGGAGGTCCCAGGCTCCCTGCAGGGAGAAGCTAGGAAAGAAGAAGACTGGACTGCTCTGGAAGACCACAGGATTTGGGGGAGCACTAGTAGAGACCTTCTCGGCCTTGGACTTGCCCCAGGGCCATGGGGTACACGGAAGGAGACATTACAGACAAGGACGTGGGTGAGAGAACGGGGAGGGGGAGGCTGACGATGGCGGACTTTCTCTTGACCTGTATTTTGATTTTGCTCCTTTCCTTCCAGACGTGCCTGGCCCCTTCTGACCCTTTCCTGTGGGTCCCCCCCACAGAAGTTGCCTTATACTTGTGACGGGCTTTCTGGCCTCAGAGGCCCTGCTTTGGGCCAGCCCTGTTTGGCTGAGCACTTACCACAAGGGGGTGGGTGACTTTGGGTGTTTAATTGGAAACTATTTTAACTGTCTTCTTTTTCTTCTCTCCATTGCATGCTAATTCTGTTCGAGTTCTTTTCTACTGAAGATCTTCTGCACTAAGAGTATGTTTGTCTATGCAGTGGAAGGCAGGACCCACTGAGAGCACCCGGGTTTAGGAGTCCTGGGGTGCCTCTCATTCTGCCCACTAACAGTTAACACAGGAAAAAGGAGAGGAAATGCTGTCCCCCTCTCTCGGGGGAGTGTGGAATTAATCAATGTGGGTGGCATGGCTACAGCGGGGCTGGGCGCTGTGGGTGCCTGTGACGAGGGCCTGTGTGACGGGTGAAGCAGCCACAGAAAGGTCATGAGAGTCCCCACTCATCCTCAGCCAGCTTACCCCAATCCAAATCTTTAATCTTTAAGAAATAAGTGCTCCCAGAAGGGCTGCCTTTTACACCGTAGCCCCTGGAGACCTCTCCCAGGGTCCTGGAATGGCACCTCCTACTAAGGGGTAAGGAGGAGGGGCAGCCTGCCCCGCCTCCCCCAATCGCAGGAATGGTTGTCAGGGTTTATTAAATCCCAGGAGAATCTAAGAACCCAGAGATCAGTTTTCGTAACAGGTCTGTTTCATTAAGCTCTTTCCTCTCTCGAGCCTATAGCAGAGCTCAGTTACTTACACCACCAGATGCAGCCTCCTCTACCTGGAATCTCACCTCCACCTGCCCTGGCTCCCCCATCCTTCTTTCAGACAAGCCTCTTTATTAATCCAGACTCCTCCTGGACCCCAGGCCCCACCCTCAGTCCTGGAAAACCTTCTATAGTTGCATACTCTAAATCTCCGCAAGGCCCACCTCTTCCAGGAAGTCTTCTGGGACTGACCCAGCCCTCACTCATTTCCTTCTCTCCAGAAGGCCCAAGGTTCTAAAGCCTCCAATCAGAGGAAGCTGTGGTTTAAGACAGACCCATCGGGATACAATCCCAAGCTTACCAGTGCTAAAGGATTTTTTTTTTTTTTAAAGAAAACCATGACTATTACACTATTACACAAATATTAAATGAAGACACTTCCAAGAGTTTATTTAACTCATTCATTACTGAGGGAACCAAGAAGTTCTATACCTGGGCAGCCACAGGTACAGCCTTCAGCCCCACCCCCCAGGAGACAGCAACTGACCTCAGCTGATGAGGTTCATTTGCATCTCAAAGCCATGAATCATTTGCATTACAATCAGTTTTCTGCAACCTAGAAAATGATAAAGGAGCTCGGAGACCTAGAGATGCACAACCCCCCTCCCCATAGAAACAGGTGACCATGTGCCAGGTAATACCTAATTTAATTTTAATTCACTTACCCCTGGTGATCTCTGCCTCTTTTAAAGTGTTTCATCATCTTACCTGGGGTTCCTTAGCCGGGTGTTCATTTCTAGAAAGTCACTTAAATACAGGGAGCCTCAGTCTCTTCATCTGTAAAGTGGGGTGAAAGCACAAAAAACACCCCAGGTTCTCAGCAGAGGTGCTCCAGAAAGCTGCTTCCATTTATACCGCTACTTCCCCACCACCCCTTGGGCTTCCTCCCCCCACTAGCCACCTCTGAACTTAACATTAAATAGAAGCTGCTTGAGGCGGTGTAACAGCTGAATCTCTGGGAAGGTCCGGTTCTGTGCCCACTCCCTCCCTCACCACCCCTCCCCCCATCGAAGCCAAGGCCTCCTGCGGCCCTCTTCTCCCCTTGACACCACAGAGAGGCACAAGGGCATCTTTAGCAAAGCTCAGAGGGAAATAGGAAATCTAAGAAAATTGGTAGGACAGGGTTTTCCCTCACCTTGTCTTTTCAGAGTGGAGTACTCCCCGCCCAGGCAAGCTAGAGTCCCTCACCTTTGTGGTGTAACTCAAGGCTTTTGACATCCTCCCCTATAAGGGATATACCCTAGCAAGAGGTCACCTTCCCGAAAGCTGAGGGGTCTTTTACATAGGTATGCCACCCAGAGAACAGACCATCCTGATGGCCTTCCCCCTCCACTTCCCCTCCACTCTTAGGATCAGAAGATTTCCCCCACGGTAAAACTGAACAGTGGGTCACCCTGTGGGTGGCAGGTGTGACCTGCCACCCCAGAGCCTGGGAGATGCCCCAGCAAGACTGCAGGCTCCTCTCTCCACCTCCCTCCACTGCTCTGGGCCAAGCAGATGACCAGGAGAGGCCCCTCCCAAGGGAAGAAAAAAAAGACTACAGAAGAAAGACGCAAAAATGTATGAACAGAGCTACCAGAATAAAGACTAATCAAGGACATGAAGATACCCCTTCACTCCCCATGAAGATGTTCCCTGCTGTGCTGTCTAGAAATGAGGCAGTGCTAACAGCTGGACCCTTAGGAAAGTCCTGTTCCCTGCCCCGCTCCATCCCTCACCCCCCCCCCAAAACAACTAGACAACACTTTTCTAGAAACAAACTACATACCCAGCAACAGAGGACTGGCAAGACAGCACACAGTGCACCAGCCGGTGCACTGATGAGCAGCCACAGGAGTGTGACGTGGCGGGGAGAGGAGAGACAGCCAGCAGGTCCACTGCATCGCAGGACTCTGGAGAGTTGTGCACTTCAAAGAAAAAGGCGCAACATTAACAATGACCAGTTTCTACGCTCTCCTTTCTCTTGGTGATTCCCAAATGTGCCCTCCATCAACACGTATTTGTGGATGGAGAGACAGAAAGGCAGTCACAATCCAACTCCCTGCAACCAGACCTGATGGATACCACCACCTGGCCGAAATGGAAACCAATTTTGGGTTCCAGTTTGAGAAACAAGGCAGATTCGCCAGACCAGTGATGCTCCAGTGGAAGTTGGCGGGGAACGAACTCTTTTAAGGCTGCAGCCTTCCACAAGGACTTACTGAAAGTCATTCATCCCACATACCACCTCCACCACAAAACAAACACTCGCTAAAAGGGACAGTTTCCCCATTCAACAACTAGAATATCCAACCTGCAAGAATCAGCGAGATCTGCTAAGGGAGGTCAAGGCCACCTTTAACAGAGTTGTGCGGCGGGCATAGCCCTGGCCTGTGGTGTCCTAGAGCCCCCAATCCTGCTCTCTGATCCTGGTCTGTCCTCTCCTTTCTCTAGTCCTTTATTAATTCATCCATAAAGTCAATACATGGGGTCAGACATGACAAGGTTGAGGTACCCTTTCTCAGGACTCTCTTTCCCCTTATTCTAGTCTCCTCCCCCTTGGTAATAAAGCCAGGTGGAGCTAGAATCTCCCAGCCTCCCTCGCAGCCCCTCCCCTAGTCTGGGAGAGGCTAGGAAGGCAGCACAGGAGGCAGAGTCAGAATGAACAGGCCCCAAAGGGGATGGGAGGTACCCTCAACCACGGAGAGCCACAGAATATGCAGCACCCTCTCCCTCCATCCAGAGAAGGCCAAAATGTGCCGAATGGTAGAAGTGGGGCAGAATGAGGCTTTCTCCACGCAAGCCTGCTCTGCAGCCTCCTGGACGTGCCCACGGCTGCCTCACTTCTCTGTCACCACATCCCCCCGGCTCCTCTGCTTGCACGAGGTTTATCATCATCAACACACGTAGCTCTTTGCGGTCAAGTTTTATTTTGAGAAGTACTTTCTAGACCCACCAACATAGTGGGAGTTAGGAGAGAAGTATCAAGAGATGCATCGAATTTAGGGTGCATACTTTTACATTCCCCCAAGGCTATCCTTCTTGGGGTTCCCAGTCAATCAAGGGAGACTCAACACATGATTTCACAAAGAACTGGAGGGCACGACCATCACAGCTAACCACCTGCACCAGGCTGTCGAAGGGCCCAAAATAGGGTGAGGGTAGAACAGGTCCTGGACGTCAGGGGAACGCCCCTGAGTCAGGGATCCCACGGGGGCCTTCGAGGTACTGCCAGGGCCAACCTCTACCTTGGAGGTATAGGGAGAAGGGGATACAGAGCGCACAGCATGGAACAAGGGGTGAAGGGTCCAGGCAGGCGGGTTGCTCAGTACAGCAAGGCTTCAGCTGGGCCTAACGTAAACCCCCTGGCCCCAGAACTCACCTGTGGGCAAGTGGGAGCACGAGGCCCCGCCAGACTCCTGCCCTAGCAGCGGCCGCTACAGGCCTCCCCTGCCCTAATGGCAGCCTTGCCTCTGTCCAACCTGTCTGCCGTCCTGCCCTGCATGTGTGGTTCATCTACCCTTCTCCGCACATGTCCGTGTCTGTCCTTCTCTGCTCTCTCCTGTCTGTATGTCATTTCCTACACACGACTGTCCGTCCGTCCGTCCGTCCTCCTCACGCATCTGCTGGCACACTGGCCTCGCTGCATCTCTTGGCCTCCTCGCGGCGCGTGCCCCGCCTGCTGCTGTGTGGGTGTCGGGCTGGCTGTGCGCAGAGGGGCGCGGCTCGGCCCTCCCCGCCCCCCCCCCAGCCCGCGCCCCCCCATCTCAGTAATGACCCCAGCGGCGGCCCAGAGCTGCTGAAGCCCGGGAGCCGCGGCGCAGCACTGCTGAGACCCGGGAGCCACGCCGCTCGCCGAGAGGGACCGGAGCCCGCGGTGGTGGCGGCGTGGGCGGCGGTCGGGCGGGGCTGCGGCAGGGCAGGGTCGGGCGGGCTCGGGAAGCCACTGCCTCGGCCAGGGGTCGCGGGCTTCGGGTCGGCTCAGCCCGGCCCCGCCCCGCCCCGCCCCGCCCCTGCGCGCCGAGCTGGCCGAGGCGGAGGGGCGCGCCCCCCGCGACGCCCGAGCCCGAGCCCGAGCTCAGTGGCATCCGAGCGGGAATCGGAGCAGGAGCCAGAGCCAGAGCGGGAAACCGAGCTGGAAGCGAAGCTGGAGCCGGCAGTGCGGCGCACGGAGTGGATCGAGGCAGCCAAGCCGAGTAAGGGGCTTGGGGCCGGGGGGCCGCGCTGGGGAGGGGCGGGGAAAGGGTCCCAGCCCCCTTCCCGAGCTTGGCGGGGCCCGGGGGGGTCGCTCACACCCGGGGGCTCCGGGCGCCGAGCCTCTCTGCGCGCCGGGAGGGCGGACGCGCGGTCCGGAGCGGAACCGCAGCGCGCTCGGAACCTGATGCCCCGACTCGTGCGACCCCCGCCCCGGGGCGGCTCGCCGCCACCCGAGGGGGCTGGGGCTGTCCGCGAGCACGGCCTCGGGCCGCGGGGAAGGAAAGGAGGGGGTCTCCTGGTTCTTGCCTGACTCGAGTCCCAGACGAGCATCCACTCCATGGGGAGGGAGTTGGGGGCGGGGGCAACAAGACAGGCTCCCCGGCCCCCCGCCTTCGACTTCGGGGACCCCTGAACAACCCACCTAAGGGGAAACTAGGACGCACTCTCGGCCGGGGAGCGAGAGGAACGAGGCTCCAGGCTTTGCGGAGTTTGAGCTAGACCCCACCCCCACCCGCGAGCCTGGAAGTTTGACCCTCCCACGGGTGGGTCACCCGGGCCATGCCCCGGCTTCGGGGCCCTCCTCGCTGGCCATTCTCAGCTGCGGGGCGCGAGAGGGGGCCTCTGCGCGCACCTTCTCCCCCTTTGGGGCCGACTTTCGCTTGCGCGGTAAATGAGTTCGAGGCCGAGTCCGAGGCGGCTACTCGGCTGGCTGCGCAGCGTGGCAGTGGCACGGCCGCCTCTCCCCAGGCGACCTCGGGAGCTGGGCAGTGCCCACCCCACCCCCCGCTGGTTCGCGCAGTCCATTCTCTCCCCCGTGGGCTCCGCTGTCTGGCGCTCCGACGGCCCTCCTCATCCAGGACAGTGGCAGTGGGGGGGTGACCGGGCCCAGGCTGAGAAGGGGAGGGCACAGGTGCAAGGTGCTGGAGGCAGAGGCTGGGAGCTTGCTCCTCCGTCTAGATCCACACGGTCCCAAGGGCAGCTGTCTTGAGGATGCCCCTGCCCCACTATCCAAAAACATCCTGACTCCCCCAGCCCCAAAGAGGGCTTCACCCAGTGCCTCGATTTCCTGGGCCGACAAATAGGCAGAATTTGGTTGTGAGCTGAATGTCTAATGGCTTTGGAAGCAGAGGGTGACTTGGCTGACTCCCTCGCTGTGTGACCTTAGGTAAGACACTTAACCTCTCTTCACTGTTCCCACCTGAACACGGGGAAGGTGAGTTAAGAGGACCCTGAGATGTTGCTTGTGGGTGGCTTAGCATGGGGCCTGGCCCACGACAGCACTCATTCAGGTTGGTTACAGGTGTCATTTGGTGAAGTGCTCAGGGCCAGCAGATGTGGAGAAAGAGCACTTTCCCTAGGTGGTGAGGACATGACACCCCCTCACCCCAGTCCTTACCGAAGACACCTTTGAAACCCCCAAGGTCTTACTGAGGTCTGATTGCAACACAAAAACGCTCTCTTCGGGGCCTGCCCTTTCTCAGAGGAGCCCCCCTCCCCAGCTCTCCCTTCCCTGCCAGCCATCTTCATCCAGGTTGGAAAACACTGACTGGCTTTTCCCTTTGCCCTTGGCTGACGTCTGCTGCCCTGAGCGGGCTGCCCCCTCCCCCCAGCTTGCTCATCCTCTGCATCCCTCTCTCCACTCCAAGGTTTGGGACCTGAGGATTGTTTTTCCTTAAGAGCATCTGGTTGTCAGGTGGCTTCGATGTTCCACTGTCAACACAGGCAGTGGCGTCAGCAGCTACTAGGCCTGGGAGGTCTGTGTGGGGTCCCAGCCCTCATTCTTTGCTGACTGTGGGGTGTTTGTCCAGGTGACTGGGCCCTGACGCAGCAGAAGTGAGGACCCTGGGGGAGGAAGTGGAGCCAGTGACTGAGTGACAGGTTAGAGCTTCTGAGCAGGAAGGTTACCAGGAAGAGAGCGCCCCAGTCTGGGCAACTGGGGGCTCAGACCCAGAGCAGAGCAGGTGAGACCCTGGGCCTGGGGCCTGGGGGGAGGGGGGTGGGGTGCCGGGATCCTTGGGAGGGGGCACAGAGTATACAAGTGGCCAGGAAATAAAATTCAGCTTTGGACGCTCACGCTAGTCCTGGCCACCTGTGGCCCAGCTGCCTGAACAGGGGGCCAGGGAGGGGTGAGTCTGTCCTCATGTCACCTGGTGAGTCAGGCAGAACCGGTTGGCCCCCTTGGGCTTCCTCTACACAGACTCCTGCCTCTTCTTCGTCTGTAGCCGACCCACACCCCTCCCCCTTTCACCCACTAGGGTGTCACATCCCTGCATCTTCCATAATCCTCACTGCCCTTCTCCCCAAAGTCCTTAATCAGAAACACATTTAGAGATTTGCGACTACTGATTCACACAGCCCCTGGAACACAGCCGACAGAGAACGTCAAGAATGATCGATTCGTCACACTGAGACACCCAGGACCCAAAGCCTTTGCCCCAGAAGTGCTCAGGGCGCAAAGAAAGGGGCAGGAAGGTGGAAATTTGCCCCCAGCCTCCTGAGGGAGAAAGGGAGAGGCCAGCATGGCTTCAGGAGCTCCTTAGCAAACAGCACAGAAGAGACCTGTGACCGAGGGCACAGCTTTGGGGGTACACTCCCTGCCTTCACGGCTTGTGATTCTGGGCAGATTCACCTTTCAGAACTTCCATGTCCTTTTGAAAACAGAAGCGAGTATCACACACCTCCCAGTCCAGTTACACATGGGGAGTGGGGCTTCCTGTGACTGCGTTGTGTGTGTGTATCGTAAACACGTGTGAAGAGGTTTCTGTGTAAGCCTTTCCCCTCCGAGTTCTACAGCAGCCCTTTGATGTAGCTGTTGTAATTGTCCCCGTCTTGTAGATGTGAACACTGAGGCTAAGGAAGGTGAGGAGCTACCTTTGCTAGACCTAAAGGACATAAAACATCACCATGACTCATCATAATTTTATGAGCTTGTAAAACTGATCCTTAGCACCGTGTATCTTAGATGGTAGGGAACTAGTTCTCAGAGTGATTCCTCCATGGATATCGTCAATCTTCTTATGTCTATATCGTAACTGCCTACCAGGTATAGAATTTTAAAATTCTGTATGGACAGATACCTGTAATGTTTCTTCTAGCCAAACAGTAATGAAGCTAATTTAAAAAACCAGTCCCACCACCATTTAGTCCCCATCCCTCTTCTTTTCCATTTTTTCCCCATAGCACTTAACACCCCAGAAATGGCTACATCTTATTCATTTCTTACATGTTTGCCCTCATCAATGAAACAGACTCTACAAAGGCAGGGACTTTTAACCATTTTGCTCACTATGCTACCCCCCACACCCAGAACAGTACCCACCACTTCACAGTACCCAGCACTTAACTCACTTCACAAATCACAAAATGTTTTACACACAGAAGGTCTATTATTAGGTTTTTTGCCAAGTATGTCTCTTACCTGGAAATATGTGCCCACTTAATGACAGGGATAGGTTCTGAGAACATGTCTTCAGGTGATGCTGTCGCTGTATGACCATCATAGAGTGTAATCACACAACTGAGATGGTACGGGCTGAGGCTACCCATCGAGGCCATGTGACGTAACCGAGCACAAACCGAGGCTGTAGGATAGCCATTTGGCACCATCTTCCTATATGCAGCCCCTCATTAATCTAAACCAGGGTCAGCTACTCAGCACTGAAACAGTAAGGTTCGTGGGAGAAACCATCCCCTCAAATATTTGGCAGGTTGGACGGCTCAAACATCAGCGGAAATAGGATGAAGGTTAGAAACAATGGAGATTATTTTCCTAACATTTTAATAAAGCTCCTTATCAGTAAGTTCAAAGACAAGTTAATTTTTTTTTAAATTGCAATAACAAATGACGGGTTCAAAGGCAATTAAATTAGCCTTAAAAACATTCAGTGACTTAGCTCTCGCTGACTTATTTAGTCAATTACTTTTCCATTTAGTTAGCATAAAAAGATTTTTTTTATCTTCATTTTCATGATTTTTGAGATTGTAAAACTAATCCATGTTCATTGTGGAAAATTTGGAAAATCATAAAAAATAGAAGGACATAAAAATACTCATTTATCCCACCACTGCCCAGAGAGCAGAATGGATGAATATTTTAGTCTGTTTCCAATCGTTTTCTATGTATGAATATTCCTATAGGTTTTTTTTTATATATAAATTCAGGATCATAACTGCATGTAGTTATATACCGACTCAATATAGTTGACCTCTTAGATCTGTTATTAAAATGTCCTTAAAATCAGGACATGCCTATACAGTATTCCACTATAAGTGTGTGCCACAGTTCACCCGGTCTGTCCTCTTACTGGACACTGGGGTTGCCTCCGTGTTTCAGCGCCATGAATAATGCTCACCTGTGTCCTCTTTGGTGGGTTCTGAGCCTTGAGTTGGGCTTCTCTACACACTTGGTCACTTGGCCAATGTGTAGACGGACTGGCTTGTGCAGCTAGACAAGGAGTCCGCTGGAGAGGTTGAGCCATGGCAGGGGTAGGGAGGGAGGTGGCAGTTATGCTCTTATAGGAGACTACTCCAGGTGAACTAACATGGAGACCCAGTGACCTCCAACCACGTTCTAGCACCCAATGGAGTCACACACAGATGAAAGGCCTCCTCGCTGCAGGGACGGCCAGACACCTGAATGCCTTTTCTAGTATCGGGACCAGGTTACCTGTTTGAAAACCTCAGTGTCTCCTGCCCACCTCTGTGTCTCTGTATTTTTACTCTTTTCCTTTTCCTCTCCTGAGTTTGTTCATTCATTCATTCCTTCCTTCGTTCAATCACATAATGAAGATTAAATGACAGATATCAACACGTGCCACGAAATGCTCTTCTCCAGTGGGGAAGTCACCAGTGTCTCAACCTGACATAAAGGCCTTCCTGTGGAGGGCCTGACCTGCAGCCCCTGGAATTAGTCACTGCCTTGCAAGGCAGATACAACCTTTTCAAGATGAAAGCATCTAGCCAAAGTCCAGAATTTCTGATTTCCTTCTGGCCCTGGGCAGTCACATACACACCCACATGGAACTCCTGAGAGATGACCTCATCTGCAGGACATAGTCACAGAGCATCTTATTCCCTGTGAGAGCCACAGGGAAATGTGTGTTATCTGAGCTGTCTACACCTCCCCACCTCAGGAAGGACCCCAGCTCCCCAAGTCACCCAAGCAAACACAGGGAATCCTCCTCCACCCATTCCCCCCTCCACATCTGATCCATCTGTCCCTCTTCTTAAATATCCCCTACACAGCCCACTCTGTGCCTCCAACCCACCCACCATGGGCCTCCCCAGAGCCTTTGCTCTAGAACCCTCTTCCCAGCCACACACCCAGCTAGCCAACACCACATCCTTTGCATACATGGCATCCTCTCCGCAGCCTCTGCATCTAAATGTACAGTGTCTACCCACCTACCCCTCTGCTTCATCCCTTGCTGCTAGCCGACAAATGCAGCCATTACCCTTGTGTCTCACCTCTGGCAGGTAATCTCCAAGGAGATGGGCACTATCATTGTTTGCTTCACCCCGCTATCCCCATCCCGAAACCTGGTACACAAGGCCTTGGAGTAAATATTTGTGGAACCAGTGAGTGCTGGTTCTAGCACCTTCATTTCGACCCTAACACCTCCTGCCACCTGCGGACCCCCACGTCTGGTCCGCTCGGTACACTTAGTCCAGGGAGCCCTTTGTAAAAGGATAAAATCGACCACGTTGCCGTCCTGCTTAAATATTCCAAAGGGGACGCTTGAGGGGGGGGGGCAGGAGCAAACGCCCCCAGACCCCACTCATACCTCAATGTTGTCATCTGTATAATGGGGGTTTGTTATGAAATTCAGTGCGCTGACGTCACGTGACTGCGGTCCAGCGGACGCGCCGTAAACAACACGGCATCACGTGGTCTCCCGCATAGCCCGGCCCACTCCCGCAGCCCCTCCTCTGCTGGCCACCGCAGCGGGACTTTCCTGAGTACTTGGCAACGCGCATGTGCGGTGCGCCCTCATGAAAGGCTGTATGGCGTGAAGCTGCGCCGGGCTCTCCCTGCCAGAGTCACACGCTCCGGCGCGGGTCTGAGCGTCGCGGCGGCCCCGGAGTACAGGTAAACCTGGTGCAGGCTGCTGCGCCACATTTAGCCGCCTCAAAGCTGGAGCGCGCCATCCGCCCACCCAGACAGTCTAGTGGACGGTGAGTCACAGGCAGGAACGCTCCTCGGACGTGGGCAGGTGACGTGACCTCGCGGCACAGGACCCTCCCCCACTGCAGTCCCTCTCGAGCAAATCACTGATCCATACCGCAGGGGATCGTCACTGCGGCGCTGGTCATGTGTGAGATCGGGGTGGGTACTTGGCTCCCTCAGCCGCCAGAGACCACGTAGCTCGATAGCTCCGCTCCTTACATGGGCATCCTTCTCCCCAGGAAGCTGTGCTTGGTTAAGAGGCAGCCACTACACCCAAGTTGTGCGTCAGCTTCGGGCCGTGGTAGTTCCACGTAATTTGGAATATCCGCTCAATGTCCAGCGCTGCGCGCGTTTCCAGAAGCCATCCTAGCCCTTCAAACCCTCAGGAGGGATTAATGTAAAGCAAATGAGGATGGATCTGAGTCATCAGCCCAGATGTACAGCCGCCACACGCACATGCGTACATACAGATAGGAACACAGACCCAGGTAAACACATGTATTTTTAGAAAGCATAGATCCCAGGCACCGAGATTCTTCGTGAATTTTCTGGTGTGAGATCACACTTCCCCAAGCAGCCTGTCACACCAGAGACTTGTCTACCTGTCCTCCCTACCATCACCTCCCCCACTGAACTCTCAAGTTGTTTTCTGTGGAAACTGAGTGGGTGTCAGACCAGCTCTGGGTTCACACTGAGCTGCAGTGGGGGAAGACACCTGAACTAACACGAACAATTCCTGGGTCGAGGCGCCATAGCTCCCTTCCACCCCCTCAGACAGCAGAGTGAACCTGTATGTGACCATGTTTCCTACACGAGGCACTTCCTGTACATTCCCGCTCCTCACAGCACGTAAGGTGCTCTCACAACCTTGCCCGTGATGGCACTAAAGCCCAGAGAGGTGAAGTGCTTGGCCCAAAGTCACACAGCCAGAAAGTGAGGTGTTGATGGCAGCACTCAGGGATTAGACTTCTGGGCTCACGTTCTCCAAAGATAGGTCTTTGATTCATTCATTAACCAGTTTAGTTTACCCAAAGGACCCCATCAAAAAGTGGGATCTCTTTGGCGAGAAATGCATACATAAGAAGAGGGCTCTCTGGAGGAGATGAGGGTGGGATGCTCTGAACCTGCCTCTTACAGAAAAGTTCAGCCCACAATGATGTCACCCTCGCGACCAGAGAAGCCAGCTGCCTCCTAGGACCTGGAAGGGCCAGGGTCTTCTCCTGTCAGCCGCCAGCTCTCCCCTGCAAGAGCCTGCTGGGCTCTGTATCTCTGCTCACTGCTCAGCAAGCCCCAAAGGGGCCCTTTGATGTCATCGAGTCCAGTGGCCACACTCCCTTGAAAAGAAGAAACCCGTCTCCCTGGTGTTCCCATGACTTCATGTCACTTGAGGACACACCAGCAGAGGATGGGCCAGCCTGGGCTGTAGAGGAGAAGGGCTTACTTTTTGAAACTGTTTCCTCCTTTGCAGAGAGGAGTGCTCCCTTGCTGCGTGAGCATCCAGGTGTCACTCCAAGGGAGCACAGGGGGTGCCAGGGTTATTGGGGCAGAGACTCCCTCATTTTCTAGGCCTTTATCCTAATCAGAAATTGAATACATTCGATGTCTTCTAATTTAACCAGGGCTAGACACTGAATGGATATTCCAAATTAAGTGCCTGGCTAACTGTAAACTACTCCCAGCCTCTGAGAAGCTGTGCGACATTACATAAGCTGTATCACCTCTCTTGGCCTCATCTTCCTTACTTAAAATCCAGAGAGAAAAGAGCATCTTCCCCTTAAAGTTTGCGGGATAACGGTAATCTAGTTTGAGCAAGGCATCTATGAACATGCTTCCAAAGCCAGCTGTGGGACTGGACCCCTCCTCACCCTCTCCAGGTCAGTTCTCCCTTCTGAAATGAGGCTATTGGGCTGATCTTTAAGGGACCTTCCAGCCAGACAGTAATAAGACACAGCTGTTCACTGAGGCGGCCCCAGGCAGTGGGAGCTAGGACTCCGTGGCATCTCTCATTCCCACTCAAGACTCCATCCAGGGAGACAGTCCCCCCTCCACCCACCGTGGGGACCCCAGCGGGCATCTGCTCCAGCACCTGCGTACTTGAGCCCAGAGCTCTCCCAGGCCAGAGTGGTCATGTGCTCTCAAAACCCCCGTCCTCTCGCCAGAGGTTGACAGCCCAGGGGATGTGAGTGCTCCACCTGCAGAGTCAGTGGGCATCAGGTGGGCACCCCCATCACCTGCCTGTTTGTGTCTCTGCAGGTGAGTGGAGGGTCGGACCTTGTGCGAAGTCAGGACTGTGCACGTGGCAGGCTGGCTCCGCTCTTCTGCGACAAGGATTACATGTCCTTCAAACGCCCCTGCCCTTGTAAGTCTCTCCCCGTTTCCTTCCGTGGCTCGGGGCCAGGTGAGGGCAGAGCTCAGAGTGGGGCCTTCGGGGAATGGCTGAGTATTTGACCAGAGAGCTCAGGGGGCTGATCAGGGGTCGATGTGAAGCGACGTGCAGGGCAAGGGGGGCAGCACAAAAAGAGCCCCGCATCTGTGAAGAGAGGCTCTGAGAACGAGACCTGCTCTTGCCGACCCCACTTTAGCTGCACTTCCCAGGGGCGGGCTGGGATTGCTCGGAAGGGCACTGATGGGGTGGTCTTTTTTTTTTTTTAAAGAGTCCATGGCCAAATGTCCATGGGAAGTGCTGCGTGAGACAAGTCAGTAGGGTCAGGATTTCTCAGAACCTTTAACATGGTTGTGCTGTGAGGCTCCCGTAGGGAAGAGGAGGCCTAGTAGGCTCCCCTAGTGGGAGTGGTGCTCCACAGTTCGTGCTCCTTGGGTCACAGCCTTAAGGAAGCCATCCTGAAGGCCCTCATTTCCTGAAGCATCACATGGGTTGGCTCATGATGTTCTCCCCAGAGAGAGAATCCCACGTGTCTCAGCAATAGACTCAGGTGTACCCCTGGGGCTCAGCACTGCAACCTCCCTTGTCTCACTCTTTGAGACTTCACCTGCTTACCCCACAGCCCTTCGGTCTCCCCATGGCAGCCACCTGCTGGCCTATGAGGTCCTCCGAGATCACCAAAACCACTGTCACTTGCTGAAATGTAGGGGACATGTGTAACCACACTGTCCTGTCTCAGTCAGGCCTGGAGTCTGTGAAGCCAGGGACCCCAGCTTACTGCTCCTTCATCTGCCTGTCGTCTCCCCTCCCCTGATCACCGGCTGATGCCTCACCCCACTCAGTAATTTCAGTTCATTTTGCGCAACTAGTTAAATGCCACACATCTCGGGGTGCAGGGTGACTCCTCCAAATAGTCAAAACTGCAGTGGTTAAGTCTTTGAACATCGAGGGCCTGAGGCAGTGTGGGTGGGGGACTGTCTGAGTGGGGTCACCACCGGGCATGCCCAGGTTGTAGATGACACTGGGGTTCGTTGTTCAAAAAGTGAATCTGTGTGTATAGGGCTCGGGGGGCGGGGCCGGCGGCCTCTGGCTACCACCGGTGATGAGGCGGGCAGAGGCGGAGAGCGGTGACCCTTCTGACAGACGGCAGTCCACGCTCAGTGCCCCGCGGTCCCCGCATCGCTGCCACTGCTGCTGTGGCCTGCTCGGCGCATCAGGGCCACACCCCTGCCGGGACCTGAGAAGGCAGCGCAGTGGCCATGCCCCACAGAGCTGGGGTAGTCACACCCTTGCCCCATGAGCAGCTGGGAAAGGGCAAGTCTGGGACTGACTGCTGAATGTGGCGAGCTTTCCAGAACCTTCTAGGGTCAAGTCAGGTCATCGAAGCCCTTCCCATCCACACTAACAGAGGCCAAGGCTGCGGTGGCTATGCCGACAGCCGTCTGCATCGCCCTCCTGGGGCTCAGGACGTGGTCACTAGGACTCTGGGCTGCACATCCCACCCTCGTGCCCCCACCCCACCCAGAGCCAGTGTCCGCACGTCTTACGCACTCAGTGAATGCGTGTTGAAGGAATTAATGCAAAATCAGACGCTCTGGATGAGGAGCAGAGGAGGAGGAAAGGGGAGCTTCCATAGCCACACCCGGGTTCTCTCCATGGCCTTGGCCATCAGGTCTCATCTCTGAAAGGGAGGAGTCATAGGCCAGTGGGTCCAGGAGCCCAGGGCTGCCTGAGGCTCCACCGGAAGCAGAGGGAGGAGCCCAGGCAGGCAGGCACACTCCTGACTCCGCACACGCTTCTGCCAGAGCAGCTCTGCTCTGTCTACAGACTGGGGTCGGCGCAGATTCCACCTGGAGAAGGGTTTCCGGGCAATGGCAGGCGGGCGCTGTGGTTGCCGAGCCCCTTCCTCCATCATCTCTCTCCTTCTCCACCGGGTTCTTCTCCTTCCCTTTTCTCTGAACTCATCTAAGAGGTGCCCACCGTCACCCCTTTCAGCACCCTCTTTCCATTTCAGCCTGCCTTCTGCACCCTAGCGCCCCCCCCCCAACTTCTGTGTCACCCAGTCCACTCAGTCTCTGGTTCTCGGCTGCATCTGACTTCCTTGGGTTCTCCTCCGCCCATCTGCCATCTGCACTCAGACCATCCATTCCCAGCCCCCTCTGTCCGTGGGCGAGGGCAGACCCTTCCTGCCCTGCCATGGGACGCCGGGCTCCATCCCCACCTGGCTTGTCTCTGGCCGGACCACTCCAGCCTTCTCGTCCTCACTCTGCCTTTAGCGGATGCCTCGACCTGCCGTTTCCACAGCTCCCACCCATCTCTGCTGAAGTCCCGGTTCCCTCCTCTGCCTTCTGCTGCCTGTGGCCCTGGGCAGCCCACACCTCAAGTCCAGCCTGTCCCGGACTGCACTCCCGGCCCCCTCCAAGCTGACTTTTCTTGATTTCGCTGCATTGGTTTAGGGCGTCAGCACCAACTTAGCCCCTCAGTCCAGCCTCGGGTAGGGACTCTCGATTCCCCTCCCACACACACCAACTGCCCGAGGAACCCCCGGGGCTTCTGGATGGGGTCAGCAGATCGCCATCCTGCCCTTACCCCCACCAGGCCCCTTCAGATCACTGCCTCAGGAGATGCTCCGTTACCAACAGGCAAGCGCAGGAGCGGAAGCAGACGCCTGGGGGCAGCTCCCCAGCCCACAGACCAGAGACCTGCGCCCAAGTTCTGGGCAGGGCACACATCCCAGCTCTTTCTGGGCGGAACTGCAGGAGCTGCGGATGTGCCAAAGCGCCCAGCATAAGAACGGTCTGAGGACAGACACCCGCAGTCCCGGGAGGCCCCAACTTCTTTTCCGACACCTCCTTTCCAGATGGAGGCCTGCTCCATGAACGTAGAGCCAAACGGGTTTGCTCTCTCAGCTCACAAAATGACCTTGCTCTCTACATGTGCGGATACCAAGACTTCCCGTTAAAACCTGGAAAACCAGGGTAGGAGCCGGTTTGTTCTGAGTCTCCACACCCCTAGTCCCTGCTAGTCAAGAACAGAAAGTCACCAGAAGGAGAAACAAGTCCCCAAGCAAGACCCCACTCCCACAGTCAGATCTGGGGAGGCGCAGACGGGGACCGGGACCAGGGACCAGTACGGGGGAGCGCACAGCAGGCGCAGCTACCCCTGGGTGAGGCAGGACGACGCATAGTCGGACAGTGCTGGACTGACCAGGCCGGCTGACTCCTCCCAAGCGCTGCCCACACCCCAGCACCCCGACCGCATCTCACCTGCAGGCACGGCAGCTCACATAGGTCCCTCACAATGACAATCCCAGGACATCTTCAACCCTCTCCCAGTGCGCAGCCATCTGGAGCAGAGGAGGGGAAGAAAAGGGAAGGTGAGGTAGGAAGCTCAGCCCGAGGGAGCCCAGAAGGGTTGGCCACGTGGCTGGAGAGGCATGTCAGGCCTTCTGCCTGCGAGTGCCAGGCTCATAAGCCATTTTCCAGCCTTAGGCACAGAGTGAGGAGGAGACCCAGCCTGACTGTTCAGGAAGGAAGTTTCTCCATCCGGCCCCAGCAGGCAGGGAGGCCCAGGACTCCCCCAGGACCCAGGCTCCAAGAACAGACGCTACAGAACCTCTTCTTTGCCACTGGAGGATGCAGCTCCACGGCCCAGGGGGCAGATGGGAGGAGGACTTCGAGGCCCCAAGGGAGGCTGCGTCTGTAGCAGAGCAGGAAGGCGGGCAGAGAGGAGCATCAGCGGGTCCACAGAGCTTGCCTGCCAAGCTCACAGGCTACCCCCCTGTTGGCAGGAATCACAGCCTGGCAGAACCCCTGGGTAGAGCTGGGTGTCCCTCAGAGTTCATGTGACGTGGGGGACGGTGCTTGGGTCAAGTGTGACCTGGCACTTAATCAGCCATGTTGTCTGGACCGAGCTACTCAGCACCCAGAAACCTCAGTATGCTCATCTATAAATCAGGAATGGCCATACCAAATGCTTGCTCTGCTGCTCAGATTGGCTAGGCCAGCGGATCTTAGCTTGTGCTGGGCACTGAGAAGACGCTCAAGAAACTGGCAGATCGTGTCCTTTTTACCACCTCCTCTCTACATAGCTTAGGATTACCCAAGCCTTTGGGGATGGAGCTGGGAATGTGAAAAGGGATGGAGACTTCAGAGATGAGTTTAGGGCTTGTAACCAAGCTACTGGATTCTGCTCTGCTCACTGTAGCAGACCTGAAGGAAGAACCTGAAGCAAAGGGGGTGAATGACGGGACCCACCACCGGTTACCCCTTCTGTGCCCAGAGCAGACATCACCCATTAACTGCAGTATTCTTCCCCACTGAGCCTGGCTACAACCACCACTCAGGTCTTTTCATCATCTCTAAACACAAGCAGATGGTTGTTACCCTCTAAAATAAAACTTTTTCAAGTCTTTCCCTTGCTGGAGTTGGCAAGGGAAAAGGAGTTGCTTCAGCTAGTCACTTCTCCCAAAGCCTCTGCTTCCTCAGCTGGAAGGTGCAAATGCGCCCTGTCTACCCCAAGGGATGCTGCGAGGGGCAAGTGAGACTTCACAGGCCAAGGGCTCCAGAGCCTCTGTGACTGTTCCTTCAGGTGACCTCCTTGCCCCCATGAAGTGTCCCCACAGAGGACAGGTCTGTGGCCATTCCATTTTGAGGAGACTGAGGCTCAAGGTCACGAAGAAGCCAGTCAAGGTGACAGGAGTGTGGAGTCAGGGATACATACGCTCCAGGTGAACCTTCCAGTAGCAAGAGCTGAAAGACCCAGATTCAAAACCCACCGAACTTAAACAGTCTGAGCCTATGGTTAGTCACCTATAAATTGAGATGACATCAGTGTCCAGTGGCTCCATTTTAGCTAAGCGACAGCTGGACAAGAGGACGAGTCCACACCTGTGTACTCTGACTCTGCACAGGGTTTCACAGCTGGACATGCTGGCTGCCTCTTAGAGTCCTCTGGGCTCGCGGTCCAGTAGGGAGTGCTTGGCGTCTGAGAGCCCATCCTCATTTTAAATAAATGATCAGGGGCCTCCCTGGTGGCCTGTGGGTTAACTCAGTGCTATCACCACTATGGCCTGATTCTATCCCCGGCCAGGGAGGGGACCCACGTGGTGCAGCAGATGTCTCCTGCCTCGCCCGCTATTCCCCTCGGCAGTGTGTTTCGGTCGATCTGCCTGTTCTGCTCCCCACTTTGCCTCTGGGGAATCCTCTGACCATCCCCAACCCCCCCCCACACACACACACCTCTGGCCTACACCCCAGCACTTGTACACAATTTTTAAAAAAAAAAGTTATTAAATACAGGATCATTTTCTATTAGAGTCCCTGGCGAGAGGTCAATCAACCTTGGTTTGAGCACATAATGTAGTAATAATGACTGTACCCCCATTTCTGCAGAGGCCCCCCCCCAGCTGGCCACAGTTTCGCATGTGGCCGTCCCCTGGCAGTGAGCGCCTGGGCTGAGCTCATCTAGCCTCGTCTCACTGAGCAGCTCCCATGCACTGAGCCCCCAAATTTACATCGCCAGTGCCAGACTCTCCCCTGAACTCCAGACTCATATATCCAACTGTTGGCCCCGTATCCCTGCTTGGGTGTCTCCAGAGTATCTCAGATGTGACATGTCAGAATCTTCAAACTCCACTCCCGGTGTCCCACCCAACCTGTCCATCATCTTCCTGTCTCAGCAAGTGGCAGTTCAGTCCTTCCACGTACCTGGACCCCAAACTCTGTCACTTGTCACTACCCTCCTCTTCCACCCCAATTCCAGTTAATTCACAAGACATAGCTTCACCTTCAGATCAGACCCTGTCTTGCCACCTCCACCGCCACCCCCCGGAGTGAGACACCATCATCAGTCATCACCTGGGCCGCTGCCCTAGACTTCTTGGTGGCTTCCTTTCCCCCACCCACCTCCAGCCAGAAGAGTGCGAGAGGGAAGGGGGAAGGAAGAGACTGAGCCTTGGGTTGGTAGAGAACAAAATGATTCCTGTATCTCGAAATCTTGCCAAGGAAAACATGACCCCACAGTTGTCACCCAGAGCATCCCAAAGTCAAGTGCTCAGTCAGGGGGACTGACCTATAAGCGTGAGCTCTAAGGACACGGCCATTTCTCTGCCAAGGGCTATGCTAGAGTGGCTGCCCGAGACTCAGCCCCACCTGGACCTGTGCCCAGAATGGCTGTCCTCGGTGACGCCACTACAGAAGAGTGCAGGCCTGCTGGCTTCCCGGAACGGGGAGGGAGGCCCCCAAAGAGACGTGACCTGCCAAGCCACCCACCAGAGGAGACAGGGTTGAAAAGCAGGGTTCTTGGTACACTGGCCACCTGGTCCCTGTGGGAGCGTGAGTAGATTTTCACCTCCCAGAATTCCCTCTATTTGCTTCTCTGCATTTAAAGCACCACACCCCCAGGACTCCCCAACACCCACTTCTAAAGGCTGCTCCTTCTCGACCCCACCTGGCATCACTGTAGGGGACCTCCAGGAAGCTTTCCTCTGCCCATACTCCAGGATGATACTTGTCTCTCCCAGGAAAGAGGGTAAAGGAAATTTTGATAGCGAATACAGCCCAACACAGCCAAAGCAGGAAAGAGCTGAAAGACCCAGGCTCAAAACCCACTGAACTTAAACAGTCTGAGCCTGTTCATTCACTAATAAGCTGGGATGACACCAGTGTCCAATGGGACCGTGAGGGTTTGGTGGCGCACAGGTGTTCTTTCCTTTCTCCTCGCTTCTTTAATCCCAGGACAAGGTGCGGTCTCCCTGCCGTCCTCCTACAGGGTCCTCCTGAGATTGCTCCAAGGGAGACCATGTCTTCTCTCTCCCTTGCAGCCAGCCCGGCCTGCGCGCCTGGCCCACCTTCCTTGTCCAGCTGTCACGGGGACCAGACTTTCATCAGGCCCCCAGCTCTCGTGGGCATGTGTTGGGATAGCCCCAAAAAAAATAGGTCTCCCTTCCTCGGAGACTGGATGTAAGGGAGACTGGATGTCGTGTGCTGACCCAATGGAACTTACCCCTGGGCTCTACCCCGACTGCCTCCTACCACAGCCGTGGAAACTGAGGTACAGACTGGGGGCTGGACCACGTCACACAGCATGGTCAGAGCTGAAACCTCCCGTTCCCAGTCTGATTCACTGAGGGCCCTCTCCACAGGGAGCCTATTGCCCTCTTCGCAGTGATGAGGTAAAGAAAGAACAACCCCATTTTGGAGGAAATCTGTGCCCCAAGCTATGCCTCTCAAAGGACAACGGTGGCCATACGGTCCCCCACAGTCTCACTTAGAGCCAGGGGCTGTCAGACCCTTCCCACTGCTGTAGCCTTTCCTCTGGCCCAAGATGCGGGGAGAATCCCTGAGCATCTGAAGCGAGAATTGAAGAATCCCTAGGGTTGGTCTTCTGGTTAGTAGACGTACCAGCTCACAAGAGTTGATAGTTAAATATTCAGGAGTTTTGTGGGCCAGTTGTTAAACTGTTGGTAGCCAGCTGAAAATCCACCATGGGGGTAGTATTTACACCATGGAAACTGGCAAACACCACAAATCGGGGATTCTTTTCTCTGTATTTATTGGGGTGCTGGCCTATCGGCACACGGCTACCACGTTGGCCAACACAGCTCTAGAACATGGCTCTTGGTATGCGCTTCTGTTGGATGCGCTTCTGTTGGAGAATGCATTCAGTCTAGGGGTGGAATTTCTGGATTACAGACAAAGCGAAACCATTTTTCCAGACTAACGCTACTGATTCACACCACCATTAGCAACGTGTGAGAATTCTGGCTTTTCCTACATCCTCACCAATACTTGGTATTGTCTGGATTTTTAATTTTAGCCATCCTGGTAGTAGAACTATCTCCTTGTGATTTTTGACTCTCTGATGACTACATATGCTTTAGCCTCTAGAGCAGCAACTCTGTACCACAACTGTGCAGGGCTTTGGATCACTTTTCTTTTGGGCCTTTTTATTATTGATTTGTAGGATTTCTTTGTAAATTCTGGATACAAGTCTTCTGTTGTTTCATTATTACAGAAATCTTCTTTGTGGATTGCCTTTTGACACTCAATGATACTTGGGATTGTCAGATATTCTTAATTTTTAATATATGAACTATTGATTTTATATAATTATTTGCTTTATGTATATTTAAATTTTAGAGCAAATGACACATACATGTACTTCCCAGGAGCAGAGGGCCTTACTGCTGCACGTCAAAAAACCAAGTTTATAAACGTGAAAAGCAAGCTGGGCACCTTTTAAATTGGATGGCAGGCTCGTTCAAAAGTTTTCTGTTATTGTACATTTCGGATTTTAAATGGGATGACATTTAAGGGATTGCCCATGAAGTAATTTACACTCTTTAAAATCTCATATTGTTTTCAAGATAAAGAGGTCCCCTCCAACACTTACAACACCAGCAGTGCTCCCAGTGGGTCAGCATGACGCATGTGACTCCCAAACAGGACCAGGGTGGCAGCAGCACTGCAAACAGTGAGAACGGTCATCCCAGGAAGGAGCAAGAGGGCCAGTTATACCTGTGTCGTGCCGGCACGTGGGCACATCTGCCCAGGGTACAATCCAGTTAGCTAAAACAACATGGCTATCAATTCCCAGACAGCATGTGGGTTATAACTGAATTTGTATATTCTGAAATGTGTGGAGCGTTCTTTAAATTCTAGAATATGTATTCTGTTGGGCATTAAAATACTGAATTAAGTAGTACAAGCACAACTGTAGCTGAAGTTCAGTACCTGCTTTCACAAATGTTTACTTAACACTTCAATCTCAGTTTCTGCTCTTCATGAAGCCAGTGTTTGTCCTGCAGGAGGACTTATTTTTATGTGCATGAGATTGAAAGGGCCAGCTCTTTCCACCACTGTTTTCTTACAGAAGCCTCAGGTGGGCAAGGTGAGGAGACACATGCAGAGGAGAGAAGTGCCTGTATTTTCCCTTTCTCACTGGCTTTGGTTTAGAAGAGAATGCACAAACATAAAAACAGAATGAGGTGCCTTTTCTAGGTTTAATTCAATAGCCAAGCACCATTCACTGAAACCACCGTGCAGGACTGGGAAGAGGAAAATGATACTCACAGCGAGGCACAGGCAGTCAGAGGCAGTGAGTGCCCTGTTGTGAAGTCAGCCCAGACCACAGCCTGGCCAGCCAGTGCACGTTTCCCTCCGCTGCGGCTAAAACTAGCATTTGTTGAGCTGACCAGGGATCCTGTGGGGCTTATCACATATTTGAGAAAGTCTGTGACAGGGCCCCTCACCAAACACGAGGCCTGGGTTTCCAAATGTTTTCATTTACGATCACAAGACCTACTATACTCCGTTAATACTGTTTAACATTGAACCACTATAATCGATGGTGTGGCTGCTCTTGCGGGTACCCCACAAAGGATAATCCCAACAGCTAATTGTGAAAAAACAGATGATTCCATCAAGGTGTGCAGGAGGACCCTTGGGTGTCCTGGGATCTGTTACCAATTCCAGGCACGTGTGCAGGCACCGGTACCGGTGCCTCCGTGAGATGGGGCAGGCTGCAAACAACCCTAGTGAGAAAATCTTTCTCAACCTTCTGCTTGCTCCAGCCATGGCCTTGACCCTTTTCACATCTTTATCCCTACCCAGTTCCATGGTTCCCTGCCCACCTCTAAGAAAGTCCCACCAGAGACTTCTTGTAAATAGAGTCCAATTTACTCCTTTTTTAATGGTTACTCCCTTTGTGTCCGGTTAAGAAATTAAGGTCATGGGGCTGTTCTGCCTCTCACAGTCAGAGCTTCCGCTAGGGGGCAGCTTTGAGATGTTGAGCTTTGATTGTTGTATATTGAGCACCTACTGTGTGCGAGGCGTCCTACTAGGCAGCGTGCTTTCATAAGCTCATAGAGCTTGCTGTTCCCAGTGGGTAGATGAACTGATGGAGCCTCAGCGAGAGGAAATGCTCAGAGGACGTTGCCTGCAAGAGCCAGAGCCCGGATTTGAGTCCAGGACTGTCCGTGTCCTACTTAACCAGAGCCTGGGACAAGATACCAGTCACCGCCGCTTGGCTCAGGCGCCCTGGGCTTCCCTCCAGAAGGTGGCTGGAGAGCAGCCTTCTTCCAGAGGACCCAGGCCTTTTACCTTCCCAGAATAAGGAGTGCTGGTGATAAAAGGCCTGTGGCTGGGGCGAGTTTGGCTCAGCACAGCTTGCAGCTGTAGAGTAATCTTGGGCAGGATAAAGGGCCTGTCCCCAAGCACCACATAACATTTTCAGGAATCCACGTGCCGAAAACCACAAGGCACAGTGGCTCAGTATGGTACTGATGGTCAGTTAAGATCATCGGCTTTATTGTGGCCAAGGTGGATCTACCTTTGTCTCGTCTACAGGTCTGTCTTAACCTACCTAGTAGAGTAACAGGTTAAGGTCATTCATTCTCATGGTCCAGAAACAAGCCCTCTCTCCCTGTGCTGCATTATTTGTAATACAACTGCTACCTGGTTTTGGTTTCCCAGATGCCCCTGTTGATTCTGGGATCGGGGGACAAATTCCCATCGCCTTTGACAAGTTCCAGAATTGGAACTCCCAGCATTCTGCCATTTGTAGGCCTCTGGCTACAGGCCTGGGCAGCATGATTAATGGCCACCTCCCTTCTGACCCACCTCACCATGCAAACAGATGAAGGAGGGCAGGAACGTTCTGCTCCCACAGGGGGACCTGTGCAGGCCACCTTCTTGCCATTTCCTTACATGGCAGAGAGCACAGAGAGGAAGCACGCTCTTCTTATAACCGTGGGTCCTGCCTCACAGCCTTGCCTAAACCTGACTGCATCTCTCTAGCTCTGGTTTTGGTTTTGTTTTTTTTTAAGATTTTATTTATTCATGCATTCAAGAGCTGGGGTGCAGGCCAGAGGCACAGGGGTTGAGAGAATTCACCAGAGACAGAGCAGGAAGCAGAACAGGCAGATCGACTAAAACACACTGCTGAGGGGAGCAGCGGGTGAGGCAGGAGAGGTCTGCTGTGCCATGCAGGGGCCCCTCCCTGGACGGGGATCGAACTCGCACTGCAGTGACTGCAGAAGCCCCACAATGTGGCGGCACTCAACCCCTTGCACCACCAGGAAGGCCCCCAGCCCCGTTTCTTAACACCAGCCTATTGGGGGCCCCAGGGGAGTGACCCTGCTGAGGAGACACAGATACACAATTGCTAACAGTTAGTTCCATGATTTTCATGGTTGATAAAGGAGAAAGGAACTTCCCTGGGAAAGCCAAGCTGTTCACCGCCCACAGTGCTGGGAGAAATTCCTGGAGCCTCCCCCAGGGGACACCGGGAGAGCTGGTGGCCAGCACCTGCAGCCACACGCTTGTGACCAGGCTGCTCTAGAGCCACTCGGTGTGGACTGGGAGGCTGAGGCCAAAGCAAAGCTCCAAGAAGACAGTATGGGAAGGAGGCTCAGAACACAGCCCAGGCTGCTCAGACATGTGATGCAGTAGCTGGTGGTCATTTGCAGCGCTCGTGAACTTAACATTTGGGGCATCAATTATTCAGGCGCTTCCTGCGATTTCTATGTTGTACTGGACCGACCTTTTTTTTCATGCCACGACTGTGAGTCATGATGCAAGCCAGGGTGTGCGCACTAGTACTCTGGCTGATGGGTGAGCCACCCGGCCTCTCTGCATCTGCCTCTCAAGGTACCTCCAGTTTCCTACTCGGGGAGCAGGCCCAAAGACCGCCGGTGCTATAAAAATCAGTGTTCTCTGTGAAAAACTGCCCAAGAGCCAACACTAGGCAACGCTGGGGCGTCCTTGGCGGCACAAGGGGTTGAATCTCAGCACTATGAAGCTATCCGCAGCCACTGCAGCACAGGTTTGATCCCCAGCCAGGAAGGGGGCCCACATGGCGCAGCGGACCTCTCCTGTCTCGCTCACTGCTCCCCTCAGCAGTGTGTTTCAGTAGATCTGCCTGTTCTGCTCCCCAGTCTGTCTCTGGTGAACCCTCTCACCCCCTGCACCTCTGGCCTGCACTCTAGCTCTTGTATGCATAAATAAATAAATTTATAAAAAATAGGCAGTGATAAAAAAAAGAAGGAAAAATGAAGAGTTTTGGGGCTAGTGATGATTCCAGCAAGAAAGGGAACACCTGTGTGGATTCAGGTGGAAAGTCTCCTTCAGCCATGCTTGGTTCTGTGATGTCAGCCAGTTTACTATTTCTTCTGCAGAAGTCACAAAGAATGGGGACTATTTCTGTAAGTTTTCCAGCCAATACAAATCGTTCATCAAGCCAAAGATAAAGCCTCAGAGAACGATGACAAGGTGGTAAAAGTTATGGAATCTAGATATATAGTGGAACATGTGAGTTAATTTTAGTGAATTTATTTAAGTGGAAGAATGTATCTTAATAGTGTAATAAATCACTTTCATTTGATATTTATAGACACATGAAGAACCTATGGGTGGTCACATATTTTTCCAGTTATATTTTAATGCAGTGGTTGAAAATCTTCTACTTGGCAGTGAATTGTTCTCCTACTAAGTCTGTCATGTAAAACAGATGGAAGCAGAGCTACCCTGCATGAAGTGAAGGCAGGGAGCTCCGTGACATACTGAGACTTCCTTCTCAACGGTGAGGCACCTTTGTGGACCCCTTGCTTTCCAGTTTGAGCTTTAGTCCATTTTAGCCCCAGTGTCTAGTATGTGTCCAGGCATGGAATAAACACTGGGGAGTACTGGCAAGTGGGTGGGGAGGGTGGGTGAATGGATAGACAAATGATGGATAGGTGGATGATGGATGGACAGATGATAGTTGGGTGGGTGGGTGGATGGATGGATGGACGGATGGGTTGGTGGGTGGGTGGGTGGGTGGATGATGGGTGGACAGACAGGTGGATAGATGATGAATAGAGGATGTATGGGTGGATGGATGGATGGACGGATGGAGGAGATGGACAGATTATGGATGGATGGCAGATGGATAGATTATGGGTGGATGTATATGGGTGGGTGGATGGATGGATGAAATGGTCAAGTGGTTTGTGAGTACATGCCTAGACAAATGTATGGGAGGGTAGGTGATTGACTGGTTGAGTGAATCTATGGAGGATTAACAAAAAAGCAGAGGAGTTCCATATTTTGATCCTCTTTTCTGCCATGATCTGTCCCACTCATAATGCCACAAATGGTCAGGACTTCTATAGAGATGCACCCCCAGTTTTAGAAGAATCCTGAACACCAAGTAGCCCTTCCCTTTACAAATAGTTATTTTTTTTTTTACGGTTTCCCTTACAAACAGTGTTCAGCTGCCATCAGGTGCTATCTCTCAGGTCGCATCAAGGTGACACCCCAGGAGCACTGTGTCCTTTCCTGAGCTCTGCTGGCCCCACACCCCTCTGGTCCTACCCATGCTCCTTCCTCCCTCCCCTAACCTTGTTCTACTGCTTCACCCTTCAAGACCCAGTCCCCTCTGTACGCAGTTCCTCACTGCCCCACGGACTGATGGCTCTTCATCTCAGTCTCCTGGTGACCAAGGACAGCTGTCATAAGTGGGTCGAGGTGTTGCCCAAAAAGCAGGGGAAGAGACCCAGCAGTGCCAAACCCAGTGAACCTGTCCTGCATGTCCCTGCCCCAGACCCCGACCACACCCCTAGTGGGAAACCCGGGGAAGACAGCGCCCAAATCCTGCTCCCCACACTCTTTGAAGCGGCCGGGTGGCAGCAGCAGTGGAGGAAGAAGTGCAGTGCTGAGCCCAGACTGGCCGGGGAAGTGGAGCCATGACAAATGTCTTCAGAACTACGCGTGACAGTAGTCATCAGTCAGATCGAGCCCGTGCCCTCCCCTCCCTCCAGCCAGCATCTCTGACGGGGCGGGCAGGACCTCGGGTCTCGGGATGCTGGCTCAGTCAATCAACGATCAACCAAACCATACAAAAGATGCTGGCTCAGCACCTCCCGGGCCTGAGGCCCTCTCTGTTGTGTTTCCCCGTAGCTTTGGGCTGCAAAGAGCACTTCTGTGTACCAGACGGGATGACCCAGAAAGAGCTGCCTGCAGGCCACATTCAGCCAGGAAGTGGTGGCAATGGTCTGCCGCCCCTCTGCATCCCAGAGGGCACCCCGAAAGCCTCTGACCACGCCCACATCAAAGGCTTTGTCCATGTCACCTCTGGCCTTAGGATAAAGGGCAGTCTCTGGGTTTGACCTTCAAGACCCCTCCTGGTCTGACCCGCCAGCCACTCCAAATTTAGCCCCTACCCAGGTGGGCACCTCCACCTCTCGTGATTCTGCAAACGCACCCTGGCGTCAGTGGGCTCTTCTGTGGTGGGACTGGCCACCCTGACTTTTCATTGAGCTCGCCCCAAAGCCACACACCTCAATCAGGGTCTAATTTTCTCTCTTGAAGAGAAGCGCCTGTTTCCACAGGGGCCAGTGCTCAGCGCCACCCGCAAGGCCTGGGGTGGGGGGTTGGGCTGGGGGCAGGGTGAGGGATGAGGGCAAGAAGGACCAGTGGGCGAGGAGGAGAAACAGAGAGAACAGAAAGCAGCCCGTTGGCCCTCCTGGGTGTTCTCTGGCACACAGCCGACTCCCCCTGTAGCATTCACAATTGCTGGCCCTGGGAAGACCTGGTGACAGACAACGCAGGCTCTACTTCAGGGACCTCAGAGCCTGGGGAGCAGAGGGGGCAGCGCAGGCTCGGGAACTGCATAGAACAACCGAGACCAGCTCTGTGCCTCAACCTCCCCATCTGTAAAAGGGGAAAAGATAATACACACCCCGCAGGTTGCGTGGGGACTGAGTGAGGTGATCTTGCCTGTGACGGGGTTAGAGCCTGATGCAAGCAAATGCTCAGAAAGCCACCTTATTGTTACCCGATCTTCAGAGAAACCTCCCGGGGCCCCTTCCTTGCCACACCCTCCCCCCCACATCATCCCTGGAAGAGATGGACAGCAGAGACCCAGAACAGGCAACCCCAATGATATCTCCCCACCCTGAATAATGCGTGGGCCAGGCCTGCTTGGACTACACATAAAATGCCACATACAAAGTATTACATGCTTCATGGGAAGTACATGTGTAGTGTGTCCTCCATGCTACATATAAAGTAACAGAAGAAGCAAGGCATTGTTTCAGGGTAAGAGAATTGACCTTTAGCAAGATCCAGGAAACATGAGCTCCCAGGCATGATGCCTGGTTCTCCCCAGGAAAGCATGGGGTTCAGCTGCCCAGTGAGCTGGGCCCCACTCTGTGGGCTCTGTGACCTTGGGCAAGCACCTTAATCTCTCTGAGGCATAGGTCACCCCATCCCCACCCCATTACTTGCAGACCCCCTCACAGCCATCATGGGGATTAGATAACTAGGTGTGTGGAAAGCGCCAAGCCCAGCACGCAGACGCATGGGGTTCAGGCGAGGGGGGCAGTGATGCTGATGTGTGGATGGAGGGCGACCTCCGTGGGCAGAGCCAGTATTCCAAGCCACATTCTTGTCCCGGACACCTTTGCAGAGCTGCTTGAGATCCTCTGTCCTTGCCGCAGTGGTGCAGGGGACAGGGAGGCAGGGGGCTGTCGGCATGTTACTTCTCTGCAGTCCCATTTATCTTATTGATAAAATGGGCCCTGCATTTGGAAGTTGGAAGAGTTTCCCTCATAATTTAAAGCGGCGCCTACCTCTGCTGGTCGCGGTGACTGGAAGATTAATTTCCCAGCAGCCGTGCGGGCTTCCGCCTGCGCCAACTGACTCCATTTGCAGGCACGGGTGCCGCCTAGCTGGTAATGAGCCTGGCACTGGCGGGAGGCTGTGGCCGGTGAGAGAGCAATGTCTTTGAGGCAACCCCGCACGGCTGGTACCTGGGCTGCAGGTTCTTGGGCTGAAGGGGTGGGGGGAAGGTATTACCCCCCCCCCCAAGGTGTCCATCCTGACACCTGCAGCCTTGCCTTTAGCGCATGTAACCATCAGGTGACCAGTATGTCCCAGACCACTGCAGCTGCTGGGACGTACAAAACAGACCAGTCCAGAGCCCTGACAGCAGCCGGAACCCCCAACACAGCGGTATGGTCTCAAAGAGGGCAGGGTCTCTGACACTCCCACATCCTGCCCTTGCCTTCTAAGGCGGGAGGCCACGTGGTTGGACAGCTGACTAGCCTCTACTTTATTTCACAGGATATGGCAGCAGGCTGCCACCAGCTCAGCTCTAGTCCAAGCCAAATCCCTGACCATTGGCTCAGGGTGGCAGGGTCGTGGACAGTGGCCACACTAGATGAGCTACGGCCAGAAGCTCTGCTTCACAGCCAAGCGAGATCTGTGTAGAGTGCTGTGTTGGGAAGGATACCAGGGCTTCACTCTGGGCCCCCCAGGACGGAGAGTCTTTGCCCACCAGTGACGTCAGCCACCGGCATAGACTGAGGAAGCGGTGGCAGGCATGCTAGATACTTGCCAGATTTATCCTAAATTCAAGACACACCGGGCAATTTAAATTGATGCCTTTTTCTGGGGAGAAAGAGATGGAGGGGAGCCTCACTTTCATCTCTGGGTCTTTAAGGAAAATGGAAAGCTTGGCTTAAGGCAGCTGACAGCCAAAGGAATGAAAAGGAGAAGCTGGCACTTCAGCAGAAGTACTATAACCGGTCAAAAGGCAGACAAGAGGCCACATTCTGTGCCTTATTGAAAATGGAGTATTGAAGTCTCCATCTGTTACCGTATTGTCTACAGCTCCCTTCGATTGGTCAGCCTTTGCGTCACTTATTTTGGGACCCTGATCTTAGTCGCGGGTATGCTTGTAACTGTTAGCGCCCCCTGGTGGATTGACCCTTTTGTCTTTATAAGACAGCCCTCTCACTACTGGCGATATTTCTTGTTTCAAAGTCTATTCTTTTCTAATATGAATGTAGTCACTCTATCCTTATGGTGGCTATTTGCAGGTGTGTCTTCTTTCTGTCCTTTTACATTTAACCTATTTGTGTCTGGTCCCCAGTGAGGCTCCTATAACAGTACACAGTTAGGTCTTATTTTTTGTCCAGTTGGGCAATCTGCCTTTTGACCAGATTGCCCAATCAGTGTGCATTTGATGTTATCTTTGACGTATCTAGATTTGCATCTGCTATTTTACTTTTTGTCTTCTATTCTTCTCTTAGCGTTTTCTTCTTCTATTTCTCCTTTTTGCTTTAAGTGAATCTTTTCTTTAAAATACTTTAATTCCTTTAATGATTATTTCACTATTTCCTTAGAGATTATTCTAGTCTTTTTATATACATCTAACATACCACAATCCACTTCATATTTACATACGTTCATTCCAGTGAGAACTAAATTGCTGCTATACTCCCTCTTTCCCATTTTTGTGCTGTTACTGTTATACCTTTGAGAGCCTATTTTCCAGCTCTTCCTGCCTTAGTGGAAAAACCAAGACCCAGAGAGGGTCAACTTAGTCATATACTGGCCATGTAATTGCAGGTGAGTCATTTAATATCTCTGAGCCTCAGTGTTCTCACCTATAAAATGAGGAGACTTACGAGCATAGATTCAAGGATGAAGTGAGCCCCTCGCACAGAGCCTGTTCACAGGAGGGGGGTCTGAAAACAGTGACCTGTGTTTGGCCCCCAAAGAGTCCCAGAAATCCATTTACTCCCACATTCTCACATTAGAGTCAGGAAGCACACCTGCCCAGCCCGGTCATGTGGAGCTCCCTACCCCTATGTGTACCCCCAAGGGGAGCAGTTTACAAGGAGGTCAGAGGCACAGGCTTGGCTCTCAGGCTGGACTGACATCCTAGCCCTCCAGGCCAGCCCCAGCAAGCTCGTGAGGGTGCAAGAGGCAGCAGCATGGGCCAGAATTGGCAGACCAGGTCATAGCTGGACAAAGGCCCCAAGTTCATGCTCACCACCCATCCCTGCCCTGAGCCGGGTGTGGGTGAGGCTTCTGGAGGCACTGCTGGGAACAGATAACATATCAAGCCACTAACTTGCATAAATCCAGGCCCTCCCTGTGGGAAAAAACCCTCCTACAGGTACCCAGGCAGGAGGCCACCCAAATTCTTTTTGCTTTAAGTGAGTCACACCTGTCTTCAGTGTGGTTCCCATCTAACACAGACCTCACTCCCCTGAGGCAACTTAAGGCCTCCCTGCCATTCCCCCAAGCTGGTCTCAAGTCGGCTGCCACTTAGTACATGCCTTGGGCACCTTTGGTGTACCCAGACCAGTCCTGAACTTGAGGACAGAAGGGGCACTCAGTCCTGGAAACCACGCGTGATCAAAAGCAACAGGTGCAGAACAGGGGCCTGGACGTGCTCTGGGGGATGGGACCCCTTCCACAACAGGGTCCAGGAGTGCTTGCTCCTGACCAGTGGCTCAGCGAGCATTTGCAGCTGCTTCCATGGCTGTGCAGAGACGGAGCCAGCCGCCTCAGGAAGGCTCCAGCCCGGGGCCGAGCACTGGGGGGTGAGCACTGCACTGCGAAGCTTGGCTCAGCCACACAGTGACTGGGTAGCTGAGGCCAGTCACTTGCCAAATCTGAGACTCAGCTGCACGTCTGTTAAAAGGGAAAACCACATCCGTGCCCAGCAGGACTGGAGCTAAGTGACACTTCGAGGAGCAGGCTAACCTGGTACTGACCCTACTGACTAACCCCTCCCTGGGGCCCTGCCCCGCGCTGTCCTCTTATCCTGTGGGAGGACAAAGGCACGTCCACGACCAGCAGCTTCCTTCTGTCAAGTTCTCAGGACCTGGCTGTCAGGCCACAGGAGGTTCTTCCATCCTCCCCATGTTGCAGCCACCCACATCCTTCCGAAAACTCCCCTCTGAGTCCTCTGCACCTTTGTCTTTGTCCTGCCCTTCCCCAGAATGCCTCACAGTGCCCCTCTTCCGGGAAGCCCTCCCTGATCTGATGCAGCCCTCCCTTCCCTTAACTGTCTGGGTCAGCTGTGCCCAGACCCCAGGCCTGCCTGGGGTCTCTGCACTGGAGTACTCTGAGTGAGTTTCATCCCCCAAGGCAGGAGTTCATCATTGGAGGCCAACAGAGCCGGTCTTCAGATTGTGACCCTCTGTGTATGCACTGCCCACTCCCAAGACCTGGGTAAAGTCATACAGACCTTTTAACTGCACATTTGTGGGGAGAGCCCTGGTCTAGGACTGCGTCTTCGGTTCAAGCCATGGCTCTGCCAGTATTTTGCTGTGTGACCTTGGGCAAGTGCATTGCCCTCTCTAGGCTTCCCTTCTTCTCCCCGAGTCAGTTGACTTCCCAGGCCAGAGGCTCCAGAGGACAGGGGGGGAAGGTCAGCTCCTGCTACTAGAAGCAGGAGTGGGCAAGGTGCTAGCTGGAGGAGCACCCACGAGCCTGCCCCATGCTGTCCTGGGGTGGATCACCAGACAGGGCAGCAGAGATAGAGGACAAAGGTGTGTCGCGGGGTCTGCGCCCCACTGAGTGTCCTCTCTGTCCACAATAGCTCGATACAACCGTACAAGCTACTTCTATCCCACGTTCTCGGAGAGCCAAGAGCACAGCCATTTGCTCGTGTCTCCAGTGCTGGTGGCTAGTGCTGCCGTGGGTGTGGTCATCATCCTCTCCTGCATCACCATCATCGTGGGCAGCATCCGCAGGGACCGGCAGGCCCGGCTCCAGCGCCAGCGCCGCCGCCGCCACCACCACCGCCACCATCGCCGCCGCCGCCGCCACCGGGAATACGAGCCTGGCTATGGTGAGTTGCTGCCCGCCGGGACTCCCCACCCACTGCAGCGGCACCTCAAAGGCAGCAGGGAGGCAGCAGCCTGCTGTGGGTCGTGCAGGACCTTCGAGGAAGGCACCAGAGACCCTGGGTGATCAGGCAGAGCTCACAGGGCCTCACCAGAACGTTCTCAGTGGCAGGAGAGGCCCTGTTGTCTGCCTGTTGGAAGGCTGATGGTCAGAGGAAGGGCACGGCACGCATGCGTGAGTGCGTGTGTGTGTGTGTGTGTGCGTGCGTGCATGCGTGTGTGTGTTCCTGGTCTCAGAGGGGAGGAATATCAAGACCTCTCAGAGGCCCACCCTGGGCCCTGGAGCCTCTCTCCACACCCGCCTGCCCTATCTCTTCACTGGAAGCATCACACACCACCTGTCAGCTTGTGCCAGCCTCTCCTCCACGCCACACTGTGTCCAGCGGCCCCTTGACATCTGCCCCCGGGACCCACAAGCACCTCAGGCCCAGGGTGTCCAAAGCAGCCTGAATCTTCCACTCTTTACTGGAGGACCTCAGGAGAGTGCTTACTCTCTATACCCCTCGAGGGAGTTACAGCGAAGTTATAGTAAAGATTAGATTTGCACAGTACCGAGCTAATGTGTAAGTGCTCAATAAAATTTTACTATTTTCATTGCCCTCCCCCAATAACACCTGCTCCTGGCCACTTCACAAATGCCAGCTGCCCTCACCTGCCAGCCGCCAGCCCGTCACTCCCAGGACATCCTCCATGTGGGATCCAAAGGGACTGAATTGTGAGCACGTCCATCCTCGCTCAACACCTCTCAAAAGCTCCCCATTGCCCTCAGGACAGAGGTGACTCTCCTCTGCCTGCCCACAGGACCCTCTGCCATCTAGCTAGGCCCAGGGAGAAGGTAATAAGTGAGTGAGAAACTGAGTGTGAGAGTGGGTAGGTGAGAGGATGGCGGGATTCTGTCTCCACAAGATGAGGAGATCCTGAGCTTTAGGAGACAGATCTGGTCTCCTCTCACCTGCGGGGGGTTTCAGCTCTCAGGATCTTCATCTGAGGGCAGGGAAGACAGAGATTCTGATTCTGCCACCAGCTGTGAGGGTGAATCAGATGAGGGTGGAGCAAGGAGGTGCCAGTCAAGGTACTGTACCCTTGGGTTGGGGTTAAATACTGACCCAAGGTATTTCTTAATCTGGGTAAAGGAGCTAGAGAGGAGTCACCCCCGTGAGGTCAGAAGGGGAGCTTCCCGAGTCCTGGCCCTTCATTCTGTGCTGCCGTGGAAGCAGCAAGGAGAGGTATCAGAAAGGAATTAGTTCAGTTGGGGGACAGGGGCTTCCATGCAGCTGTTCCTCAGCTCGGCCCAGCTAGATGTCTGGCACTGACCTTGGTCTTCTCCAGATTAGGGTCTGAGCTGGGTGAGTGAGCCCCAAGGGCAACCCCAGTTTTGCTAAGATGCTCAGCTGCTGGGAGACTCAAGAAAAGCAACCCAAGGAGCCGGGCAACAGCAGTGTCCCGCCCCGTCAGCCCTCGGGCCTGCCCACAGGGCCAGCCATGAGTCCTGGAACCCGCTTTCGGCCTTCATGAAATTTCTGTTTGGCACCTCAGCCTCCTGCAGAACAGTACCGCCCTCCCCGCCCCCCCAAAACACACACACATCCGATGCTGGCAGGGACTGGACCCCAGCAATCCCACAAGCTCCGTCCCTACCTTGTTTCATAATAATGATGCTTCATTCTCCTCAGGTCTTCCCAAGTGCTCATCCTTCACACCAACCCCTTCCGCTGGCGCCCTAAAGGAAAACAAATCTCATGTCAGTTCCCTTTTACAGCACATGTTAGTGGGTCCCTTTTTCTTAGTAGAGAAATAATACGCGTTCACTTAAAAGCACACAGACGCAGTCAGGGTCGTGGGCCCATCGCCCCGAGAGAGGCGATGTTCCCGAGTTTGGAGCATTCCGAGGGCACACAGTAGCCCTCGGGTGAAACCTGCAGACAGTTGCACACTCACACGTTGCCACTCACGGTGCGCCAAGGGTGGGGAAGGGAGCTTAGGGGGTGGAGACGGCGGGCGGCGGCAGCACCGACACGGCGCAGCAGCTCCCACTCCACACTTAATCAGGCTGGTGACCCCGAGGCGCAGAGGTCAGGCGTAGAACCCGGATGTAGAACTTCCGGTTCCCCCACCTGGGCTGGACACGCCCCGCCCCTGCTGGTGAGCCCCGCCCCCTGAGGGAGGAGCCCCTGGCGCTCAGTGCCTTCGGGAGTCTGCCTGTCCCAGGGGTCTTTGCGGCCCTCTGGCCCTAGCAGTAATTTGCTGTGCGGCCTCCCATGAGTCACTGAGTCTCTCTGAAAGTGGGGGGAATTGTGCCCCGTGGGTAGACCCATGCGGACCCTCCCTGGACGCTGGCCGGAGTCCCAGCTGGGCTCTGTCCCCCGCAGTGTCCGACGGACACACCTACAGCCGCTCGAGCCGCAGGATGCGCTACGCCTGCAGCCCTGCTGAGGACTGGCCCCCGGCCCTGGACCTCAGCTCTGATGGGGACGTGGACGCCACGGTGCTCCAAGAGCTGTACCCAGATTCTCCTCCAGGGTAAGGAGGCCCCGTGGGGAGGCGGGCATAAGAGGGCAGGGGTCTGAGCACAGTAGCACCCCCATGGGAAAGAACACCACCTCCCCAGGGGATATGGGTGCAGACAACATTTGCTCAGTGGGCTCTGGCCCCTCCTCAGCCCGCTAGACCAACAAGGGGTGGGCGGAGGGGGGTGACCCAACAGGAGTCAGCCATAAGACCCTGGTAAAGGAAGAGCAGTGCTCAGCTCCTGCTGGCTGCTGTTTCAGGGGCTTCCAAGGGAATTCCATTTGGGGGTGGCCCATGGTAGGAGCCCTGAGACAGTGGGGTTCTTCTGACCCTCCAGGTGACTCCCTGAGGGGTTGGACCAGGTGGGCCAGGGGCTCCACTTCCTCGCAAGGAAGAAAAGCCCAAGTTCAGGGTGACAAAGGGGGACTGAGCCCAGAGGCTGGGATCTGTGGCCCCAGGGCACCTGCTCTGAACATGCTTTCTGGTATGGCCCTGGGCCAGTTTCCATCCGTCTGTGCCTGCTTCTCCACTGTTCAAAAGTGGGCAGGAAATACCTGCCCCATCAGGTAGGTATGAAAAGAACGTGAAATAGTGCAGAGAATCCTGTACACAATAGCTTCTTGCCAAGTGTTGGCTCTCATCACCACTTGTGTTATAATTACTTCCAAGTCAAAGGTGATAATAAGGGCTCAGGAGTAAGGAGAGGAGGGGCTCAGGGAAGACAGGTGACCTGGAAAATCACCTTTGCAAAGGTGTGGCACTTGGGGGAGAAGTCAGACCGATAGGGATGCGGGTGGAGGAGGCCATGAGCAAAGGCCCAGGGGCAGGAAGTGTCGGGTGCCACACTGCGAAGGGCAGAGCCTCCCGGGGCTCCCTCTTCCCCTCCCCATCCTTTGGAGTCAACCAGCTGGGTCGGAACCCAGCCTCTCTGGGTAAATGGTCTAAGGCACGTCACTTCCCCTCTCAGGACTCCATTTCCTTGTCTGTGAAACAGACAAATCATCTCAATTTACTGCGTTTTCTTGGGTGGAAAGAAGACACTGCGGCTGTCTGTGGACGTGGCCCGGGGTTAGAGCAGAGGGAGTGTCATGAGTCATGTAAGGACAGAGAAACGTTCTGGGTTGTTGCGTGAGCATCTCAGAGTGTAATCACTTAAGGTATGTGGAGCCTACCACGTCCTAGGCTGCCGGTGACCTGCTGCGCCCCTGGGCACACACCCAGGCTGGACAGGACGGTCTGTGGGCTCACATCGTACCTGTGGCCCATCGTTGACAGGTCACTCACCAAGCATGGCCTTGGCCCTGAGGTCAGCTGACCCTGCCCACTCCCCCCAGGGAGCTTCGTGGCACTGGCCTGTGAGGGGACAGGGCCGGCTGAGGAAGGAGGCTATGGCCACCTGGTTCGGCTCACCCAAAAGGCAGGGCCAACCAGAGATGCTCCTGGCCAGTGTCCAGGTGCAGAGGGTGCCCGTCTGGGCCCCCAGGGGCAGGCTCCCTAAGTCAGAGCAGAGGGCAGTCTCAAGCACCAGGGGTGCCCAGGCCCAGTGCCTCCATCCAAGTTGGGCACCAGTCACCTGGCCGCGGTTGGGACCTGGACAGAATGGAGTAGGCCACTGGGGCAAGGCGGGGGTCGGGTCGGGGAGGCGAGGACACAGCTAGGAAGGCAGGGCTGCCACATACTTGCACCCCAGCCTGGGATCTTGGTGGCCTTGACTGCAGTGACCAAGGTAGACATGCCCTAGGGATGGGGACAGGCTCCTCAATGAAGGGGGTGCCTCTGAGGTCCCAGGGTTGGTGGCAGCAGACAGAGGGGACATGCTGGATATTAAGTCCCTGCTCTTGGGGTGGCGGGTCCAGGTTCCAGCATCCAGGGATGCACCCCAGAGCCAAATCACACCTTTGGACAGGAGTTACACCCACGTCGCACCAGGTTCATCAGGAAGCCCTGGGCTTTGGGGAACTCATCTCTGGGGCGCCGTGGGTCCTCCCCACCAGCCACCTTCATGCCAGTCACTCATCATTTAGTACTTGGGAAGGGAGGAGGGGCCGGACACCATCACTTCTCTACCAGAAGGCCCTCAGGCCTGACAAGCAGTCATATCCTCTCTTGTCACCTTGCCCCAGCCCGGGAGGGGCTTGCAGCCTGCTCTTCCCTGTGGGCAGGGGGTGCCTCTTAGCATCTGTGTGTTTAGAGGGGCCCCGGGGACTCCCTTGGACTGAGGGGTATCTGGCAACCTGGCAAGCTGCTCCAGTACTGCGAGCACAGTCAGCCCTGCCAGGAGACCCATCAGCCACCGTGCTGAGAACCCAGCGCCCAGAGACCTGCTCTCCCGTGCTTGCACTGGACACTGGGGCGGGCTTGGGACCAGAAGCCAGGTCCTGGCGTGAAGAGGGATTTCACCAGTGCCAGCCCACCCCAGGGCAGCCTGTCATGCCAGATGCGCCCCCACCCTGTGGAGAGGCCCCCGCAGCCACCCCTAAGACCAAGGTCCACAGAGCCCTAAGGGAGCCTCTTCTCTTGTAGCTATGAGGAGTGCATGGGGCCCGGGGCCACTCAGCTGTACATCCCCACCGATGCGCCCCCACCCTACTCACTGAGCGGCTCTTACCCATCTCTGGACGGCGACCTCAACGCGGGCAGCGGCCAGAGTCCCGGGCGACACCAGCAGGTGCGGAGGATCCAGGGCCAGAGTGGTCTCCGCACCGTCTCCATGGACACCCTCCCCCCTTACGAGGCTGTGTGTGGGACCAGCCCCCCAGCAGGCCGGCTGCCGCTGCCAGGGCCAGGGCCCAGGAGCTGCCAGGGCTCACCCGTCCCCCCCCAGGCGTGAGTCCCCTGGCCGGGCCTGCAGTCCCTCGGGGCTGAGCCACCTCCTTCCGGCACACGGGTGTGCACACACATGCACACTCGACTCACACACATACACACATACCTGACACACACAACTCCCCGTGTGCACGCACGCCCAGACACGAGCGTGGACGGACGTGCACACCCAGGCCCACCCCTACACAAACCCTTCTGCAAAGATTTCATCAAGACGAGGCGCTCCCCACCTCCTGTCTCTCCCCAGTCCGCGGGTTACATCTCTGCAGGCGACGCTGGGGAACTGAGAGGGGGAGAAGGAACTTGGGCTGGCTCTTCCTTCTCCCCGGTCTGCTGGTCCCTGCCCTCACTCGGCAGGCTGTGCCCACACTCTGAATCTGCCTCCAGAACCTGCTCGAGCATCCCAGGTCAGCCGCCCCTCCACCCCTCCCCAGGAGCAGCGGGCTCCTGGGAGGCGGGCGGCCTCAGGCAGCCCTGCGCTGCGCCCCCTCCAGGGCAGAAGAGCTACAACATCACCACCCTGCCACTTACGTGAGGGACACGGGTCGGGGGCTCCGGCACAGCCTGGGGCCCTCACAGCCTCCCTTGCCCCCCCTACCCAGTGCCCTCAGCCTGGTGGTGCTAGCGGAGTTATCTCAGAAGCCCCCACCCAAGCCACAGGCGGGCGTGTGGTGCGGTGCTGGCAATGGCGGGTCCCGGGCGTCCCCAGGTCTGTCCAGGGATGGAGGGGCTTCGAGGCAGTGAGGGCGCCTGGGTGAGCTCTGAGGCCTTGTTAAGACGGGCCCAGTAGACTGCTGTGGCCTGAACTGAGCTGGCTGGGGTCAACCCAAAGCCGGTGCTGTCCTGGGGGGTAGCGCAGAGTTGGATTTGGACCTGGTGGTCCATCCCTGCCCTGGGGGTGTTCGCGGAGACAGAGGAGGTGAGCCCACCATGCCGCTAAAGAGGACCAGCTGGCGCCTCAGCCGTGCTGCAGAAGGGGAGTGTGGGGCTGCCGGCTGTGGGGAGGCTCAGACCCCCGTGAGCCCCAGCAGTTTCTATCAGAAACCAGCAGGTGACAGGTCCCACTCCTGAGACCTGGCCTGCCAAGGAGGCGGCGGCGGCATCGCCAGCGGCAGGGTCCGCCCTGCCCCCCAACAACAGCATCCCTTCATCCTCCCTCTCCCCCACATTTCAATTCCTCCAATGAAGGGCTATGACATTTCAGCAATCCCTTTCTTAATAAGAGGGGTGGCAAGGATGGCAATTGTGAATTTTATTTTCTGTAGAAATAGAATATCTTCTGGTGCAGAACTGAAAGGGCTCCGTCCAGAGGTCTGGTGGGGTCCAGGAGCCCCGACTCCACCGAGGGGAGGGACCGTGTTTACAAGCAGTTCTGTCCACCTTTGTGGTGTACTGTTTTCTAGGCAAAAAATATCTGTCTGTTGTACTGTATAGCCTTTAAATGCATTCCAGGAACGAGCTTTGCAGAGCCGCACCTGCAGCTGTGGAGAGCAGTGGCGGGAAAGATAACAATCCCTGCTTCCTTGTCAGTGTTTGAGTGACTGGAGCTAAGCAGCTTTTCTTGTTCCTGGACTAGGCGCTAAATAAGCAACAATGTATCTTTTCTGTGTTACAAATAAATATATCCTATCAATAAATATGTTGCAAGAAATCGGGTCTTACTGAAGTTTGTGGGCAAGGCTGGGTCACCCAGAAGATGGAACAAAAGGGAAGGGGACAGACCCTTCCAGCAGGGGGGGGGGCTGCTCTGGTGACCACGACGCTGGTCTTCCAGCTACAGGAATTTGGGGCGCTCACATGAGTTACTTATTTTTAACCTCACAAAACATACATCCTTTCTCTGAGCTTTCCTCCCCTCTAGGAATGCAGTGCTTTTCAGAAAAGCTCGGCGTTGCTTGTTGATCTCTTTTTGGACACAAGCCGGCTCCCCTCCTCTCTGCTCCCTCCCTCCCCACTCAGTGGGGTCACCTATCCTGCAGTGGGTGCCAACTGAGGGAGGGGTAGCCCCAATCCCGGTTCCGAGGATTCCAGTAGCCGCCGGCCCCACTCCGAGCTCACGCTGCCACCTGCTGGCCATCTGCCGCCACTGCTCAAAGTGAGGATTGGCCCTTGAAGCGTGAGCAGGCTCTTTCCTCCCGCCTTCAACCCACAACCCACCGCTGCACCTAGTTGAATTGCCATTTTGGTCTTGGGCTTGTCTTGCACGCTTGGAATGTGGCTTGGAATTTTAACCCATTCAATGAGTCCTCGTTCAGGAATCGCCCCTGCCCACAAGCATCTCATCTGGGCAGTGTGATGCCTACACCTGTGAATGCAGAATAACCCCGCTCTGCCCCTCCAAAAAGTGTGTGTGCCCAACTATGACTTGTATGCCCTGGGGCCCTCCTCCAGGGAATGAAGCTGACAGGCCCCTGAGAGATAGCAGGTGAAGGCGCATCCATGAGAAAGTAGGAATGGGGGGTAGGACTAGGCCCTGGGGCAGGATGTGGGTGCAGGGGGCTGGTGAGAGAGGAGATCCAGGAGCACCAAAAGGGAGTGGGCAGGGAAATAAGGAATGGCAGGAGGCCCATACAGGGTACAGGGGTCTCAGGCTGCCGCCACCAGCAACTGCAGCAGCCTGACTGGCCTCACCTTTGCTGCCTGGAGGGCAGAGCCAATCCCACCAGCCTGCAGACTATCAGCCTCCATTGTCTGCAGCTGCCCTCCCAGCTAACCCCTGCCCCCGAGACTTTCGCGCTGAGCGCACTCCTGGCCGCAGAATCTTCAGATAGCAGAGTCTCTGGATGCCAAGATAGTGGCGTGAGTGGCCACTGGGCCAGTGTGCTGGACACAGTGCCCCTGGGAACTCTGGGCAGCACCAGTAACCCCGGGAGGGAGGGTTTGAGACAGAGTCCCTCACACAGCTACCACTCCCAGCAGCCATGCCCACCACACACACACCCAGGCGTCTCTCCCCCCAGTCCCCTGTGCTCCTTGGCCACACCGGTGCTTTCACACACACTTGCACAAATAGGGCCCCTCCTCACAGCGCACAGGCTCAGGAGTCTCACACACGCACGCCAAGGCCACCCACTCTCACATGCAGGTGCCCGCTGGGTGCCCACCTCATGGCCAAGCAGGTCCTGGGTCTGAGGGACGGAAGGGCAGGCGGCGTCTCCATCCCACAGCAGCTTGTGCCTGGGCCCTGCTCTGCTGGACCTCACGTTGCCTCCCTGCCCAGGTGAACTCTCTTCATCCATCGCCGCCTGCTGGGCGGGCTTGGTGTTTCGAGCAGGAGGAGGCGGAGCCTGGGCGCCCCTTTGTGCCTGGGGCTGCAGCCCAGCTGTGTCCCCTCAGCAGGTCTCCAGGGTTCCAGGATCCAGGTCCTGTTATCACAGCTGCAGCCAGGCCTCAGCGCTGCGCCCTCCCCTGGCCGACTCCCAGGTCCTGAGGCTGCCCGACCCATGATTCACCGGGGTTGGCTCTAGGGGACCCTCTACCCGCTGACCCCACCACCCACCCCCATTACTCAAGGGCAAGAGACAGAACCCCAACTGTAGGGTCGGAGAAAAGTGATCAGGCTTTTCTGCCCTCCCGCCACTGGTGTAACGATGGACACCTGTGGTGCTGCACGCGTGCCTAGGTGGGCGTGCGCAGGTGGGTGCACCTGGGCTTAACACGGGCGTGTAAGGGCGGCATCACGAGGACGCCAGCAGAACGAGAGCAGCAGAAGCAGCAGAGGGGAAGCAGCAGCGGTGAGAGGCTAGAGAGCCCAGAGTGAAGATGTGCCAGGGGCTGGGAGGCCTCCCTGCCTGCCGTGGACCTGGTCACCTCTGATAATAAAAGTACTAAAAAGCCACGGAGGGCTCCAAGACTCCTTCCTTGACCCGTCTGCCGGCACCATCGAGAGCTTGCTCGGTGCCCTTGCTGGCACCACACCAACTCAAACCAGAAAGGGTATTTATTGGCTTACGTAAGTGTCCACACGACAGGCATGGCCAGATCCAGCGGGTCTGAGAGTAGAGAACTGTCCTCCTGGCTTTGCTGCCCACCAAGGTGCCCTGTGCCCCCACAGAAGCACAGGCTGCTGACCCCACTCTTGTGTTGGCTGCTTCATGACCCAAAGTGAAAAAAAAAGACCCCCTGTCCCCCACAGAGCAAACCTCAGAGGCCAGCAGGGCCTGCCTGGCTCCGAGCGGCCACGGCTGGAGAACGGGGTCTCTGATTAGGGGCCTGTGTCCTGTGCTCCTGCTTTGACCCTAAAGCTAGTCACACTGGCAGGCAGAGAAAGTGGGTTCTACTTCAGCCCTTCCCTGTCAGCCATTCCCCTGAAGGCCCAGGAAATGTGAGTAACGCAATGAACGCCAGCCAACGGGTCCAGGAGGCTGTGGTGGTCAGTGGGGAGGAGCCGGCCCTGGAGAGCTGGCGTGAACACAGCCCGAGGGGGAATGACAGCCTCACCCCTGTGACCCTGGCCCGCCCTGGGAGAGACCGAGGTGGAGTGCAGTTCACCAGCTGAGGACTGAGGTGTCCGGAAAGAGAGAAGTGGTTAAATCCATGAGGAACCAAAAGCAATAGAGGGAGCACCACAGGGTGAGGGTGGAGGAGTGCGTCTATGTGCCAATCTGAGCACCAGTGAGTAGGGAAAGGACACAGCGTTCTCCTCAGAGAGCAAAGGGCCGGGCCCAGAGGAGACCCAGTCTTAGACCCGGCCCCTTCCTCGACGTGGCGAGTCCCCGCCAAGATGACTCAGTGGCCTGGAGCCCTGCATATGCTGCACCCCCAAATCTGCCATTCCCACTGGGGTGCCCTTGCAGCTTTTGTAAACTGCATGAGAACTTCCCCCAGAGATATCCACGCCTACTCCCAGGACCTGTAACTGTGTGACCTACATGGCAAAGGGACTCGGAAGAAGTGATTAAACTGAGTATCTTGGGAGGCAGAGGGATCAAAACAGGGGCAGGAAGAGCACAGGGGACTACGGTGATGGTGCACAGGTGAATTGGGGGTGGGAACTTCACGGGGACTACACCTGAGAGGAGAAAGCAAACATCGTACAGAAAGGAAGAATGACGGAGAATCTTATACACACGCATATAAATAAATAACAATAAACCAAGGCTCTTGAGGCGAGGCAGTCTTCCTGGCCTGAGGTAGTCTCAGGGCCCCTGGTGGGAGGTCAGACAATGGAAGCAAGAGGAGGAGGTGGCCGGCCAGGCAGGGTGAGGAGCGGTGAGACATTTACAGCAGCTGCACTGCTGGCTTTGGAGAAAGGGCCCCAACCTAGGAGGGCTGGTGGCCTCCAGAATGCCAGGCAGGGAGTGGACTCTCTCCTGGACCCCCGAAAGGGAGCAGCCCGGTGAGCCCGATGTTGGTGTTCTCAGCCCCAGAATATGAACTCCTAGGGCTCACCAGCCGAGGTCAAGACCGAGGGGCCCCTGTGCCGACACCCCCTCGCCCTCCTCACCCTCCAGTTTTCCAGGCCCTGACCACCCAAGGGCAGGGACTGGCTCTCGTTTGCTCTGAGCCCCCAGACCACATGCTCCAGGACTGCACTTCCCCAGACACCAGCCAAGGCACGAGAAGGAACTGAGGGCTGAAAAGTTGGGAGACATGCTGTAGGGTCAGAGAACAATCAGGTCTTTCCACCCTCCCACCACTGTGATGATGGACTCCTACGGTGCTGCGAGCATTCCAGGGTGGGCGTGCGCAAGTGGGTGCACCTGAGTTGGACACAGGCTTAAGTGGGTGGCGTCATGAGGACAACAGGACCCACAGGACCAATGGAAGCAGCAGCAGTAGAAGAAGCAGTCGAGAGGGTGAGATGCACCAGGGGGCAGCCCCCCGGCCCCCATACCTGCCATGTACCTGGCCACCTCTGCTAAATAAAGCATGAAAAGCCACCGAGGGCTCCAAGACTCTCCTTCCTTGATCCGTCTGCTAAGAACCATCCCGAACCTGCCCAGAGTGCCACCCTTTCCTGCCGCTACACATGCTCTCAGGTGCCCCTCCTAGGGATGCACACCCCTAGTCAGTCTGCTCTGCGGGAGTCCTGGAGCGGCAAGCCCACGTTCCCAAATCCATTTGGCCCCAGGAATTTTTTACTCTCCTAAGACCAATTAAGAGCCCAAACAAGGGCTCCTCTGCATGGCAGCAGCAGTGTACTTTGAGAAACGGTGACCTGCCAGGAGTGAGTCACCTCGGCTGAGACCAGTGACTCAGCACCTAATTAAGAATTGGGCAAAAAGAAGGAGGGAGTGAAGGAGTGGTGGGAGGGAGGGGTGGAGCAGGAGGGAGGGGGTGGCAAGCTGATGGAGGGAAGGGTAGGTGGGAAGCACACAGGTGCTGCTGTTTCCATCAGGGCCTGAGCTGAATATCTGGAGAGAAATCGCTTTTCTGGGATGCGACCCCAGGAAGCACGTTGAAGCTTCGGTACCCGAGATGGGGGAGGGGAGGGACGGCCCCAGCAAAGGGAACATTCATGAGCAAGTGATTGCTGGGGGCAGCTGGAGATTAATCCCACGAGGGACCCCCCCCCCCCGAAGACANGGGGAGGGACGGCCCCAGCAAAGGGAACATTCATGAGCAAGTGATTGCTGGGGGCAGCTGGAGATTAATCCCACGAGGGACCCCCCCCCCCGAAGACAGTGAAGAAGAGGCCTCGAACTGTCTCCCCAGGCCAGAAACTAGGGTTTTGGGGCTCAAACCCCCCTGGAGGGCCGCCCTGGGGTGAAAACTGCCGGGTACTCTCAGCCCGCCCCTCACACCCACACCCGCAGAGAACCCTCCTCAGCAGGGAGCACCGGAGCAGGAGGGGTAACAGCTGGGGTGCATGCACAGCCCCCAAAGGCCCCTGGCCTTCCCATTTGCTCTGGGTGGAGGCATGGACCAAGCCTGCCTGGCTCTGCAGGTCTGGGAGGAGGTGGCCGCCCCGGCTTTCTGGGGCGTGACAAGCAGTGGCAGGGCCTCGCTGCCCTGTGTGAGCGACTAGCTCTTCTGCCAGCACAGCTTCCTCCTCAACTTCCTGGCTGAGCACTGGGGGCGGGCCAGAGGCAGGTGCCTTGCGTCCATTCCTCAGAGCGCCCGCCCGGCCTCAGGGGGGAGGCCTCGGGACTCTCTCCTCAGTGTCTGGCCCTCTGGAGCCGCCATGAGCCAGCCCGCACCCCCAGGCCCCGGGGAGGATGCTCCCAACAGCCTCCTGGGCGACCTCATCAGCTACTACCGCAAGGGAGCAGGGGCGGGCCGCCTCGGGGTCTGCAGGCAGGCCGCCCTCACCCACAGGGCCCTGCGGCTCCTGAGCACAGGGGACGCTCCCCAGCTCTGCCTGCCTGAGGATGTGGCCCCTGACCTGGGGGCCTTTCATTCCCAGGGGGCGCCTGGCCCCACCCATCACGTCTGCCGTGAACTGGTGCAGGCGCTAGAGTTCCTGGAGCTGATCTCTGCCAACCTGCTTCTGTTTCCCTGGAGGAAGGAAATCAGGTCCCTGAAGGTAGGCACCTCCACCGCCCTGGACGGGCCGCAGGTGGGGGCCAGGGCCCTGCCTCTGGGGAGGCGGTGCACCCAGTATCCCGGGGACTCTGGTCCCTTCTGCAATTGAGAAACTGGAGGGCTGAGAAGTTAATGCAACTTGTTTACAGTCAACAGCTGATAAGCTGCATGGGCAGGACCTACAACTCAGGCAGTGCCACTCCTGGCCACTAGGCCACCCTGCCACTCTAAAGAGGAGGCGCCAAGGAGCTCCTGAGAAACACAGGACTGGATCAAGTTCTGGAAAGCCCCTCCCTTCTGGTCCCAGGCCAGGATGGCTGGGTCGGGAGCTCGGGTGCCCGGGCCTCACCCAGCTCAGCCGTTCTCTGTGCAGCCCTGCCGCGGGGCCTTGGTGTGCCCGTCTGTAAAATGGACAGTCTCCATTTGGCCAAATGCCCTGGCTCTCAGGAGGCCCCTGGGCATCGTCCCTGGGTCCTGCTGGACCCGCTCGGCCTCTGCTGAGACGAGCCCTACTTGTAACGAACACCCCGTTTATTCCAGGTGTACACTGGCAGCTTTGTCTACAGGGTGCGGCCCGGGCTTTCCGAACACTCACTGCGTGCCGTTCTGGGCAGGCTGGGCTACGCGGCCACCTCTGAGACCGAGTTCTCGCTGGTCCAGGCCATCGGCGAGGAGGACATCAAGCAGACGGTGCTCGACATCTTTCTGGCGAGAGTCGCCTGTGAGGCGGTTCTCAGAACCGAGGGCAGCCAGACCACAAGGCCAAGCAGGGAGAAACCGACCGGGCCCTGCTGCCGGCACTACTCAGAGAGAAGGCCGCTGAAGGCCAACGGCTTCAAGGGGGTCCAGGCAGGCCCAGACCCCTCAGAAGGGACAGGGTCCGAGAGGATGCTCACCAAGGGCCCTGACCCTCAGAGCCCTCTGCCTACAGCTCTGAGCCCACCTGAGGTCCCAATGGCCCCCCACAACCCGCTGGTCCCCTTGGCCCCCCAGCGCCATGCCAGCACATGCTCAGACAGTGACGAATTCCTGACCTGCTACAGTGACCTTGTCCTGCACCGGACACCCTTGTTCCCCAAGGACCGCCTCAAGAGCAGCTCGAAGGGAAAGCAGCCCCAGGGCCCAGCCCTGGCCCTCAGCCCATCTTCTGGTGAGGCGGCTGTCCTCTCCGGCCACAGCAGCGAGCAGCCGCTGGCCCCCGATGCGGCTCCTGAGAGCAGAGGAGTCACCACGCCCAGCCAGTTCTGCCTGGCACCTGCTCCCCAGCGGTCAGGGAAACCCTTGGCCGCAAAGGCAGGAGCACAGCTGGAGCTCCAGGAGCACAGCTGGAGCACCTCTGGCACAGACACTGCCCCTAAGGGGGCCTCTCCTGAGACAGATGAGCTCTGCAAGCACTTCTCCCACCTCCTGAGACCCCCAACTCTAGAAGGCCTTCCTGGGGGCTCCCCTGGCTGTGGGGTTGAGACGAGTGGACAGTCGAAGCCTCTTGAGGGACCAGAGCCAGCCGGTGAGGGCAGCAGCCTGGACAGTAGGGCCACTCAGCTCTGGAGGGCCGCCCAGGCCCCCTCTCGTGTCTGAGAGCCCCCCAGCACCCACTACGTCCCCCCAGGGAGGCTGGAGGCACCGGGCCCCACCTGGCAGCAGCTGAGGACGCCCTCCCGGGATGGTACACGGCGGACGCTCTGGCTAAGCAGGTAGCTGCTCTGCCAGGGAGGGAACCACTGGGAGAAGTGGCCCATGTGGGGTCCCGGCGTGGAGGACAGTAGCCAAACCCACAGCTGGCCTGACACAGGGGTCACCTAGTGACCGGAAGTCACACTGACCGTGTGCCCTGGGACCACGCACTCTGCCTCTCTGCGTCTCGTTTCCCAGGCTACAAAGTGGTGTATAACGTGAGTGTGGCTAAGGAGAGTTAGTGAGGCGAGGTGCACAGCGCCCCCTGGTGTGGCCTCAGGGGAGCTTCCTGCACCCTGCACCCCAGCTCAGCGTGCAACCTTGGGCCAGTGCTGCATCCAGGAGGGCAGTTTCCCTCAGGCGCCTATCACAGGCAGATTGAGACCAGATGTGTGGCCGACCAGATGTGCATCCACCCCTACTCCATCAAGGAGCCGCTGGTAGCCTCCCTTTCCTCTCCGCTCACTTCAGGTGCATCCATCCATGTGGCTGCAGGCACCAAGTCTGAGTCTGGCATGGGGCACCCCCTCCACCAGGCAACCCCCATATATGCACACATGTTTATCTTTAGACTTTTCCTCACTGGGGCCCCAACATGTATTGCATCCCCCTCTTGCCCCTGCAGCCAAGCCCCCTCCAGGATGGCTGGAGCGCCTGCTCCCCAGCCTCTGGGAGGACTGTTCCTTCTGCCCTCTCCCCACTCAGTGCCTGAGTCCTCCTCTTCTTTCCTGTGACCCACTGCTCACCTCAAAGGTGCCTTATGTGAGAGCCTTCTCTGACCAAACACCACATCACTTAGTTTCACTTTCTGCACAAAGATAGTTGAGACTTAATTATCTATTTTCCACTTGGTCCACTAGACTGTAAGCTCCGTGACATAGCCAGGATCAAACCATCTTATTCCCCACTGTTCCCAAGAACCCAGCTAGTGAAATCAAAAACTTAGAAAATGTAGACCAGTATGAAAACAGAAGCTGAAGCTGACCCTCGTTTCCAGCATTTGCAGACCCAACGTAAAGACCCTGGGACAATTCTTTTTATCCTTTTTTAAGAAATGTACACATATATTAAAAATGTGGGTCTGGAGTACTTATAGTGTTGTATTCTGCCTTTATTTCCCAGGGAAGTGTTGTTCGTTGCTGTTTTTAACTATTTTTAGCCTTAGAGAAAAGTTGAAAATAGTACCAAGAATTCCTCCCTTGCTGCCCTTGAAACTGACATAGCATAGTACACCCATGGACAACAGGAAATGAACATTAACACCCCACTGTTAGCCCAGCTACAGGCCTGATTTACATCTCCCCTTTCATCTGTTCCATTCATCTGCTTTCTCCAGGGCCCAGCTTGGACCCCGCCCTGCCTTTGTGATGCCTCCTTCATCCACACTTTGGCCTGTTCCTTGATCTCAGGCTTTTGAGCAGAATGAATACTGATCAGTTATGCCTTCTGGATAGTTGATTCAAAGTGGGCTTTGTTTTTTGTTTTGGTTTTGGGTTGTTTTGCCTGTTTAGTAGGTGAGTAATAGCTCCTCGGTGTGCTTCCCATTGTCTGTGTAGTCCGTCTGGGCTGCTCTAACAAAACAGCACAGATGGGACGGCTTCGAAAGGACAGAAATGTTCATTCTCACAGTTCTGGGGCCGGACCCCAGGGTCACGGCTGGGCTACGGTGATGGGCCTCTCCTGGGGAGACTGGGAGTGTGTCCTCCTTGGCCTGTGGCTTCTGGGGAGCGCTGTGGGGTGTCCTATAAGGCGCCACCCCCACTTTCATGACCTGATCACCCTCCCAGAACCCACTTCCTAATACCACCGCCTGGATCATGAGGTTTTCCGCCTAAGACTTGGGGGCGGAGCAAAAACAGCCACACCTTGTTTGTATTTCTGGGACTGAGGGACTCTTGAGTACTTATCATGTCCAAGCATCACTTACCTTTTTGGTCAATTTGTCTTTCTGCTTTTCCTATTGGCTTTTCAGCCCCTTGACCTTCATTGGTGAAGAATCCTGCATGGATTTCCGGGCTGTCAGCCCTTTGTGTGCTGATATTTTCTTCCCTGCTCACTGAATCTTTCAACTTTGTTGGTGGTTTTCGTCATATAAATTTTTGGGTTCTGATGTAGCCACATTTATTCATCTTTTATTGCCCCTGGATTTTGAAATCATAGTTAGAAAGCTTTCCCTACCGAGGTTTTAAAAAGAGTTCATTCATTCTTTTAGTACTTTATGGCTTCCGTTTTTACATTTAGCCCTCTAATCATTTGGAGTTTACTAGATATGGTGTGAGCTACGGATCTGTTTTTATCTTATACCAAATGGTCACCCAGTCATCTAAATGCCATCTGTTACCGAGTCCGTCTCTATCCTACTGATTTATTTCTGCCTTGTTATCCTAACCAAGAATGAGGCGTCTTTGACATTTGTTTCAGGGGTATTTACACTCTTGGCTTGTATGGTTTGGTACACTTCCTGTTAAATGTAATCTCATAAGGAATCTTGTTGCCATGTAAATGAGGTTTTTGCTTACCATTATGACCTGTTTGTTGTTTGTGTGAGCTCATTGTATAATCCTGGTACTTCACCAAAATCTTATTCTTGTGCTGGTTTTCTCATTGATTCTGTGGGGAATATAATTGTCTTGGAGTTAATTCTCACCCTAGTGGAAGGCGGGTTCTCAAGGATATTTCGGGGAAGGAGCAGAGGCAAGGTGTTAATCTCACAGTGGAGGGCCCAGTGTCTGTCCTGCCCCCCAGTGTGGGCTGGGCACAGCATGAAACAGGGAAGGGCTGTCGCAGCCAGGGAGAGAACAGAGGCCTGCTGACAGACCGCCTGGGGTCACCAGGCTGAGCCAGTGGGGGGCAAGGTTGCTGAGATAATAATTCCCCCATAGCCCTGATAGATAAGCATCTTTTTAAAGGATTTATTTATGCATACAAGAACTGGTGTACAAGCCGGAGGTGCAGGGGGTGAGAGGATTCACCAGAGACAGAGTGGGGAGCAGAACAGGCAGATCAACTGAAACACACTGCTGAGGGGGGCAGCGAGCGAGGCAGGAGAGGTCTGCTGTACCATGTGGGTCCCCTCCCTGGTCGGGGATCGAACTCGTGCTGCTGTGCGGCAGATGCTTCACAGTGCAGTGCTTAACCGGCTGCACCACCAGGGAGGCCCCGAGAAGCATATTTTAAAGATTAAAACACAGAATCTGTACTGCCTTGGCCTGGGGCAGCCCACCAGCAGCTCCTACAGCAGGAACTCCTTCAGCAAAGTTGCTGGAAACTCTGGTCACCTCCCCAGTCAAGTGCACAGAGGGGGAGGGGTCTGAAGGAGCAGGAAACAGGCCCTGCTCTATACTCTCTGGGATTCATTTAATGTACCCCTTTCCAGTCATGATTCACTTAACACAGCCCTTCTCCCTGTGAGGGGGGTGAAAATGGAACCCCACAGCCCAGGTGAGGAAAAAACAAGTCCAGAGAAGCTGGGTTACCTACCCAAAGTCTCACAGCCAATCACCCCCCAAACCTAAGTTCCACCCACAATATCAAGTGGATCCCAAAAAGGAAAGATGCATTTGACAGTCACCAGACACTGCTCCATTACCTGGGCATTTCCTATGAGGAGCCTGGAACTGCCACCATCTACCTAGCCCCGGCTACGGAGCAACCTGCTCTGTGATGAGGGACTCTGGGTCCATGGAGAGGGAGGCCTGTTCACGAAATGAGACCACGGGTCAGAACACCGTCCATTTACTGTGTAAGGAGCGCCAGGGCCTTGTTGGCCTAAGAGGCATCAGCTCCCATGGTCTAAGAGGCTTCTGCACCTCTCCCGCCCTCCCTGGCATGCCACAGAATGTCAGGGGCAGGCCCAGAGTCCTTGGGAGAAGCGGGAACATTTTGAAAAAGACAGGAAAGGCGCGTCAGGAGGCGCTTTTCAGTGGTGCCATCCTGAGAGCCAGCTCCACCAGGTCTGCCTGCTCCCGACTCAGCAGGCCAGTGAGACGGTCCCTGATTAGCTGGTGAGCGTGTCCCTGTCACTTGGATGGAAAGCAAGGGTTACCATGGTTACCACAGTTCCAGGCCCACTGACGGCTCACAGCCCAGCGTTCCCAGGTGCTGCCGCCAAACCAACATTTACGGGCACTGGCTGACGGCAGGCTCTGGTCCGGTCTCTTCTACACTTCACGCCTGTCCCCTCCCGGCCCTTCCTCTGACACACCAGACTGCCGTCACTCTCGAGGGTTAGCAACGGACCACGTGGCTTGAACCTCCTGGATGTGCCATTCTAGAAAACAGAGCTCTAAAGAGGTGGTTCTCAAAGGGCGGCCCCTAGACCAGCAGCTTGAGCGTCACCTGACGAGGAGGCAGGAAACAAATCCTCAGCCTCATCCCCAAACTGCTGAGTCAGAAATGCTGAGGGTGGGCCCCGAAATAGGTGTTGGGACACATCCTCTGGGGGATTTAGATGCTCTGAAGTTGGAGAGCCGTGAGCTAGAGGGTCCCAACGGCCACAAGACACCCAAAACATGCTTCCCAATCTTTGTTCTGAGGAACACTCACACTTCCGGAGACTGCTAACGTTAGCCCCAAAGTGGGGTCCACTGCCCCTGAGTTTCAGGGCCCCTAGCTTAAAGTGTGTTTTTACTGCAGGACCTGCTGGGTTTTAACTACCTTAATGCAGCCTGTGCGTCTCAGAGAGAGCACCCAGGTGGTGGGTCCCAAGCTTCCTGAACTACAGCACCCTCTTTTCTCAGAACACCTGTGTTCTGCGGACTCCCGCCTGGGGACCGCTAGTCACTGAGCAGAAAAAGCCAGGAAGTGCAGATCGGTAGATGCCACAACCGCCTTGGTTTCCACAAGACTGCCTTCCTCCCCGGCCTGTCTAATGACAGCTTTTGCTGCCACATCTTACGTCAAGTAGAGGAACACAGAGTTCACTCTGGCCTCAGGGGAGCTGCAGGGTTGAGGTTATTAGGAAAAGAAAAGCGTGTGCGGTGACCCCTGGGGCTTTGTGAGTAATTCACAGCCAGAGCTCCGAGGGCGGGAGCGTTACTGTTCCCAGAGCGAGGGCTGACATTTGCAAGAGCTCTCAATTATTTTAATAACTGTACCTCTTCGGGGTGGAGAGGCCAAGGGGATACATTTATTCTTCCACAGACCTGTGAGCATTTGGAGGGGGCGCCCCGCTCCGGCCCAGGACTCCAGGAAAACAGAACTGTCTCCCGTGTGGGCAGCTCTACCTGCTCTGAGTTCTGAACCCGAGTCCTTCCCCAGGCTGACGGTAGGGGGCGTCTGAGGCAGGGTCTCTGACCCATGCATCCCAGGTGTGTGGGGATGGAGGTACTTCTCGGCTGGCTGAGGGGTGCAGAGGGAAATCAAAGGGGCAGGAAGAGAAAAGGAGATGTAAACAAGCTGGGTGGTTGCCACGCACTGGTGAATGGTCACTCACGTTTAGAGAGGGGCCTCCTCAGAGCCTCCTGAGAACCGCGCGTGGGAGTCCGTCGGGAGGTCTTTGCCCTCACGGGGCTGGGCCTGGCAGGGAGGTAGGCTGGACGGAGGACAGTGCGGCACCAGCTGGCCAGAGTGATGCGAGGAGGGCGGAACAGACGGGGACGGGAGCAGAGGGCACAGCCCTGAACTCAGAACACACTGTGGCCGATTCTCTTACCTCTCCCTCCAAACCTCCGCTTCCACCGCCTCTGGGGAAGCCCTATTGGAACGTCCCAGCTTATCTTAGTTGTACCCTGCAAAGGTCATCATGCGCATCTGAGTTAGAGTGTGAAGGCCAGGGGCAGTATGCCTTGATGCCAACTTTGGCCAGTTAGAGCTTGGGCGCCATCTTGGACAGCGAGGCACAGAGGGAGCCAGAAACCCGGCAGCACACGAGGGACAGAAAGGCAGGCAAGGTATCACACTCCCAGATTTCAAACTTTACTTTTTTTACTTTCCAAAGCCATAATAATTAAAACAGCATGGTATTGGGGCAAAGACAGACACGTGGACCAATGGAACTGGTCAGAAAGCCCAGAAGTAAAACCACACATTTATGAACACCTACACAAAGGAGCAATAAGTGGTGCTGGCAAAACTGGTCTGCCACATGCAAAAAAATGAAACTAGATCACTATCTCATACCATGTACAAAAATCAACTCAAATTGGGTAAAAGAACTGAATGTAACACCTGAAATCATAACATATATAGAAGAACACATAGGTAAAAGCTTACAAGACATACATCTCAAAAATGTCTTTAAAGAAACACCACCCAAAGCAAAGAAAATGAAAGAAAAGATAAACAGCTGGGACACGTCAAATTAAAAAGCTTCTGTACAGCAAAAGAAACTAACCAAAACAAAGAGACACCCCTCTGACTAGGAAAAAACTTTTGCACTCCACACAACTGACAAGGGACTGAACTCAGAAGATCACAAAGACATACAAAGAACTCACAAGGCTCAAGAAAAACAAAGTAAACAACCCAATCAAAAAATGGGCAGAAGAACTTAAAAGACACTTCTCCAGAGGACATGCAAATGGCCAACAGGCACATGAGAAAATGCTCAACATCCCTCATAATCAGGGACATGCAAATTAAAACCACAATGAGAAACCACCTTATACCAGTAAGGATGGCACACATCAAAAAAAAACCAACAACAACAAATGTTGGCAAGGATGTGGAGAAAAAGGTACCCTAGTACACTGTTGGTGGGAATGCAAGTTAATCCAACTACTATGGAAGGTCGTATGGAGGCTCCTCAGTCTACTAAAAATAGAGCTACCATATGACCCAGCAATCCCACTCCTAGGGATCTACCCAAAGGAAACAAAAATACCGATCCAAAAGAATACCTGCACTCCTATGTTCATTGCAGCACTATTTATAATTGGTGAGACTTGGAAACAACCCAAATACCCAACAATAGATGACTGGGTCAAGAAGATGTGGTACATATACATGATGGAATACTATTCAGCAATCAAAAAGACAAACTATAGAGTCATTTGTAGAAACAGAGGGAGCTAGGAGGGATTTTGCTCAGTCAAATAAGTCAGAAGGCAAAAGAAAAATATCGGATGGTTTCACTTATAATATGAATATAAGGAAGCCAAATAAGGGGTCAAGGAAAAGAACAATAACAACAAAAATGAAATCACAATACAACAAAAACAAAGAGGCAAAGACAAATCAGAGACACTTTGGGGAGGGAGGAGGGAGAGTGAGTGGGATGAGGACAGAGAGAGCACAAGGGACTGAGGTGGGGTACACTGGTGAATTAGTAGTGGGAATTCCATGGGGGCTACAAATGATGTCCAAGATACATAAATAAAGAGGGAAAAAAAAAAAAAGGAAGGCAGACATGGCGGCCGGAGGCCTCGGCACCACACGCCTGGCCCGCATCGCCCACCCACCAACCGCACTTCTTTTACGCCTCAGAGGAAATGAGGCTTCTCTCTCGTTTAAAAATAAAAATATATATAAAAAAAATCACCAGACATAAAATACTTCTGAATGGTTCTGAGCATGTATCTACCATGTAAAATTAATAAGTTCCAATGTAAACTGTTATCAGTTCACTAAAAATGCTGACTGGAAAAAAAAGTACATAAGCTATTTAAGGTTTTTGTCTTTCTTAATAAGCAAGAGTCGAAGCAGCAGAGGCGGCTGTGGGGCCGTCTGACTCAGCGGCCTGAGGAGCACGCCTCACAGGGAGACACCCACAGATCGGGCAGGCGTGGGCCGGCTGGCTCTGCTCCAGCCCCTGCCGCCTCCTCCACGCTAGTGCTGGGAGTCCCTGGGGAGCGCCCCCTGCGCTGAGGCCTGAGCCTGGGCCTCCCCGTGCCATGTGCCCTTCCCCTACCCTGGTTCTCAGCAGCCAGCTCCAGCCCTGCCTGCCACACAGACACGCAAGCCCGGGCCAGAGACCATTTCTGGTGACCTCTCGGGACCGGGAGGTTTTGCAACCAAGCCCGGACACGGCGGCTACCCCGGCATCCCCACAGCGCCAGGGTGGGTCCACACAGCCCAGGTTAGGACACACAGTGCTGGACAAACAGGAGCACGCTGTCCTGCTGGCCGGAGGCGCAGGGAGCAACGAGTCGCTGACGTAGGATGTACCCCGAATTAAGCATCAGGCTTTAGGCAGGCTTAGGCTTTCTTAGGATTTATTGGCTCCCCCAGACCAACTCTGAAAAATAGAAAGCACACTTTCTCTAAAACAGATACTCAAATTGAGCTACGGACAGAGGACTGGGTGGAGGGCCAGTCAGGCGTCCTGGCGGCGGAGGCTCTCGCCTCTCGGGCTTCCTGGTCACCACTGATATTTGGACACCAAACGTCCACACTTGCTGCTACTGCCCCTTGTCCTGCCCACAAGGCCCAAGAATTGGTCCAAACGGGTGAGAGGGCACGTCCACTGGGACAGGCCACAGGGGCCGGGTCAGCTGTGGGGGGCTCGGGTGCTGTGCTCACAGAGGTGGGCGCGGTGCCTGCAAGCCTGCTGCTGGGGAGAGGCTGAGGCCTATTTGCCCAGAGCTCACCTCTGGTCCCACCCCCCATGTGTGCCCCAGCAGTCCCGGGTGCTCTCTGCCCGCCTCCGAGATGTCAGGAGCTCTGGCGCTTCAAGAAGAGTCTGTGCGGGCAGTCCCGAGGAGACGGTTCTGCCTTTTTCTGGCATCCTGCCTGGCGTGCAAGGCAGCTGTGCCTTCGCTCCCTGATGCAGCCGAGCAGGTGGGGCTCACTCTGGACCGAGAAAGATGCTCTGCGGCACCAAGTGTCAACTTGGAAGGAAAACATTTCACAAAGACCAACGGCGACTTGTGTCTGGGCCCCAGGCTACAAATCCCCAGCGAGTCCAAGGACCAAGCTCCTGATGCAAGGCCACTGGGGAGCAAGGGGCCTCAGAAGCCAGGGCTGGGGGCCCCCGCTCCAGCTCAACGTCAGGCAAACCAGCCAGGCTCCAAAAGCCGCTTCCCTCATACGGAGTTGGCAGACGCGCAAGCAGGACCTCCGTCACCAAGGAGACCGAGCACCGCTCAGGAGCCAATGCCTGGTTCTCCTAAGGACATCGAGGTCCAGATGACGGGATGGCAAATGCCACAGCGGCCCTCTGCCGGGAAACCACTGCATGCTGGGCAGAAGCCAGCGAAGCACACTTCTGACCGCCTGGAAACGCTGGCTATGCCCCAGGACTGCCCAGATAATGAGCTGAAAGTGCTCTGGGCTCCGCTGGCTCTCCCTGAAAATGTGAGGGTCTCCAGCACGGGGAGGCCAGCTTGAGGGGGAGCAGCTCTCAGGTGAGGGAGCCGAGGGCAGGGTCAGCCAAAGGCGGAGGCTCTCAGTGCACTGCCACCGGGTGATCCTGAGGGGTCCTGACCCTATCTGAGCCCCCTCCTGCCGCGGCCTCCTGGCTGGCCCACAGGGTTAGAGATCACAAGCCCAGCAGGCCTCAGGCGGCTCTTCCCTTCATCAGAGGAGCCCAGTGTGGGGGTGCCAGCCGGGGGCGCCACCAACCCACAAGCCACAGACCCAGGACAGAGACAGAGGCCAAGGGGCAAAGACCATGAAGAAAACACATCTGGCCAGACAAGAAAGCCCTCCCAAGGGTGGATTTTTCCAAATCGCTGACTTGGCAGCAGTGGGCCTTTTTCTGACATGACCTTTCCCGTCCTATGGACCATGCTTCTGAGTCCCTGAAGTTATTATTCGGTCCCGGTTTTGTTCAAAGAGTTCTAACATTTTCTGCATATCGTGGTCAGCCTCAATCACCTGGAAATTAAACACATGGGTCACAGGGGTGCCCTTGACCTCAACATCACCCTCCCTGCACAGAGAGGGAGAGGGGCAGAGAGGGCAGGCAGGATGAAGGAGAGGAGCTCAAGGTCACAGGCAGAGAAGGAGGAAAGCCAGAGCCAGACAGCCCCCAGTCCTAAGCCGGTCTCCACCCTGCTGTGCATTTCACGTGAGCGGCCAGTCCGGCCGACCCGATGGTGAGCTCACGATGACATGGAATCTTCTACAACTAGGGAAGACCTCGACTTTACTTCTTTGAAAACCCACCACAGACCCCTCTCACTTTCCAGCAACCTCACTGGCTAAAAGAGCCGGGAGTGAAAGTTTCAGCAGCGAGCAGACGTCCCCACGGCCACCACCAAGCCCACCCTGTGGACACATCTCCAGCGGCCTGAGGGGCCTGTGTGTCTGCGTAGAGATTTGGCGGCCGCGTATCAGAAAACAAAGGGACGGGATTGCAGAGAAATGCTGATGGGGCAGGCACGTGAAAACAAAAGCAACGCGTCAGCAGGAAAAGGAGGTTACTGTGACCAGCAAACATGGGGACTCAACATTAGTGGTCGGGGCAGACACGCCTACACACCTCAGCACCTTCTAAGGGCTGCACTGGGAGAGCAGCAACGGCTGTTCCTTCGAGGCCCTGGGTCACCAAGAGAAGGTGCAATGAGGCCTCGGCCTGCCTCCCACTGAAGAAGGGATGGCCTCGGCGGAAGCTCCACCCCACAGCATTAAAGCCAGAGGCCAGGTCTGCAGGCCTTAACCACTAGGGATGCCTGTGGGCGATGCTGGCGCAGCGAGATGCTCACTGGCATGTGACACGGGACAGATCACCTCTCGGGTCCGTCCAGCTCACTCTGAGGTTCCGTCCAGAGATGGGGACAGTGAGACAACTTCCCCCGGCCTCCCCTAATCCTCCTTCCAAAGTCTCGAGCTCTGAGGGACCCAGCCCTTCCCCAGGCCGCTCGTCCCTCCACCGGAGTCTCCTGCCCTGTCCGGGAACTTACCAGAACAGGGGCAATTGGGGGAAAGAGGCCTCCTTTAACGAGCCAGTCCTCATAGAGGCGATGAATAGCATCCAGGTATTCCTTCAGGGAGATACACACAATAAGGGGCTGGCTCGAGGCCGGAGGGGAGCAGCCCTCTCCTACCAAGGGTCTCGGGCAGGCGGAGCGAGTGTCGATGACCACGGGCAGAGGCCCGCAATAAACGGCCGGCCCAGGAACCACCACAGCCAGAGCTCAGTCCACAGTCCTGCCCCGCCCCACCCCGCCCCGCCCCGCCCTGCCCCACCCTGCCCCACCCTGGGAAGCAGTCGGTCCTGCTTCTCTCCCTGGGCCCAGGTGATGGTTTGACCCTGTCGCTGGGCTACAGGAGGCTCTTACCAGTGGAATCACCTTCTCTTCTTCCCTGCATCTCATCTGTAACCTCTGGTAACAGGTCTCAGGAGTGGTCCGTAGATAAACTAAGGTCAAAAAAGTATATCCACGGCTCAGAAGAGAAAGCAAGACGCCAGGTGCGGGGGGCAAGAAGGGGGGAGAAAAGGAAGGTGCTGGGAGAGGGGTGGAGGGAAGCTCCGGTCAGCAGCGCGACAGGCGTCTGGGCCCACAGGATGCTCGCAAGTCCAGGGCCCCCTCACAGTCAGAGCTCACAGAGCTGGGCACACAGAAAAGCCCGCCAGTCACCACGGCCCCAAGGGAAGCAGCTGGACAAACAAAGTCGGGTTCTCCTCGAGGAGGGACCAGACCCCCAGGTCCTGCCCGCCCTGGGAAGAGGGCCGAGTCAACACGGGGAGCAGTCGCCACGGCAAGAGCCCAGGCCCGCCCACGGCCGTCTCACCGATCAGATCGACAGACACGTCGATGTTGCTCGTGATCCAGTCGAACCACTCGCACAGAACCGCGTAGTCCACTTCCGGCATCTTCCCGCTGCAATGAGAGTGGCGAGGGTCTTAGCCAGGCCCCAGCAAGCTCCGGCTGCACTGGAAGAGGAAGGCCCTCGCCCAAGGGCCCGGCCAAGGGGCGATGACAAGGCCCCCAGCACCTCTGAGCTTCTGCCGCCTGGGGGCGGTTTATGGCACGATGCAGCGAGTGCCGACAGGGGAATTCAGTGGGGTTGGAACGCCTAGCGGAGAAAGGGCTCTGCAGGCTGTCCCCCCAAAACAGACAGAGCATCCAGGCCGGGAGGTGGAGCAGCAACCTAGTATCACGCCTAGAACGTGTTTAGGGGACATCGTCACAGACGCACACCATCGTGGCGACGGTGGAGGGCGCAAGTGCCAGCGGGCGTGCAGCACTAGTCAGAACCAAGAAAAATGAAATCCTGGCTCATCTACATAAGGGAAACCAGGCTGAATCTGAAAGAGGCCGCTATGGAGCAGCACTTACTGACGAGGGAATGCTCACCACCGCCTAGTGCTCAGAGCAAACAGGCAGGATGGGAGACTGCGGATACATATGGCCCAGCCCCCTTTTCAAGAGTGTCTGTCCATACATGTTGAAAAAAGAATGGGAAGCAAAATACTGAAATGTTAACAGTGCTTTTCTCCAGGCTGTAGCACTCTGGGGGATGCCCTTTTCTTTTCCTTTCTAGTTTTTCATATTTTCCAAAACTTAAAATACATGAGTTTTCTTTCCTTTTCTTTTTTATGATTTCTTTATTTATGCACACAAGAGCTGGGGTACAGGCCAGAGTCCAGGGTGGTGAGAAGATCCACCAGAGACAGAGTGGGGAGCAGAACAGGCAGACTGACTGAAACACACTGCCGAGGGGAGCAGCGGGCGAGGCAGGAGAGGTCTGCTGCACCATGTGGGTCCCCTCCCTGGCCAGCAGCAGGGATCAAACTCATGTTGCAGTGGCTGTGGGTTGCTTCTTAGTACGTTGCTTAACCCACTGCGCCAGCAGGGAGGCCCAAAATACATGAGTTTTCAAATCAAGAGTGAGGGGGCTACCTCCCCGGTGGCGCAGCGGGTTGAGCGCCACACTGTGAAGCATCCGCTGCACAGCAGCACCAGTTTGATCCCCAGCCAGGGAGGGCACCCACATGGCGCAGCAGACCTCTCCTGCTTCGCCCGCTGCTCCCCTCAGCAGTGTGCCTGTTCAGTGTGCCTCAGTCTGCCTGTTCTGCTCCCGGCTCTGTCTGGTGAATCCTCTCACCTCCCGCAACTCTGGCCTGTACCCCAGCTCTTGTGTGCATAAATAAATAAATCTTTAAAAACAAAAAAAAGAGCAAGGGGGGACATTACACAGACTGAAAGTGTCAACTGAAAAGGAAAGGGGGAGAGAGTCAGAGCGAAGAGACGAGGTCTCTCCATGCTCCTCTGGCTGGTGGAAGGGACAGAAGCGGCAGCAGCTGGAGGAAACAAACAGCGGGGTGACCCTCAAAGCACAGGAATGACCCTCATGCACACGGTGGCCTCAGCACTGATGGCCACCAGAAGTTCCCCCACTATGTCCACATGACAGAGTCTGCCCCCACGAGGGCAGAGGGCAGCTCCGAGTGAAACCACGACAAATCCGTGCGCTGTCTAGACTGACCGCCCTAGTTCCTCCAGGTCTTCACCCCTCCCGCCACCCTCCCGCTCTGCCATGTACCCCGCAAGGGCCTCCTCCACCTCTCAGACTGGGGGCGGCACGTGCAATCTGCTTCGCCCAGTGGGACCTCAGCCAACTAGAAACGGAGGCCCGAAAGGCCCCCACGCACCTCCGCTGGCGCCTGCACCCTCTGTCGCTGCCACGAGCAGTGGATGCCCGGGCCAGAGAAGGGACGCGAGTCATTGGACCCTTGCCAGGTCCAGTCCAGACCAGCTGACCCCAGACACAGCACGGAGCTGGCCGGGGCCAGGAGGCCCTCTGGCCACCCACCCTAGACAGGAGCAGCAACGCAGAAGGCTGTGGGCCACAGGCGTTGTGGGCGGCTGTTACGCAGTGGTGGGCAACTGCCAGGCCCAGTGGGGCCTCTGCCCGCACCTGGGTAATCACGCTTCTATTTCATGTCTTTTTTTTTTTTTTTTAAAGATTTATTTATTTATGCATACAAGCACTGGGGTACAGGCCAGAGGTGTGGGGGGGTGAGAGGATTCACCACAGAGAGCGGGGAGCAGAACAGGCAGATCAACAGAAGTACACTGCTGAGGGGAGCAGCGGGCACAGCAGGAGAGGTCTGCCGCACCATGTGGTCCCCTCTCTGGCCGGCGGCAGGGATCGAACTAGTGCTGCAGTGGCTGCGGTTTGTTTCATAGTGCGTTGCCTAACCCACTGCGCCACCAGGGAGGCCCTATTTCATGTCTTAAAAAATACCGGTGTCGCGAGTGATCAGTACCTTCTATACAGGTTTTCTACAAACACGTATCGGGCACTGTGAATCGACCTTTCCATCAACCGGACAGGTAATGTCTAAAGGAGAAAGAAAAAATGATTCACTAACTCGGGAAACCCGGAGCACGGGCTCGCTCCCCTGCCTGTGGTCTCGCTGAGCACAGAGGAGCAGCGGGGAAACTGAGGCAGCCACCAGAGAGCCGTGGGCCCCACGTGGCCTCCATGTGCCCCTCCCTCGTCCCTGCCCCCGCCCCGAGCTCGGGGGCCAGTGCAGCAGCCTCCTTCAGAGACGTCCCCAACTGCCGCGCGGGCTCGGTGAAGCGCTAGAACTGCCAGGCGCTGTCCAGCAGAGCGTGGCCAAGCGCCAGCACGGGGTCACCATGCGCCCACACAGGACGCACCTGCTCGCACAGCAGGTTTTGCATGTCTGAGCTCCCAGAGGGCCGTGCTGTGGGTGACATTCTGGGGATTCTGCCGTCACGCCTGAGAGCGTGGTCTCCTAAAACCCACAGGACGCCAGGCCGGCTAGCCAGGCCCCTCATGGGCTGCTGGGAGGCCACAGCCCTTTGGAAGCTTCAAAGGACAATGCCCAGGAGAGGGGACAGTGAGGCCGACCTTGCCCCTCCGCTAGGGTGCTCACACCTTTCTTTGTCCAGTGTCCCACTGGGACGCAGGGTGGGGGGCGAGGGGGACCCTCCCCCTGGACACCTAGTGCACAAATACTGCCGTCACGCAGTCCAGCCCACAGCACCCAGAGGACCTGAGCCAGAACTCAGCTGGTTCAAAGCCACAACCCAGGCCTTTCCTGACTCTCCCTGTCTCTGTGTGCCGTCTCCCTTCCAGCTTGTTCCTCCCCTTGTCACTCCTTGGTCCATCTACACTCCTCCCCATTCACCTCGCCTTCGCCTCAGCTCTCTCGCCTTCTGCTCCTCTGTCCTGATTTGTCCCTCTCTAGCTGTAGCCGTCTTCCTTGAATGTGTTACACAACAACGAGGCAACAGTCTTTGTGCAAGACGTTATAAACTCTGACTGCTTCCTCCTCACTCTAGACCTTGAAGCTGTGTAGAAGAACACAGGTGTGTCCGCTACATTCACCGATGCAATGGGTTCTGGGCATGTCTTCATTAAAACATTGATGAGGGAAAAGAATCCCGGCCAACTTGAACCAAAGGACCTGGTTTCCCCTTCAAGTCAAACTGTCCAAGAACCTGCAGGAGGCACTAAGCATGGACTCAGGGTGCCCGCACCAAAAAGCAGGGTACAGGGGAAAGTACAGCCCCAGACCCTCTGATCTGTATCATTCACACAGATATTTGGAGACAGAAATTCCTAGGGTTCTGCTCCTAGCTCTCCATTTTTCAAAGACACTGCTTGCAGGAGAACAAAGCTACAATTGCCAGTGCCCGGCCCTGGACCAAACTGCCTGGCCAGCGGCAGTGCCAGGGGTTTGGCGGCAGGGGCCTCCCGGAAAGTTCCCTTCCCAGAGCCTGCAATGCCCCTCCCAGGCCGCGTGTGTAACTGCGAACCACCAGTGCCCCCCAGGGACCCCCGCCAGCCCTTCCTCTAACGGGCTCCTCTGCTCCCACACCCACCGAGGAAAGGGCCTGGGCAGCTGTGCTTGTGCCCCTGTGACCTGCATGGACACTGACCAGCCCAGGGCTGGACACGTGACCCGAGCCAAGCCGACCAGATGCTCCCTCTCAAGGACAAGCGCTAAATGCGAGGACCTTGGTCAGCGGGTCTCAAACTCGCGCACGAAGATGCTCTACGTTCACCTGGGCAGAATGACAGACGACAAATGACTGGGCCTCCTCTCTGGATGTACCAATTCCGCTGGCCGAGGAGGCCAGGAGATGTGCTTCTAACAAGCTCCCAGCCCAGGGACTGCACTTGGAGCAGAACTGAGTGAGGTGGTGTGGGGCCAGGTCTGCCGGGGTGAAGACTCAGGCCCAAAGGGTCACGGTAGCAACTTTTTGGCTAAGGCAATGGGTGAGTGGGGGCGCTGGAGGTGGCCCTCACAGAGGCGCAGGAACAGACAGGGTGGAGTGGCGCTGGAGGCCGGGGAGGGGGTGCTTTCCCTTCCTGGCGATGAGAGGGCCCTCATCTGAAGATGATCTCAAGGTGGAGCGAGAGCGTCTGTACCTGAGGACGGGTGTGCTGCTCCAGCATGGTGAGCTGCACGTACGTCTGCAGCGTGAGGGCCCATCGGCCGGCGTCCCTGTACATCAGGCTCTGCAAGAGGACAAGGCAGCACGTAATCACCTCCGAGTGCCCCATCAGACCCTGGCCTCTTCGCAGAACTAGAGCTGAGCCGGGGCCAGAGAGGAAGGCGACATGTCGCAGGGCCCTCGAGCAGAGCGGAGAGCAAGCGTGGGCACAACAGCCCCGAGCAGCCCCGACGGGAGGCTCGACAGGCCCCAGGGAACCTTCACTCAGCAGCTCCATGAAGGTTCACTGTTCTCCGTCATCCAGCAGCCAAGGCGGCTGCTCAGGACCCTCTGCGCCTCCCGCTGCACTCAGCATGAGATGCAGAGCCCTTCCCAAGGCCCACAGGGCCCTACAGAAGCGCTTCTGTCTTGTCTGCAGACTTCTGCTGGCGTCTCACAGCTCAGAGCGCTTCCGACCACATCAGACGCCTTGTGTTCCCCAGCCTTGTGTTCCCCAGACACCGGAGCACAAGTGCCTCGGGGGCCTTTGCATCTGCTGTGGTCAGTCTGAATGTCCTTCCTTCTGACACTGCCCTGCTCGCTCCCTCACTTTGTTTAGGTCTCTGCACAAAGAAACCACAGGCGGCGGAGGAAAAGGAACCTTACTTCACTGCTGGTGGGAATGCAAGTTAGTCCAACCACTTTGGAAGACTGTATGGAGGTTCCTCGGCCTACTAGAGTTGG
>JAGFMF010011458.1:2949410-2964319 GCA_019455555.1 Galemys pyrenaicus | reverse complement strand
TGCAATTAAATATAATATAAAAAAAAAAAAAAAAAACCACAGGCGGGGCCTCCCTGGTGGCGCAGGGGATTGAGCGCCACACTGTGGTACTTCTAAGGCCACTGCAGTGCAGGTTCATTGCCGGGCCAGGGAGGCGACCCACGTGGTGCAGCAGACCTCTCCCACCTCGCCCCTCCCCTCAGCAGTGCATTTTCATCTATCTGCCTGTTCTGCTCCCTACTCTGTCTCTGGGTGAATCCTCTCACCCCTGCCGCTGGCCTGTACCCCAGCTCTTGTATGCATAAATTTAAAAATCTTAAAAAAAAAAAAGAAATAGCAGGTGCCTTCCTATGATTTTAAAAGAAAAAAAAAAAAAAAAAAAGAAATAACCGCCATCCCATCGAAAACAAAAGCCCACACGCTCAGCGCTGCATGTGAGGCAAAACACTTCAGGCTCCGTATTCTGCTTGCAGATCGTTTTTTTCCAGAGTTGTGCTTTCTCCCCCTTGGTGCTGACTAACCAAAGCCCAGTGCTCTGCACTGCCGTTGCCAGCAACTCTGAGCTGCGGGCTGGTGAGGAGGGCGCTTTCGCCGGGGGCTTCCAAGGCAAACACGCGCCTGCAGCAGAAACCCTCCTCGGAAGAAGGCGGACTCAGGCGTCTCACACAACATCAACTCTGCTTTCACTACAGGCTGGAACTCTGTGTAAAAATACCGACGTCTACGATCCTGTACCCCTGAAATATGTGTCACAAAATATGACCGCGATAAAACTTTATTTTTAGAAATAACAAGAAATGACTAAAGATTAAAAAAAAAAAATGTGTAGCTCTATTCTGCTTTATTTTTACTGGAAATATACTTGGTACCGAGTACCCAGACTTCGGAGACTGGGGAATGTCCTGTGACTGTCACCCCGAACTCCTGACGCCTCCAGCTGCAGCTGCCTTCCTTAACCACCCTCCCCGAGGCCTCACCAACATGAATGTTTCTGAGGCTGCTCTGCAATGTCCAAAGAAATGGCTGGTGTGTACGCCATCTTCTCACACGTGTGAAGGTAAATGCTCTTCATGTCTCTGGGATTCTTTATTCAAAGACTCCGAGAGCTCTGGCCTTATCTCAGGAACTGCCCTTCACCTGCTCTTTCTCTTTATCCACCCCCACCGCTTCATCCTCCCGCCTCCCGCTTTAGAGTGCTGGGCTAGGAGAGCGGGCCCTCTGAGCTGCTACTGGCCGAGCTGGGATGGTGTCTGAGCCGTGGCAGGCACACGGTGGGCGGGAGGACGGAACAAGCGCTCCCTGAGAGCCAGGCAGAGCGCTGCCACACCGGGCGCAGGTCCCGTCCCAGTGGAGCTCAGAGTCTAGAGAACCGCAGGGAGGTGCCAGTTGCACCGCTGAAGTGAGGGGCGCACGGGCTCCCGTGTCCCAGGGTCCACCTAGAGCGTGCGGTCTTGCTTCAGCTGTGACTTCATGACCCGAACCATGAAACTAACCATCCCTACGTCACAGGGCAGGAGCCCAGACCAGGGGTCACCTTCTTAGGTTCCCTCTTACAGGACCCAGACTCCACTCATCTCTTCCAAGCAGTGGTGCAAGACTTCTGAACTGGGAAGGGGGGAGGGAGAGGCCTGTGGCCCACCATAAGAGCTGGCTTCAGGGAGAGCCAGAAGCAGCCCCTGGACATCGCCAAGTGCAAACCCAAGCCAGAGGTGTGTCAAAGAACCTGGTTGCTTAGAGATAGGTCCTGGGGGCTGGGCCTGAGGGGGGGCTACGTGACAATGGCTAGGAAAGGCTCAAGGTGGAGCAAACAGCAAGACACACACCCGGGTAGACAAGACTGACCACTTGGGAAGTTTGGGACAGGAAACCTCCGAGCTCTGCATACACCGAGCCAGGCCTCACATAGCCTTGACCTCGGAACACCAAGGAGCTGCCGTTTTCCACTGCCCCTCTCTTTTCTCCTATCGCAGGGCTAAGGTAAGGAAGACAACGTGGCGGGGCAGGGCGGGGCAGGCTCAGGGCTCAGCAGGCACCACTCCCAGGTTCCCAGAGGCAGCAGCCCACTCACCAGAGGATTATGGCCACGGACATTTCTCCACTTGGACACAGGTTCCGTGAACACCTGGAAAGAGAAAATATCAGAGAGCTGCGTTCCTCGGTTCTGCATTCTCTGGGGATGGGGGGCATCTACGTGTGGGTACCCAGGGTGAGCCACAGTCAAGCAACCCTCTCCCCAGGCCACAGCTCCATCCAGACATGGCTTCCTCACCTCCACCCAGAAATGTTTCTAGAAGTAGCCCCAGAACAGCTCCCCCCATCCCCACACAAGCACAAGCACACCCCACCTCTCCAGCTGCCCTGGGAGCCCCCTGGGAGCAAGGAGAGATTCTCTCACTCCTTCCTCTGCATGGTCCATCCTGGTCCCTACAGCCCACACAGTGACAGGGCAGGGAGCTGGGAGAAGCGAAGAGGGAAGCCAGACAGCCAGCTTCCCACTTGGTTCTCTATGACCTTGCCGTGGCTCTGCCTGTCTCCTCCCTGAGACCGCTGGCTCCAGCACAGCAACAGCTCAGAGCCCCACTTCTGCACACTCCCTGCCTCACAGCCTGGGACCCTTTCTTCCTCGGTTTGCAGCCTCTATATGGCTGCCAGCTTCTCTGATATTCTGCATGTCCTGAGGCACAGGTCAGTTCTGGATTCTCCATGTGGGAGACAGACACTGAGGTCTGGGACAATCCAGACTCTGAAAGAACCTTCCTGAGTGTGCAAGTGCATACTAGAAAAGATTTAAATGCTGCTCTCGGGGTCCAGCTTTCGAGAGCACCCGTGACCATGGGGGCTCTCCAAGTGCATGTGAGCAGTGCCATAGGTCACGAAGTCAAAAGCAATGCTCGGGACCCCAGAAGAAAGACTTCCTCCCACCCTTTACACCCTGTGCATTTGCTCTTCATATTCTTGCTTCCAATATGCCCACCTCACCTTCATTCTACGTCAGTGCTCATTACAGGGAAAGCTCCTATACATCAAAACCCAGTTCAAATATCTTCTTCCATGAATTATGACCTGTTCCTCCCAGCCCCTTCTCCTGCTGGGTCTTCAGCACACAAATCCAGTTCTCTGAGCAGAGAAGCAGCATCACCTGAGCCCACCACAGGCTGGGGCAGACAGCCTACCTGCGTGCCTGTGGCCCAGTTCCTCGACAATGAGCGAGCGCTGCTCCAGGTGCCGGTGCAGGCGCCAAGGACACAGCAGGGACCGCCCCAGCCCCTACCTTCACACGCTTCAGATATACCAGGGAAAACTGCCACTAACCAGACCACCAAGGAACCAGCACACATTCTCAAGCCCGAGTGGCAGACAACGGGTACAGGGGGGCCAGAAGAAGCATACCCACAGGGCAACCTCACAGAGGGAGGTCAGCGTGCTGAGTTCCGAGTGGCCTTGCTAAAGCCAGTGAGCTTGCACCCTGGCCACGCTCAGCAGGCTGAGTCTTTCACCTCCCTCAGCAGGCTGTGAGGCTCTGTCCCTGCTCTGTCTGGGAGAGCAGCCACGAGCCGCACGTGGGCATCATGGACTCGAAATGTGACTCGTCCAAATTGCGATCTGCTGTCAGCATAAAATCCATTCCGGACTGCAAAGATGTTGGTGCGAGAAACAGAATGCGGCGGAGGTGGCCGATGACTGTACACTATCACATGTTGACATGCTAGCGTGCGAGGGAAAACACTGTGCCCACGTATTACACATGCCACGCATAGCGCCTTGGGGAATACAAGCTGAACCTACTTGGAATAGATGATGGTGACTATAAAGTTCTTTCTGGTGTTTTCAACGAGGCTAGTGCGAACCTGGCCTTACAGGTGGGACTTGCATCTGCGGTTCACCTCACATTTCTATCGGACGGGGCTGGTCTACGCCCTCAATGAACTCCCCCGTCAGGCTTCTGTGCCTCTGAGCCTGGTGTGGCGGCCTCACCTCGATGTCCGTGGAGTTGGAGAAGAACTGCAAGCACGTAGTCTTCCCACTCGCAATGTTGCCCTCGATGCAGATCTGGCGGGAGACAGACGCACGTCAGAGCCAGCCATCGAGCGCTGGGATGCTCAGGAGCCCTTGAGGAAGAGCTCACACGGGTACCCGACGGGCTCAGCCCAGAATCTCAATGTGCGAACTCAAATCCCCCTCGCGCTGTTGTAATAATAACGAATGGACCCTGCCCCTCCAGGCCAGGCCCCAACCTCAGGACAGACGCTCCCTTCCACGGAGCCCTAGGCCACACACAACTCGCCCTCATCTGCCTTTGAACTATTAGAATTCAGGTATAAAATCTAAGACGCTCCTTCATCTGTGCTTAGTGGGATGCAGGTATATGGAATGGAGACCCTAAGTCACTGCTTTGTGGAGAAAAACACGCTCAGCCATTGACTGGAAGGAGCAGGGCGGGGGCAGGGCTGGGCTGAGCCCTCTGCTGCACACAGGCAGGAAGACCGGAGGGAGGCACCGCCACTGCCCTTCCCCTGGTGGGGACTTGAGATGGGACTCCTAACAGTTTCACAAGAGAGGAAAATAAGGCTGGCACAAGGGAACCTACACTCTGCTCGCACTAACTGCCTCCAGGGACTCACTGCAGGGGAAGAGCAATGGCGGCAGAGAGTCTCAGCCTCAGGTATGGCTTGTAAAAATCTCCACCTGCAAGCGACAGGCCAGCCCAGTCACCACCGGATCACAGCACCACCTCTAGGGGGCGCTCAGGCCTCTGCACCTTGTCAAGCTCTCCAGGGGATTTCAAGGTACAGGCAAACTGAGCACAGACGCCCAGCTTCGAAGCCCCAGGTAAGCACCCAGAACCTCTGAAGCAGACTGTGGGTGGGGTTCTCAGAACTGTTGCTCGATGATTCTGACATGGCTTTGCTCAGCCGGGCCCTGCTGGTGACGCCAGCCAAGTGGCCCTGGCTCACAGGGGGAGGAGGAGCTCTGTGCAAGTAAGAGGACAGGCCAGCCCTGGAGAACATGAACGAGATGTCCCCTGGGGCGCTCAGCCAGAGAGGAGACTGTCCTGACCCTTGGTGACCTTCACATCCAGGCTGGAGGCAGCCAGAGGAAAGAGGGTGCCTCAGTGACTGGCAGGGCACCAGTCTAGGAGGGGCAAGTCTAGAGGTGGAATTCACCTTAGTCTGGAGCTCCCTCTGCTGGCCCACTGGAGCCTCAGTCATCCTGTACATAAAGTGGGGGGCTCACAGGGAGTTGTCTCACTTAGTCCCACCCACTATAAACTCTCTCTAGCAACTGGGCTGGCTGTCAGTGGGCTGTAAAGGTTTCCTCCTGCCTTGATGCTAGAGGGTTTCCATGAGATCTGGACAACCTCATTTCCAGCATTTGCCAGAGCACCCTCCAACCCCGATTGTTGTCCTGTCTGCTCACTCCTTTAGATCTCAAAACTGCAAAAATGAACCCAAGGGAGTATGGGAAAGGGACATTCCAGAAGGGCACTAACGGACTTGATTTTTTCCTGTTGCTTTTGGAAGGAAACAACTTTGCTTCTTGAAGATGTTTAAAAGGGGCTCGACCTCCACATTATTCTATGCAGAACTTGTTTCTTTCCTGTTCAGATTGAGACCTTCCAAAAACATGTGTTCCTACTCTTGCCACCAGACCTGAAGAGCTGGTCAATCTAAGGCTTTGGATGAGCCCAGCCAACCCACCCTTGCCTGGCAAGGCAGAAAGAATCTCACAAAATTCCCCCGTCACAGGGGAAGAAAGAGGAGACAAGCAAAGGAAGTATTTGTTTTTAAAGCACAGTCTACAAATATTTAAGAAGGGTGTGTGCCCACGGAAGAAAACAGAGAAAATCCTGAAACAGGAAAGAATGCCCATAACTCCACTATGGATAAATATCACCAATTTCAGCATATTGCAGGGCTATTTCTCTACCCGTTTCTCATCTTTGAGGGTCTTTGTTCTTTTAAGATTTATTTACTTACACATACAAGAACTGGGATACAGGTCAGAGATGTGGGGGGGTGAGAGGATCCACCAGAGACAGAGTGGGGAGCAGAACAGGCAGACTGACCTGCTGAGGAGAGCAGCGGGTGAGGCAGGAGAGGCCTGCTGAGCCATGTGGGTCCCCTCCCTAGCCGGCGGCAGGGATCGAACTCGTGCTGCAGTGGCTGCGGTTTGCTTCATAGTGCGTTGCTTAACCCACTGCGCCACCAGGGATGCCCCACTTTGAGGGTCTTTTGACCACTCGTTGAAGACCTACTGTGTGCAGGTCGCTGTGCACTCAGGTCCATGCACCATGGACCAGCACCATGGACCTCACAATGAGGAAGTGGGCGGGGAGGAAAGTAACAGGAAATTACAAGGCAGGATGGTCCGGTCTGAGGCCATGGCCGCACATGGCCACCAGGCCCTACACTCTGAATGTGCCGAAGCTTCCCTCCCTTCCTCGACTCTTAGGCCAAGACTCCACCTTCCCATGACTATGAAGCCACAGCCACGCACCACTTAGCCTTATTTTCAAATGACACTTCATCCTCACTGAAAATAGAACTTAAGCATTTTCACAGCAGGAAATACAAAGACTAAAAGAGGAAATTAGTAATCCCTTAGAATCCCAGTGATAACTACCATTTGGATGTTTGAGCAAAACCAAATTTCCCGGGCAAACAAGCCCCTGCTGGAAGAAGCAAAATAGAAGCTGCCCTATCAAAGCCCCGAGAATCCAGACTTCACAGGAAAGTTCCCCAAACGTCTAACCGCCGGTGAGTAGATCTGCACATTTACTGAATTCACTGACTTGTACATGCAGACGGAGTGCATTTTTAGGTGTGCAAAACTGCTTTTTATAAAAAGGAAGCCAGTTTCATTTCATTTACCATGCAAAGAACTCAGGGAAGACTCCCCATACTCACCCCCCACATTCTCTCCCTCCTACACACACAATTTGCTCCCCCACTTTCCCTATTCAACAAGACAGGAAATTTCTGCATCAGTAACAGTTTGTAATACTTATTTCTTCCCCTCTGCCCTCCCCTCCACAAACAGTTTATATAATTTGCCATTTATCTTCTTTGGATTTTACTTTCGGCCCTTATATTACAAGGACCTTCCCAGGTGATTAAGTATTTTTCAAAACGGGGATCCTGAATGGCTGAATAATAGTCCATCTTGTAAGACACACTGTAACTCAAATACTGCTGTTGGATATTACGTTCCCTCCAGTTTTTTTTTTAATAAAATTTTGTTGTAATGCCCATATTTTGGATATGATAAATAGTGCTGTTAGGCATCCCTATACACAAATGCTTGTCACTGGCTCTAATTAGTCCCTGCCATAGATTGTAAGACTGTAAACACTGTATCAAAGGAATGAGTTTCTGAGGCCACTGCTGCACACTGCTAATCACCCCCCAGAAATGCTGTTCCAGCTCCACCCTTTCAGCAGGTTGAGTGAGCCTTACCACGCTCTGCTAGTACTGAGCATCGATTCCATTCTAAGTCCTCTCCTGTTTCATTGCCTGTCATTTACTAGGCATTGAATCATCATTTGCTCCTCTCTACAAATGGGGAAACTGAGGTTCTAAGGAGTAAGGCCTTACCTACCTCTAGTCAACAGCAGAGCTGGGCTTGGAAGCCAAGTTCAGTTTCCACCACTCCCTGCTTCAAAAGCATTCTTTCTTTGTTACCAAGTGGAATACTTTACGTTTGTTAGCCATTAATAAATTCCCTCAAGAAATGCCTGCCCTGGGGCCTCCCTGGTGGCTCATGGGGTTAAGGCACAGCACTATGAAACTATCCACAGCAACCGCAGCATGAGTCCAATCCCCGGCCAGGGAGGGAACTCACATGGCCCAGCAGACCTCTCCTGTCTTGCCCACTGCTCCCCTCAGCAGTGTATTTCAGTCGAACTGCCTGTTCTGCTCCCCACTCTGTCTCTGGTGACTTCTCTCACCTCCGGCACCTCTGGCCTGTACCCCAATTCTTGTATGCATAAATAAATAAAGAAATGCCTGTCCTACAGAGAGTAGTTATTAGATTAGTGGTGGGTGGAGGAAGCTGGCAGAGGGGAGCAAACTAGCTGGTGATAGATGGGGAGAAGACATTTGCTGAGGGTGTGGTGACACAGACAGGTGCTGACGTTAAATACTGTACACCTGAAACCCAGGCAGTATTATAACTAAACTTTCTTCAAAATAAAATTAATGAATTATTCAGACATAGCCTTTGAAAATATATTGATAAATCCTCACATGCAATTTCCCCTAATCAGGGTAAAAGCATTAATATCCAGTTTCTATATTTTGACTTGAATTTTTTAAAAATCATCTTCATGTAAGTAATACTTATAAACATGCAGTTGTGTAGAAAATGATCTAGGGAAATAGGTAACAAAAACTAACAGTGGGTATTTAAGAAGTAGAATTGGGAGTACTTTTGAAAATGTTTTTACAGCCTTTTTGTGTTATGCTTATAGTCAGAATATGTGTTGTGTGTATGTGCATGTGAAGATATACAGATAAATGAGGATCTGTAAAAGGGAAAAAAGAAATATGTAGGTCCTTTGTTTATCTGAAAATGTTTAGTCACTGGCCCTTCTATTCAGTGCATCTTTGGAATTTATTAATTCTGTAGTGGTGACTGACCTCCCAGCTGCAGTTCAACCCAGATGTTCCCCAACAGCCCTGTCCCATGGGAACCTCAATTCACTACCTCCTAACCCCATGAAAGGCTTCGCTTCCTATGGATGACCTACTGTGTATCTGAGGCATATCAAACCACACCAGGAAAGCATCTAGGACAGGCCTAACTTATCAATGCTAGCTCAATTAAATAACAGTACAATAATGTACAAGTTCCCATCTAGATCAACTTAGCATGCCCTTCCCCTTCAGTTGTGCTATTGTCATACCCAACACACCTCCAAAACCAAGTATCAACAAGCTTCCATGAACCTCAAGCATTTCAATGACTAGTCTTCTCCATCTGACTACACTCTTTCCTGTCACCCTGGATACCCACAAGGCCTGCCAAAGCCTTCTGCCATCCGCAGATCCCAGCCAAGGTACTTCTGCTACCACCTGACAAGCCACTCCCTTTCCAGCTGCAGATGCTTCCTGGAGGAACTGGACCTGTGATTGGGGGGAGGAGGGGAGGGCTGAAATATTGCCCTCCCAGTCACTGTCTAACTTCATCCTCCTTTGACCTGCAACCTCGAGGACACCAGCCACCGTCTCACCCAGAGCTGGAATCTCGGTTACTGCGGTGGCTGAACCCATGTCTGAAGACCCTCTAGTTCTCTCTGGTCCCTCATTCACCCACCAGACTCAGCCCTGGAACACAGGGGGCAATGGTCAGACCTTTCCAAACATCCAGACTGCCATCCCCTATCCTGAGATGAAATCCACCTTCCCCACAAATAAGCACTTTTCAGATCTTCTGATAATGAAGCTAATAATCCAAATCTATCCAAAGGCCCTGGATACGTGTATGCTCCCACCTGCGTGGACATCAAGGCACTGGTGGGAGGTGGCCCCTACAGAAGGCTGAAGTGGACTTCCTTATGCCTGCAGATGCTCCAGCATGTCTTTTTCTACTGCATGAACATCACTCCCCTTCCCAAGAAATAAAACAGTATACTATCCTAGACCATGAACACAAGAGGGACTTACCACTGATTTTTTCTCTTTTCCATTTTCTCTATCTTTATCTAGAAAAGAAAATCAATTTAGACTCAGTTTTAAGTGACACTCTTTTTTGTCCTCATTTGCTAAACCACCACAGAAACACTAATTTCTATGCTCATTCCAGTGACACCTGGGACCCGCGTCTACCTATGTGTGACACGGTGGGACTGCTGTCACTTGAGATCAGGCTTTTTCACCTACTATAGGATACTTTCCATTTTATCTTTATGACCCTCCTAGAAGGATACCCAGCAAGTTCAAAGGTAGAGTGGCCTCCACTCAAGCCGCAAGAGTAAGAGTGGGCAGCGGCCTGGGTTTCGGGTCTAGAACCCAGGTTACTGCCGTTCCCCACCCACCAACACGGGCCCTCAACAGTCCGGGCCTAAGAGCACCAGAACCTGGCTGCTACACAGGTGCCACCAAGCCTAAAGTGTTTACCCCCGCCCGCGCCAGCGCGCGCTGGGGGCTCGTTAACTGCAGATCGCGGCCACAGCCTCCCCCAGGACCCAAAGAATCAGATGAGGAGCTGGGGGTAGGGGAGGCCGGAGCAGCCCCGCCCACAGGGATGGGGCTTCTTTCTGCTCTTCAGAGCCCCGCTCCCCAGCTCAGAGCAAAAGAAGAGCCGGGAACCCCAAAGTCCCACCCTCTCGCTGCCGGTCAAAGGCCGCCCCTACCCCCTTTCGTAGTCTCGGGGAGGAGTTAGGACTTCGGGCAGGTAGGGCAGGTGGGGCAGGTGGGGCAGGTGGGGCTGGCCGAGGGCGGGGCGTGGGGCGGGCGGCAGAGACGCTTTACCCAGAGGCCAGGCCCGGCGCTGCGCCCCCAGCGGCCCGGGGCCGGACGCGAGGCTCCCCGAGCCCTCTCGGCGCAGCGCCCGAGCGGCCCAGCTCCAGAGCGGCCGCAGCAGCATGGCCCGGCGGGCGGAACCGGCGGTCCCGGCTTCTTCCGGGGCGAGTCCGCGCGGGCGCGGCGCCGCGGCCAGGACGGTCTCCGCGCGCCGCCGGGAGCCCGGCTCTTAAAGAGACCCCGTCGCTTTTCGGCCCCGGCAAGGGGAAGCATTCCAGGGGAGCCGCGCGCCATGCGCGGCCCGCAAAGCGTGCCGCTGACGGGACGCTGGCAGAGTGACCCCAAGACTCCGAAGCTCGGCAGATGGCTAGCCAGTAACCCCAGCGACTGACTGTCTCACTACTAGAGGTCACCAGGAGAGCCCCGTTCTGTCCAGTCACCTCGCGCACACTGACGGTGTTGTTTATTCCTCCTCCAACCCAGCCGGTGGGGACTGCCACGCCCTGCCCGCACCTCCGCCCCAGCTGACCCTCGGACACTTAAATAGCTTGTTTCAAAGGGCCAGACGTGTCCGCTAAGGGGTGGGGCTGGAATTCAAGTGTATGCCTTCTCTCTCCTCTGAACTTGGACGTTTCCAGGGTCTGGACTCTAAATGTACTAGATTCCTCCGTGAGGCACTAGCGATATTCCAAGTGGAGAGAAAACTAGAGGCTGGGGAGGAAGCCCGTGAGCCCCGATCACAGTCAGACGGCAGAAATGCAGCCTGGGTGCGAGGTGGAGGGAGGAGATGCACACCTGGCAACCTGAGCCGTGGCCTTAAGGAGTAGAACAATATGCGTGTGCGTGTCCGTGTGTGTGTCCACTCCAGTGTCTGGGCGAGAGCTTTTCCACCCTGCTCAGTCAGGCTCCTGCGCTCGGGGGCCGGTCTGATGGAGAGTTGGGAAGCCTAGTCGTCCGCGCCTGGTGCGGCCGCCAGAGGAGCTGCCGAGGGGAGCGTGCGCACTCGGGCTGCGGTGACAGGCGCAGGCGCGCTGCAGGGCTAGAAGCCTCGAAGGGCGGTTGCAGCCCCAGCGCGAGGCTTACCCGAAGGGTGCGCTCAGGACCGAAGGGGAAGTACTGCTGCTGGGTCTGCCGGCGCGATGCCAAACACAGTGAGGACAGTAAAGGGTCGCCCTTTCTGTTTAAGCGTGAAAGGCCAAGTGAAGATGCTGCGGCTGGTGAGGACCCAGCAGTGGGGTGGGGGCCGGTGTCCAAAAGCGCTCCAGGACTGGGAGCTGTAGCTGTAATGTATGAAGCGGAATGCCTGGTCTTCTCTTTCAGTGTGGTTTTTTTTTTTTTCTTTTCCCCCATCAGTTCCTCCCTAAAGTCCGGCATTTTGCTGTGCACCCTGGGAGCAGGGTGGGGTGGGTGGAGAATGAGGCACTGTCCTCCCCATCAGGGGGTTACCCTCACACTCCTGAAGCAAGACTAGTATCTCTAGTATCTCTACATGAATGACTTACAATTGAAGGACTCACGAGACAGGAACCAGGTTACCAAATGAGGCTGCTAGCTGCAGGCCGACCACTCAGAGATAAGGAGATAAAAAAGGCCAGAGGGGTTTCCGGTGGATGCTGTGTTTGCTTCCTGTGAGTTCGAAGTTTGAGGTGATGGAACTAGGCTGATACAGTTCAGAGCGAGGACGATGGCAATGCCAGTTTCTGGGGGCACCAGGAGCGTCTTCTCAGAGGCTCAGAGGTTTGGAGAGAATGGATCATCATTTGAGGAAGGTGACCTGGCCGGTTAGAGAAGTAGAAACTGTCATAGGAGGAGATGTTGGAGGAATTCCAGAAGAGAGAAAGGGGAAGGAAACGTTTTTTTAAAGAGATGATATATCAGAGAGCTGGGGTGGAGATAGTTGAAGGAAAACAGTTCCACTTAATACGAAGTAGTATTTTATACGGGAAAGTTCTGAAATTAAGTGGTCACTTGAAAAGCAGTAGGTTCCCTGACAACAAAGGTCATAGGCACAGATGAGCACCCAGTGAACGTGTGGTAAGAACATCAAACTTAAGTTTCTGGGTAGAACAAATTGCATAGAAGGTCCTTCCCACACCAAAAGTCTACGAAGCTGAGAAATAGTCAGAACACATATTAAGATGACTCTGGAGTTCAAAGATTGCTTTGAGTTGGGAGTCAGTAATCAAGGAGACGTGATCTGAGGGGCTGTGGTTTTAGGCCAGGTACTGAAAGCTGTGGAATACTGAAGGAGACAAGGTTTCGTAAGACATATTATTCCCCTCAGAAACATTTGAGTATTTAATCTACTCCAAGATCTGAGTTAGGACCTGAACAAAGACAACTAAGCCAAAAGTCTCTGGCTCATGGAGTGATTCATTTTAGTCATAAAAAAGAACGCTGCCTCAGTGGCAGGAGTAGAGGCAACAGTGGCATTGTCTCATCCCACAGGCCAGCTCTGGCTGTGGCTCCTCGGAGCCCAACAGCCTCTGGGCCTGACGGGATCAGGGCAGGTTGGGACTGTACCAAGTTCCCTTTTATATTTGGTGTCTGGATGGTAGAATGGTCCAATCAGGTGTGAACTATGAGGTGATTGGTGCTAAATGGCCCAATCACTCATAGGATTGAAATGGTCCAATCATATTTGTGGGTGGGAGGGCCCTGAGAGAAGATATAAGGCAGGACTGGTGAGAGCTAAGGAGACTATTCCTGGCCTCAGAAGAAAGAAGAATGTTTCTGGTCTCTGAAGAAAGAGAAAGGAACCGCAGCCAGCCTCCAAAGAAGAAAGAAGAAGCATCCAGCAGCTGACTTCCAAATAAGGAAGAGAAGCCAAAGACCTCTGCAGAGACTAGGCCGCCATAGGAAATCCCTAGGCCTAGTGTCACTAAGAGCCGTTTGTTGTTGGTGTAGCCCAACAACTCACAAAGAGCTGTTGACACTTGGTGTCTCTGGCACCTCCTGGTGACTGTGGCATCACTGCTGCCCAGCCCTGTTGTCAGGTGATCAGCACTCTGCGTACATCTGGACACTGTGGACACATCTGGGGAGAGAGAGGCAGCCACTTGGGCTACTGTAAGCTCTTTGCTTCCCTTGTTTGTAAAATAAGCCCCATTTTTGTTGTTCCTTGAGCCTCAGGTATCTTGCAATTGTGTGTGTGAGAGAACCCATAGACCCAATGATTGATCAGTTGAGGAGAGTGAGTTAGGAGTGGCAATTTTTCTAGAGTAGGTGGTAAGGTAGATGGATCACCAATTAAGATAGTGAATCCCTGGGCCTCTCTGGTGGCACAGAGGAATAAGTTGCAGCACTATGAAGCTATCCACAACCACTACAGCACGAGTTCCATCCCCGACCTGGGAGCTGACCCACAAGGTGCAGCAGACCTCTCCTGTCTGGCCCGCTGCTCCCTTCAGCAGTGTATTTCAGTCCATCTGCCTATTTTGTTCCCGACTCTGTCTCTGGTGACTCCTCTCACCCCCTGCACTTCTGGCCTGTATCCCAGTTCTTGTATGCATAAACAGATAACAGCACTGCTGGTATAGTGGTATCATGCAAGATTCCCATAAATAAATAAATCTTAAAAAAAAAAAGATAGTGAATCCAGGAGAAAGGGGCAAGATGAGTTTAGTTTGATGTGCTGAATCTGAGATTCCTGTGGGTTATTCAGAAAGAGAGATTCCAAATGGTTATTTATGAGTAAGATATCGAGGATAGATCTGTGATAGAGACCCCGATTTATTGAGTGGATGGTGGACAGAATCTAAAGGAATGCTAGCATTTTAAAGGGATGGGTAAAAGGAGAGACGCCCACAGAGAGAAGAGTTGCAGGGGTATAAGAATTAGGAACAGGACCCAAGAGGAGTAGAAAAGTAGGGAAAGGATCCCCAACAGTAAGTAAGTCATGGGGCTCCAGTAGGATATTGTTCAATATTGGGGCCTCCCTGGTGGCGCAAGGGGTTATGCACCACACTATGAAGCATCACAGCTACTGCAGTGCGAGTTCAGTCCCTGACCAGGAAGGGGAATCACATGGCACAGCTGCTGTTCCCCTCAGCAGTGTATTTCAGTCGATCTGCCTGTTCTGTCCCCACTCTGGTGAATCATCTTACCCCCTGCACCTCTGGCCTGTACCCCAGTTTTTGTATGCATAATTTTTTTAAAAATTCTCACAAAATTTACTAGGTATTCATTCAATTTAGTAATTTGGAAATCATTGGTAATCTTAGTAAAAGCAGCTTGTTAGAGTGGTGAAGAAATGTTTGAGTTATTAGAGGGAGATATAAAAGAACTGGAAGCAAAGGGCAGGAGTTAGGAAAGATACTGTTACAGGGCAACCTTAATATAAAATGGGTTTGATGTTGGGTGCCAAACTGTTACAGGGCAACCCTAATATAAAATGGGTTTGCCTGACTGGGTCCTCACCCGCGCGCTCGAACGGCACTTATAATGCCCCAACTGCAGGCACACACA
>JAGFMF010011458.1:2914622-2933103 GCA_019455555.1 Galemys pyrenaicus | reverse complement strand
GCTCTTGTATGCATAAATCAATAAATCTTTAAAAAAAAAAAAAAAAAGAAGCCCGTCTTGAACCGAGAATGAAGGACACAAGCAGCCCCGGGTTGCGAGGGCAGACTCAGTCCTGGCCACGTGTTGGAAAGAACATGCGCCGAGAGCACAGACCTTCATTCCAGAGCACCTCTGCCCCTCCACACCCCTCCACCTAGGCCTGTGTGGACCTATAGAATAATGCGACCCAACTTCTACCTGCAGATTTGGGAATAGAATTAAATCAGCGTCGTAGTGATCTAAAACTGTTTTTTTATTTTAAGCCAAGTGTATAAAGGAATAGAGGCAAAACTCAAATACAAGACTTCAAAGAATCATCTTTATGTGGGTCAGTTAGGGGTCTATGTTTTTTTCATGTTCACTTCACTGTGCCCTTTAAGAAAACACTGACGGACAAGTTGTCAACCTTCCCCAACCCCTACCCACTCCCCACCCCTGGCAGGGGTGTTCTCTAATGAAATCTAGTACATTTCTCTGACAAAGTCCAATCCAAGACCTTAAATGGCACAAACTTGGGTTTCCGGAAGACGTCAGGATTATGCTGCCAAAGGTCTCTCTTAATATTCATTAAAGGGAGGGAGGGGCCTCCCTGGTGGCGCAGGGGGTTAAGCGCTGCACTGTGAAGCCTCCACAGCGGAACCCACATGGCTCAGCAGACCTCTCCTGTCTTGCCCGCTGTTCCCCTCAGCGGTGTGATTCAGTCTATTTGCCTGTTCGTCTCCCCACTGTCTCTGGTGACTCCTCTCACATACATCCCCCCACACCTCTAGCCTGTACCCCAGTTCTTGTACACATAAATAGATCTTTTAAAAAAATATTCATAAAGGGAAAGTCTTAAAAGGCATCCATCTTAGACAGATAATTAACCAATTTAAATACTTTTAAGAAATTCCATTTCAGGTAAAGGTGACAGTTTCAATTCCGTGTTACAGGATCTGATCAACAGCTTCATTACATCTGTGTTCCTTATCCTGGTGGGTGCCGTGGCCCTGCAGGAGCTGAACAGAAGGCAGCTGTACTCCACTGGAGGGGTAAGGGAGGCCTTGCTCACCCCTTTGCTTAACCCCTAGGCTACCAGAGAGGCCCTTAATCTGTCTCTGTTAATGAGATTTTTCTAGGCCAGTCTTGCCCCAGCTAATCTGTGAGCTCCCTGGGGAGAGGGAGGCTTCCCCTAAGACCTGCCTTTCAAACTCTGAAAAGAGCAGCTGGCACACCGTCATTATTTCAGGCACAGAACAGCTTCGCCACCATTCCCTTCTCTCTTGCACTGACTCTCCAGAAGATGTCACAATGCACAAATGCTAAGCTCACGAGTACTCTGATTCTACTACTCCCCAAAGGACTACAAAGCCAGCCTGGGGAACCCCTTTTGAGAACCTTACAGTGATTTTTTTCAAATGTCACAAGGAGATGTTTTCATCTGTCAACAGACTTTTCTGGACTAGAGAGTTATCTTTAAACGTACAGGAAAAGAATGAGAATAGAAAAAGAAAAGTCACGCACTCTCAAAAGTGAGTGGCCCAGCCTGTTCAGAAGGGAAAAAGGGGACCCTGGCACGCGCCCCACAGCAGGCCAGGCACCTCTGACTTCATCTTTACAACTCTCATTTTAACAGATACGGGGACTGAGGTTTGTTCACAGGCTGGAACAAACTAGAACGCGATTCCTCACCATTTGAAGAGCAGTGAAAAAATGGCGGATAAAATGCTTGGAAGACTGGGGTGAGGGTGGGGGTGGAAAGTGAGACTTTAAGCAGTTAAATAATAGAAACAGAAATTAATCCAGAAAAAAGGATCAGTTTTTTTGTGTTCACTTCATAATCAGGATGTATTTGTCCAACTTATTGGGCTGTGCCAGGCCCAGATCAAGGTTGGGGGTAGAGTCCCCCTCTCCCCAAGGGAGCTCACAGATAAGCTGAGGCAAGACCCACCTAGAAAATCTCATTAAAGTAGACAAATTAAGGGGCCTCGCTGGTAACCTAGGGGTTGAGTCTCAGGGCTATCACTGTGGCCTGAGTTTGATCCCCGGCCAGGGGGGTGGGTGAGGATAGGGGAGTGGGGGAGTGAAGGGGTAGGGGGTGTTGGTGACCCACGTGGCGCAGCAGACCTCTCCTGTCTTGCCCACTACTCCCCTCAGCAGTGTATTTCAGTAGAGCTGCCTGATCTGCTCCCTACTCTTGTCTCTGGTGAATCCTCTCACACACATCACCCCCCCACCACCACCACTGGTAAATACCCCAGTTCTTCTACCAAAAAAAAAAAGACAAAATGACCATAGAGAAATACACAAGGGCCTCCCTGGTGGTGCAGTGGGTTAAGCAACGCACTATGAAGCAAACTGCAGCCACTGCAGCACGAGTTCGATCCCTGCTGCTGGCCGGGGGGGGGACCCACGTGGCGCGGCAGACCTCTCCTGCTGTGCCCGCTGCTCCCCTCAGCAGTGTACTTGTGTTGATCTGCCTGTTCTGCTCCCCACTCTCTGTGGTGAATTCTCTCACCACCCCCACACCTCTGGCCTGTACCCCAGTGCTTGTATGCATAAATAAATAAATCTTAAAAAAAAAGAAAAGAAAAGAAAAGAAACACCCAAGGCAGGCAGAACAGAGAGCACCTATAAGCTTGGCCACTTGAGGTTGCTGGTGACCAGCTGCTAATTCAGCCGCGCCTTCTCCCAGCTGCCAGGGGCTCCCCCAACACACAGTGGTCTTTATCAGTTCTTACCTAGAGCAGGACCTCTGACCTCACCCCCGTGTCCCTGCCTCCATCTGAGTTACTTCCCATTCGCCTCTTGGAGTCCCAGTGGGCTTTCCAGCTCTGCCACCCGCCTGGCCCAGCTCCTGCACACACCCTGCCTCAGCTCTGCCCCTCTGACGCCAGCCTCAGAGTCCTCAGCCATGCCAGATAACTCGAGATCCTGTTCAGGACCCGGAGTTCTCCTCCTGCTGGTTGGTCCCCTTGGGAACTCCTTCCTGCCCTTTCAAACATGGCCCTACAGTCCCTTCCACTGACCCCACGCCTCCCTGGAGCCTCCAAGGAAAGACTATCTGCCTCGGGCATCAGACAAGGCCATTCCTGGCAGTGAAACCCACCACTTCTGGAAAAGGCAGAAGGGGCAGCAGCTGGGTAGATGCGGGGAAGGAAGTAGCAGGTCACAGTGGTGAGAAGGTGGCCAGAGACCCCCCAGGTGGGGCACAGGTAAGACCACTCGTAGAGCTGCCGAATAACCCCCCTTTCCTTCCTGCATGTGGTCTCCATTTGACAGATCCTGTGTCTTATCGCCGCATTCCTGTGTCTCATCGATACGCTTCTGGTCACCAAGAATTTGAGGATGAAATTGAAAAAAGTCCTGGGGTTCAAAGTCGAGAGCAAGGGAACCCCTGCTTCCGAAACGGAGAAAGCACTGGACAAGACAGCGGAGCCCGCCCCCGCAATGGCCAAGGCCCCCACCCCCGCAATGTCCAGGGCCACCACCCCCGCAATGTCCAGGGCCAGCACCCCGGCCATGTCCAGGATGACCACTCCGGCAGTGTCCAGGATGACCACCCCAGCAGTGTCCAGGGTGGGCAGCCTAGAAGCCACCCCAGGTCCCTCGCGGGCACCCTCGCAGGCACCCTCGCGGGCCCCCTCGCGAATCATGAAGGGGCCTCCCGGGCAGGTGTAAGAGTCCGCGCCTGCCACCCGCTGCTCGCCCGCCCCGTGCTGTCACCCACCGCGGCCCACGCGCGCTGATAAAATCAGGATGCTAAACCGGGAACGCGTCTGCTTCCGTCCCTCGTGTGAATGTCGGTCACGGGCGGCTGCCGCGGAGGTCAAGGCGAGGCCCTCGAGGCAAGGCAAGCCCCTCGATCTCTCAGGGGTTCCAGCCAACTGGAACCCCAGGCGGGGGCAGAGGCTGCAGCTCGAAGGCAACTGTGCTCGGTGGTTCTGCGCATAGGGGGCGCTACTACGTACCTGGGGCCACGCGGGTCCTCGCGGTGAGACCCCGTGGAACCCACCCACCCACCGCACGGGGGGCCCGGGCGCGCGCCAGGAGGGTGCGGGCGTTGGCACTCGCTGGTCCGTAGCCGTTGGCAGAGCACGGCCCCTGGGACGATCGGTGGACACCAGGCTCCCTCAGAGGCCAAGTCTGTCCAGGGTTGGCAGGAGATATCGGGCGGGCCGTTGAGAAAATCAGAACCCTCTCGTAAAGATGGCTGACAAAGGCAAAAAGGACAAACCCAAGGAAGCGAAGGACGAGAAGAAGGACGAGAAGAAGGACGAGAAGAAGGACGAGAAGAAGGACGAGAAGAAGGGCGACAAGAAGGACGAGAAGAAGGGCGAGAAGAAGGACGAGAAGAAGGACGAGAAGAAGGACGAGAAGAAGGACGAGAAGAAGGACGAGAAGGACGCAAAGAAGGACGAGAAGGACACGAAGAAAGACGAGAAGGAAGAGAAAAAGCCGAAATCTGTTCAGCCCAGAGATGAAGTGGGCACAAGGAAGGGGTGTCGCCGCTACAAGTGGGAATTCAGAGACAGCAATAAGGAATTCTGGGTTATGGGACACGCCGAGGTCAAGATCCTGAGCGTAGTGAGTTGGACTGGTGTCCCTTGGGTGGGCGTGGTGGGGGGCAATGTCAAGGGGAAAGCAGGCTGCAGGGGTTCCAGAGTTGGGAAAACACTTTCCGCGCCTCAGACACGTGTCCCAGCAGGGCTGCCTGATAGCTGCGATGGTCATGTTCACGGGGACCGCCATACACCCCATCATCACGCTCATCCTCACCATGGAGCTGTCCATCTTCTGCTTCTTCTTCGTCATCTACACCTTCGCCATCAACAGATACCTGCCTTTCATCCTGTGGCCCATCTCTGTGAGTAAGGGGTGCTGGGTGCCCGGGCGGGGTGTGCATTTGCAGGGGTGTACTGGCACCCCGAAGGGGATCGAACTGAGAGGCAGGCCTTCCCTACTTGCGCCCAAGGCTAGGGCTCAGTGCTTTGAGGGGGAGCCAAGACTAGGGCAGCAGAGTCAGGTAGATGACGCTCCTCAAAAGCCTGTTTGGGGGATGGGGACTCTTATTTACCAGGTGGGCAAAGAAGGTTTCTACTCTCCTTGGGGGAGGGGGTGTTGGAGCAAGCCACCAGTTGTTCCCTCAACCCCCATGTCACCACACCTGACCGGGGAGGTCACCCCAGAAGGCACCCCATCCACAGAATTCAAACAAAGCCATCAGTCTTCCTATAAAGCAGTAAAATACAAATGAGAATTTTTGAAAGTCCCACCTTAAGCAGCCTGAGCTGTCCAGTCAAGGCCCTGGTGCCAGGCGGTAAGCCCAGAAGAACCGTCAGGTTTGGAGCCATCGTCCACCGGGCTGGGATGGAGCTGGGTAAGGCTCTCGGACACTCCCACCCTCTGTGCTTCCGCTTTAACGTGAGGACAGCAATCATTTCTGGCATTGCTCCTGAGAATTCAAAGTAAAGGCCCTGGGGCCTCCCTGGTGGCGCAGTGGGTTAAGCAACGCACTATGAAACAAACTGCAGCCACTGCAGCACGAATTCGATCCCTGCTGCCGGCCAGGGGGGGACCCACAGGTGCAGCAGACCTCTCCTGCTGTGCCCGCTGCTCCCCTCAGCAGTGTACTTCCTTTGATCTGCCTGTTCCGCTCCCCGCGCTCTCAGTGGTGAATCCTCTCACCTCCCCTTCCCCCCCCACACACCTCTGGCCTGTACCCCAGTGCTTGTATGCATAAATAAATAAATCTTTTAAAAAAATAAGACAAAAGATTTAAAAATAAAAAAAACAAAGTAAAGGCCCTGACATCACACTGCCTGAGGACTCAGGGACTTGAAGCCCTGGCCCTTACCTGTGCAGTCCAGAGCACAGCCACCCCACTCCTACCAGCCCCCAACCCCTAGTTCATTGCAGGCTTGCAATGCCTACAGTTGCCCCGCTTTGCACATGAAATGGGCTCCCCTGGCCAAGTAACTTGTCCCCACCCCCAATAACTCAGTGAGTGGCAGAAAAAGGATTCCAGTCCAGCTGTCAGCAGAAACTGAGTCCCTAACTACACTCTGTTCTGCTTCCTTGTTAAGAGATACTAGGGTTCAGGGACCATCGGCCTCAGGGGGCTAGGTGAGGACCCCTGAATAGGAAGAAAGGAGAAGAAAAACAACTAAGACTTTCAAGACAGAGACAGGCAGAGGACAAGTTCCCAGGCAAGGAGGTGAGAAGATGCGTACAATTTGCGTGAGATGAGAAACCAGTGACCTCCGAACGGCCTCCTGTCATGCGCTCCTAAAGCTGGCAGGGAAAGCATCACCGATTGTTTTCACTAAATAACCAAGCTGGCAAAAAAGGAAGGGAAGCACGCAGGTGCCAGACTCAGAAACCAGGAGAGGTGATGAACTCCGTGGCCTAAGTGTGGGTGGGGCTGGTCTTTGAGGAATGCTGGTCCTGGAGCGCTGCTCCAGAAAATGTTGACAAGCTCTCAAGTTAGCAGGTGAGGCCTTCAAGGCCTCAAGCAGAGGGGAGAGCTGGACCTGAGAGCCCTCCTTAAGACAGCGTCCTGCAGAGATTGTTCTGGGGAACAGTCAGAGAAGACGCACGTCCCTTACAAGGAGGAACAAAGGAATGTGTCGACCTCTGCTGACATCTGAGAGGGAAAAACAAGACATGCCTGAGAAGCGGAAACGTCAAGCTTGCACGTTGTGCAGATTTGGTGTGTGTCTTCGCTGTTTTCACTCTGAGGAACCTTATGCTTCTAGAAACCATGTCCTGGAATTAGCATAAAAATGGTCCCTGACTTAATGACACGCTGATAAAGTTCTTAGAACTCCTGACCAAGACCAGTGCAAACATCACAAAGCATAAGGAGATTCTCATGGGGCTGGAGTGGTGGTGGAGTGGGCGGGAGTGGGTGAGATTTTGTCAAAAATGGACCCAAGGTTCAAAACTATAAAACACCTGGTTTTTTAAAGACCCCCATGACTAAAAACTAAGGATCAGCAAACATAACAAATAGGAGGATTAGCATCCTGAGAAGGTGAAAGAATAGAAGAGCTCTCTGAAAATAAGAAATATATTTAAAATTATTAGAAGTGAGCCAAAAAGAGGACCTCCCTGGTGGCACAGTGGGTTGAGGGCCGCACTGTGAAGCATCTGCGGCACAGCAGCACTGAGTTCAATCCCCAGCCAGGGAGGGGACCCACATGGCACAGCAGATCTCTCCTACCTCACCTGCTGCTCCCCTCAGCAGTGGATTTCAGTTCATCTGCCTGTTCTGCTCCCCACTCTGTCTCTGGTGGATCCTCTCACCTCCCACGACTCTGACCTGTACCCCAGCTCTTGTATACATAAATAAATCTTTTTTTAAAAAGTAACAAATTTAATCCACATCCTCCAAATGACTAGTTCTATAAAACTTTAAGAAGTTTGAGAAAGCAAGTGCAAAGGGCCTCCCTGGTGGCACAAGGGGTTAAGCACAGCAAGCACTATGAAGCAAACTGCAGCCATTGCAACATGAATTCGGACCCCTCTGCAGCGGACCTCCCCTGCCTCACCTGCTGCTCCCCTCAGCAGTGTCTTTCAGTCGATCTGCCTGTTCTGCTCCCCGCTCTGTCTCTGGTGACTCCTTTCATCCCCCCACACCTTTGGCCTGTACCCCAACTCTTGTGCACATAAATAAATAAATCTTTAAAAGAAAAAGCAAGTGTGGGCCCTCCCTGGTGGCGCAGTCAGTTAAGCAACGCACTATGAAGCAAACAGCAGCCACTGCAGCATGAGTTCAATACCTGCCGGCTGGAGAGGTGACCCACATGGCACAGGCAGACCTCTCCTGCCTGGCCCGTTGCTCCCCTCAGCAGTGTGTTTTGGTCCATCTGCCTGTTCTGCCCCCTGCTCTGTCTGGTGGATTCTCTCACCTCCCTGCACCTCTGGTCTGTACCCCAGTGCTTGTATGCATAAATAAATGAATCTTTAAAAAAAAAAAAGAAAAGAAAAAGCAAGTGTGAGAAGACCTGCTCTCACTGAAACATACAAAACAGTACATGTTGTCCATGAGCCTATAATGTGGAGGAAAATACTAAGACGCATGTAGGGAAACCAGCAGTCACCCCCACATGCATGGCCCCGGGAGAGGGGCAGGAAGAGAAGGGGCTGAGGCTGCAGCTTATGTCCTTGCAAGAGCCCTAAAGCAACTCTTGGAAGACGCTGGCTTCTGTTTGATCTTGGTGGCCTACAGCTGGTGGAGAAAGGAGTAGGGACAGGACGACCTCTTACTTTCTGTATGTTTGAAATGCGAAAGGAAAAGAAAAGGCCTCAGACAAAGACGGTCCCGGAAGGACAAGAGAGAGAATGGCACCCCAGAAATCCTGGGGGGGGGAAGTGGGCAGCATTCAAGCCTGTGGGGTGGGCTGCTGCCCTCAGGATTGAGAGGGGATGCAAACTCCAGGCTAGCTTCTCCCAGGGGTGATGGCCTACGGAAACAAGCACCAGCCATTTAGAGAGAAGCCTGGCTCGGGATGGCCGTGGTGCGGCCAACTGTAAGAAGTCTGGCTGTGCCAGGGAGTGACTGTGGCTGGTACCTGAGATGAAAGCAGCACAGAAGCAGTCTTTGGCTAGCCTGGGAACTTCTGGACCTTGTCAGTGGAGTGAGGGAACAAGTAACGGGCAAGGGAAAGATTGAGGCCACTAGGGGTTAAAAACAGGAGAACTTGCGCCTGCCTGGTGGCGCAATGGGTTGAGCAACACGCTGTGAAGCAAAACGTAGCCACTGCAGCACGAGTTCAATCCCTGCAGCCGGCCAGGGAGGGGACCCACATGGCGCGGCAGACCTCTCCTGCTGTACTCAGCAGTGTACTTCTGTTGATCTGCCTGTTCTGCTCCCCGCTCTGTCACTGGTGACTCCTCTCATCCCCCCACACCTCTGGCCTGACCCCAGTGCTTGTATGCATAAATAAATAAATCTTTAAAAAAAAAACAAATAGGAGAACTTCTTAACAAAGAAGATAGGGGGTGCCTAAGAAGTGACTTTTTTTTAAAAAAAGGCTATTTACGCATACAAGCACTGGGGTACAGGCTAGAGGCACTGGGGGGGGGGAGGGGCAGTGAGAGGCGTCACCAGAGACAGAGCAGGGAGCCGAACAGGCAGATTGACTGAAGCACACTGCGGAGGGGAGCAGTGAGCTAGGCAGGAGAGGTCTGCTGCGCCATGTGGGTCCCGCCCCTGGCCTGGGTTCAAACTCCTGCTGCAGTGGCTTGGAAGCTCCACAGTGTGGCGCTCATCCTCTTGCGCCACCAGGGAGGCCCCTCTAGGAAGTGATTTGAGGCAGGGTGAACGGCCGGCAGGGGGTGGGAATGGGTGGGGGGAGGAGAAGAGCTGTAGCTTCCAGAGTCCCAGTGAGGGCTTGGGGGTGTTACACCAGAGTCCAGTAGAACCTCTTACTGCAACACAGACCACCCCCAGATCCAGAGAGGGAGCTGGTCCCGAGAACAGAAAGGCGGCGCAGGTTGGCTCGCAGGAGGGACCTCCTCAGCTGGACATTGGGGCACGTAGGTCAGTGCGTACTAGAGGAGGAAACACAAAACTGCCATCAAGCTTGTGAGTTCCCAGATCAGGGGCCAGCAGAGGGCGCCCACGAGGCAGTTAAGTATCCAGGGCTTGGGGGTCTCTGCTCAAAGCTCCCAGCTGGGGGAACCAGATGGCCATGTTATCTTCGTGTGTGTGTGTGTGTGTGTGTGTCCTCATTCCTGTTGGAGGAAGCTGTGCTAGAAGGGACTGGGGGTGGGTATGGCTAGGGTCTCCACCCTCTCTAAGGCTGACTCATCTCTCCTGCCTCTCAGGACATTCTCAACGACCTGTTCGCCTTTATCTTCCTCGTGGGGGCCCTGGTCTTTGCAGTGAGAATCCGAACAACCATGCCACTGCACTACTTCATCGCCTTGGTGAGTTTTTTTCATGCCGAGCTGCTTACTGGCTCAGAAATCACCTCCTTTGGATTACAGGTATTTCAGGAAAGGGCTTCTCTTCTTTTCACGTCATCTTGGGATTTCAGCACACTTGAAAAGTAAAATTGGGGCCTCCCTGGTGGCCTACGCATTAAATCTCAGTGCTCTCATCACTATGGCCTGAGTTTAATGCCCGGCCAGGGAGGGGACCCACATGGCACAGCAGACCTCTCCTGCCCCGCCCGCTGCTCCCCTCAGCAGTGTGTTTTGGTGGATCTACCTGTTCTATTCCCTACTCTGTCTCTGGTGAATCCTCTCACCTCCCACAGCTCTGGCCTACACCCCAGTTCTACACAAAAATAAATTTGTAAATCTTGGGGGGAAAAAGTCATATTGATAAGGTTTCCCATGGAGGGGCTATTTGCACCAGGATGATGTCCAGGAGCCCTTGTGGTGCTGTAGGGCGATACCAGGATAGTGGCATGGGGAGGCTGCGGCATCTGTGGGGTCTGGTTGTTTGAGGGGACAAAGGACGCGCTGAACGACACCTACTGACAAATTAGAAGCAAGCGAGGAAAGAAAACGTAACGCAGGGGTCCTTGTGTTTCTCCAGATCCTCATTGGCCTGGCTGGATTTTTTGCTCTAATCGATATTTGTCTTCAGAGAAAACACTTCAAAGGCAAGAGGATGAAAAAGAACGTGCTGGTCGCTCCTCCGCCAATGCCAAAAGAAGAGGCCGCGAAGCCAGACGCGGCGAAGCCAGACGCGGGGAAGCCAGACAAGGCGAAGCCAGACAAGGCTAAGCCAGACGCGGCGAAGCCAGAGGCGGGGAAGCCGGCAGCAGTAGCCGCAGAAGGAGCGCCAAAGAAGGGCAAGAAATGACAGGAGGAGACGCCCGCCGAGCGCCTTCCCCGCCATCTGCCACCATCTCCCTTCTTTCTAGAATGGTTTCCTTTTCCATTTTAATCACCACCTTTGACTGGAAAAGAAATTTCCCTTTAAATGGATTTTAAAGCTTAAAGTTAACCTAAACACTGTTTCTGCTCATTCAACGAAAGTTGCCGAAGGTTTTGGCGCCAAGGGAAGGCTGGACGCGGGCGAGCGAGCGAGGCGGGCTGCTGGGCGTAGAGGGCGTGGGGGCCAAAGATGTGGGTGAGCTGGCTGTCAGCACTGACCAGCCAGGGGGCCGAGGAAAACGAGAGACTGGAAAACGAAACGATGCAGTTTATTCATCCAGGTATTTTAATTTTAATTTTGCCCTTTTTTTTTTTTTTTTTTAAAGGCGCCCACCTAGAGACTATGAGAAGCATATGGTGCTTGGCCCTTCCACACGCTTGCTCTGTGGTTTCCTATTGGCCCTCTCTTGAAGTTTTCACTCAGGAGGAGGGCAACGGGGCCTCATTTCCTCAGCGATTGGGGCCTCTGAGAGAGCCAGTCAGGCTGGCATCTGGGCCAGGAGGAAGAACTTGGGGACCGTGCCTGCAGAAATGGCCAACTGACTCCTGGGACCTGCCAGTGTGTGCCCTCATCCCCGACTTCCCAGGAGGACATGCGCTTAAGCTCCAAGCTGGGCTCAGGTGGCCCCAGATCCCTGATTCCCACACATAGGCGCCTTGGTCTGCTAACCCGACAGGAAGGCCATCCTCATGAGAGAAAGCATGGTCCCAAATTGATGCATGAAGAGCTGGAAAGAGAGGGGTGGGGGGAGGGTGGTGGGTCAATAGGAGGGGACTGGAGAGTCCCAAGCCCAGCCAGGGACAGAGAGCTGAAGGGGGGGAGGGAAGAAGGAGAGTGAGAGAGAGTTTGAAAGGACAGCTGGGGGGAGGCTGCTACTTGTTATTCAGGTGGTGAAGAGGTGGGTGGGGCATTGGGTGGTGAAGCAGGGACAGCAGGTACTTGGGGGCGAGGTGTCCTGCTGCCAATCCCAGCCACGGCGCCTCTACCATCAAGCCCCACTACTACCACTGAAGCCTGCACCCCACACTCTGCAGGCTGGACAGGGTAAGACAACCCCATTGAAAGTGTGGAAGCAAGAGGGGGAGTTACATTTCAGAGTCACACTGTACATTCACCAAAAAAAAAAAATCTGCTCTGAAAGAAACTTCTGAGGATGTTCTTTAGTCAGAAGAAAATGGTGCCGCAAGGGAACACAGGCTTTCAAGGATGAAAGATGAGCAGTAGTAAATATCTGGGTACTTGAAATATCCTTCTCAAGTTCTTTAACATACATCTGAAAGCAAAGTCATGCCATCAGCTGGAGGGATTTCCAGTGTGGGCAGATGTGACAGGACAACTAGAGCACAGAGGGAAGGATAAAAGAAGCTCTGTAGGGTAGTCAGCTTTTGTATTTTGTAGATTGAGAAGCCGAGGAAGCAAAGTAAGAGAACCAGGATCTGAACCCAGAGTTAATGCTCTTAGTTGCTACCCTCTCAACGTCTGTGATCTAACATCATAGTTTAAAACTAGAAAACCTACTAGAAATGCTAGGACAGAGTCATTAGCCAGACCAAGTGAAACACGGGTGAGGGTTTAAGCTACATAATTTCCAAGATAAGGAACAAACTGATTTTGTACACAACTAAGAAAATAGCCTGTTTAAACACACATGGAACATTTACAAAACCTTTGGCCACAAGATCCCAGAAAAGAAAATCTCAACAAATTCCAAAAAGTAGAATACCAATTACTGTGTGAGGTAAATAATAAATTAGAAAGTTATCACAAGAGTAGCCAAACATTTATCGAACTAAAAAACTTTGCTCCTTTATTATAGAATTAAAGAGGAAATTAAAACAATAATCTAATTAGAAAAGGAAATAAAAAAAACTAGGGCAATATTTTTGGGATACATCCAAAGTGGTCCTCAGAGGCAAAGTTAGTGCTTTTAATGACGTCAGGAAAAAACAAAAAAGACTTACATAAAAGGTAACACACAGAAGTAAAGTGAAACGAAAACTAGAGATGAAATTTATGAAAAGAACAGCAAAAACCCCAAATAAAAATATTAGCAAACTGAACCCAGAGGTCCATCAACAGAGCAAAACATCTTGAACCAGAAAGACATTTCCTACAAATTTCAGAATAGTGGATGTTACAAAACTACCACTGTCACCCACTATATGAATTCAAGAACAGGAGATTTTAGAAGAAAAAAATCTGCATGGCAAAAATGCAAAGTAATAGACAAACCAGGAAAAAATATTCACAAGTCTCATAAGATGAATTTCCCAAATACATGCATTCCTATATATCAATTTTTTTAAAAAAAAAACAAGAATTACAGAAAAATATACAACATATGAAATGTCAGTTGTCAGAAAAGGAAATGCTTATGGTTCTTTCACAGCTTTTTTTTTAAGCTCAATCCACTCATAACCAGAGAAATGCAAATTAGGTGTCCAGAAAGATTTGATTTTCTGAGCACCCTTCTCCAAAGAAGCAGATTTTTTTGACGGAACTGCTGATTTTAGGGATGGGAGAAAATGAACCTGACACTTCTTAGAGTGTCAGAAACCTTTTAAACAATAGATGGAGCATTTGGGAACACAGACATTTACCTGGCAAAGTTCCTATCAACCAAAGACAGGTAACTTACCCCAAAGAATAAAATACTTCGGAGTATTTTATTTAAGGAAGAAATGGGAGCATTGCTCACACATGGTGGAAAAGGAACAGAGGCAGCACCTCCTCCCTGGATGTCAGACATGTCCTGAGGCTGCCCTATGTGACAGGCCGGGGAGCCCACAGCCTGCAGTGGGATGGACAGTGGCCCCAGGTACCCGGTCACCTCAGGCAAGGTCACCCCCGCTGCCCCCTGCCTGGGCCCTGCCAATCACTCAAGTCAGCCACCATAACATCTTGTTTCTCAGTGCCCTTTCTGTAAGTCGGAGATATAACTGACTGAAATAAAACACCCATTTCAGGTACACAGTTCGATGTGAGTGCACGTTGGTGTGATCACCTCTCCAGTTAAAGATCACTTCCAGAGCCCTAGAAAGTCTCCTCTGGCCCCCACTCCAGGAACCACTGATCTGTCTTCTGTCACCACAGCATGGACCCTGCAGAGACTGGCTTCTTTCATTCAACATCTTATTTGCAAGAAATCAGAGTTGGGCTAATCAGCAATTTATTCTTTTTAATCTTTTTTTTTATTTTAAAGATTTATTTATTTATACATACAACAGCTGGGGCACAGGCCAGAGTCACGGGAGGTGAGAGGATTCTCCAGAGACAGAGCCAAGAAAGGAACAGGTAGACTGAAACGCACTGCTGAGGGGAGCAGCGAGCGAGAGAGGAGAGGTTTGCAGTGCCATGTGGGTCCCCTCCCTGGCCGGAGGTAGGGATCGAGCTCATGCTGCAGTGGCTTAACCTAATAGTGCATTGCTTAACCCACTGTGCCACCAGGGAGGCCCCCTTTTAATCTTCTTCCTCCTCTTCCCCTTCCCTTCCCTTTTCCTTCTCCTTTTTCCCCTTCTCCTTCTTCTATCTTGACTCATAGTTTTTTTTTAATAAAAACTATACATACTCTTGAGGTCTCCCTGGTGGTGCAAGGGGCTAAGCACCACACTGTGAAGCATCCACAGCCACTGCAGCACAAATTCGATCCCAGGCCAGGGAGGAGACCCACATGGCGCAGCAGACCTCTCCTGTCTTGCTCACTGCTCCCCTCAGCAGTGTATTTCAGTAGATCTACCTGCTCTGCTCCCCACTCTGTCTCTGGTGAACCTCTTACCCCTCACACCTCTAGCCCAACCCCATTTCTTGTATGCATAAATAACTAAATCTTTTTTAAAAAACACATATTTTTTATTGTTAAGCCATAAAGAGATAACAAGATTAAGAATGCAGATTACAAGGTGAGATATAACTACTAGGAAGTAAAAGGGGGGGGTAGGTACAGAGCTAGAGGAATTAGTAGAGATGGGAAGGGTGAGGATGGAGAGGACAGTGAACACGCTGAAGATACCGGAGGAGAGGATTTGGTCAAGAGTTTGACAAGAGACTCCGTGGAGAAATAACCACACAAGAGTTCCAAGGTGCACTAAGTGCTTCAGTTGACTCATAGTTCAGAGCCGTGTTTTGATTAACAAAGATGAGAACCAGGTCCCCTCTGTTAGAAACTCACCTGACCTTCCCTAGGGAATCTGGAGAAAAATCCAAATACTAGAACCTGGTCCTCCACAACCTGGCCACACCCCTTCTCTGACCTGTCTGCTCCCAGGCCCTTGGCTCAGCCCTTTTCCACACACACTGCCTGGTGCTCCTTGAAGTCAGCCAGACACATCTGTCACTAGGAATCACCTTAGGAGTTTCTGGATACATTTTTTTTTTTTTTTTTTTGCAGTATTTATCCACTACTCACCTTCCCATCCCCTCCAAAAGCCAGGGATTCCCTGAATCCTGGCTTCCAGCAATGCTGGTGAATGAATGAATGAGTGTGAATGAATGCTTCTTACCTAGCAGAAGAGATCAAGAAGTCTTCTGTGAGGAAGTCATGCAGCATTATGATCACAGATAAAGAGTTAATCCGAAAAGAAGCTGGAGAAAGAGCATCCCACATAGAGAGGTCTGCGCGTACAAAGGTCCTGCGGCAGAAGAAAGCATGCTTTGTTCGAGAAACTGTAAGGAATTGATGGGTGAGAGAGACAAAGGAGGAGCGGGCTGCAAGGGTTTGATTTCAGTCTCTATACCAAGACTCTGAGCAAGATGGTTAACTCCCAAGGTTTGGGGGGTGGGGGTAGGGTTGAGGCAAATGAGGTAACTGTGATAGATGATTTAAGCATCTCTATGGCTGCCAAGAAAGGCCTCGTAAAGACACCCTCACAACAGTGCATGGAGGAGACAAGAATGGTCTGGGATCTAGTGGAGGCAGAGGTGGTGATGGTGGCAGCAGCGAGAAATGGGAAGAGATTTGAAAAAACAATAAGCACCTCACTGAACATCCACAGCCACTGCAGCTTGAGTTCAATCCCCAGCCAGGGAGGGGACCCACATGGCGCAGCAGACCTCTCCTGTCTCGCCTGCTGCTCCCCTCAGCGGTGTATTTCAGACCATCTGCCTGTTCTGCTCCCCACTCTGTCTCTGGTGACTCCTCTCACCCCCCACACCTCTGGCCTGTGCCCCAGTGCTTGTGCGCATAAATCTTAAAAGCAAAACCAAAAAAGCTTTACGTGATGAAGGGTGCCTGGTCCTGGTGATGATGGGTTGTCGGTGATGGTGAGGGAACAAGGGTAACCGGGGCTCTACCTCTTGGGGCGGAAGGATAGGCGACAGCGCCCTTCACAGAGGCCCAGGTCCTGAGCGTGCCGTGTGTCTGGGTCGCAACTCCAAAGGCCTGGGGCTCTGGGGAAGTCTGACTGTCGAACCGGGCGGGGAAAGAGGCAAAGCCCGGCTTGGCTCACGTCAGCCAACAAAGAGCCCTAGCGGCAGGGCCTGTCCAGGGTCGGAGAGGTAGGGGGCGCTGACCGCTAGGTGACAGCGCAGGGCTCGGGGGAGGTCTCCTCGTGTTGGGTACCTGGGTCCCGGACTCGCTCGCGGGCGGAAGCTGGGCGCGGGACAGCGAGCGCAGGCAACCCGTCGGGGCTGGAGACCGGCGGGCGCTCAACGGGTGCTCCGGGCTGCAACCAGAGGACCCGAAGCGCCGGGTCAGGGGCTCGGGGAGAACGCGGGGTCCGAGGAAGCCCCCAAGCCAGCACCTCGAGGTAGCCCCGTGCACAGCGCGGGCCCCTACACCCGCGGCAGCCGGGGTCCGAGGGGAGGCGGGGGAGGGGGTGGAGGGGGGAAGGGAGGGACGGGGCGGGGCGGGGGCGGGGCGGAGGGGCTGCGCCCCCGCGGAGCTGCTCTCGCCTTTCTCTCCTTCCGCACAGTCTCACAGTCGGAGTTTCCGCTTCCCTCCCGGGCGCGGGTGAGAGGGAGGGAGGCTGAGCCTCGGCCCCTGCCGCCAGCATGTGGCCCCCGGACCCGGACCCCGAGTCCGACCCCGAGCCCGCCGGCCGCTCCCAGCCCGGCCCGGGCGTCCCGGGGCTCCGCGCCCTCCTGCCGGCGCGCGCCTTCCTCTGCTCGCTCAAAGGCCGCCTCCTGCTGGCGGAGTCGGTGAGTGCGGGGCCCGCGGGAGCAGGAGCGGCGGCGCCTCCGCGGCGGGGCGGGGGATGCGAGGCCGGGTCGCCGCCTAAGCCCGGTCCGGCGCCCCGGCCGCCCCCTCCCGGAGCCCCGCAAAGTTGGGCGAACTCGGGCCGCCGGGCCCGCGTCTCGGACGCGCTCACTGCAGCGACGCGGGGGCGAGGCGGGATCCGAACCCGGGCCTTCCCGGCGCTGTCGCCCCTGCTGCGGCCCGGCGGGAAGCGCGCGGGCCCCGGGAAGCCCAGCCCGCGCTGTGTGACCTCGGGCGCCCGCCCTCTCTGTGCTCCGGGACGGCTGTGTCCCCGCATCTTCTGGCCTCCGTCGGGGGCGCTCCCGCCTCCCCGGGCGCGGCCCTTCAACCCCCGCCCTCCCCGTGTCGGGAAGCGGAGTCGCTTCTGCGCGCCGTCGTTGGCTTCCTGGGCACTGAGCGGAGGGCCCGCCGGGCCTCGAACTGCAGGATGGAGGCCACAGTGGCCTCCGGCCAGCCGGGGGGAGGGGGGCAGCGGGTAATGGGAAGGGGACCCCCGGGATTGGGTGAGGCCCCGGCCACCGAGGGGGCCGCGCAGAGGGGCGGGAGCCCAGCGGAATGACTTCATCACCCCTCCTCCCCTTGCCGGCTCCAGCACCCGGCCCAGCTGAGCTCCTTCCTCCCCGCTTCCTCCCCGCTCCCCCCACCCCGGCACGTCAGGCCTTTGTCCTCCCGACACTCCTAAAACTGTGCGCTGGGGTAGGGGTGGGCGCTGGTACGGGACCGCCTGGGAAGGAGAGGAAGAGGACGGCCGAGCAGACGGGAGGCAGGATAAGGGAGGAGCACTTATTACTTAGATCCCCAAATAAAGCCCCCGTCGATACATTTTGTAGTTTTCTATTCCCTTTTAGTTAAGGCTAAGTCCGTAATTCCCACTTTGCAGGCAAAGACACTGAGGCCCAAGGCTAGGGGATTTGACAGGCGGGTCAGTTGAGGGGGTCAAGTGAGAGCACAGGAGTGGGGACACAGGAGGGAGGGCTTCCCAAGTATCCGCCCAGATGGCAGGAAGTGGGCCCAGCACCTCTTCTCCTGGGGCATCCAGAGCCACCTGCCCACACCTGCCCACCTCTCTTGTGAGGCCCCAAGGCCTCCAGGAGGCACCTTCTGACTGGCCAGCCAGCACCACCCCGAGCTGCTGGGAGTCACTGCCTCCCTGTGCTCACCTCAGGTCTGCCCCCAGGCCCATACAAATAGGGGGCTGCCATAGACAAGAAGGGGGGAGGAAGTGGCCACCACAAATCAGGGAATGAGGAAACAGCAATCAAAAGGAGGCTCTCCAGGGCCTCCCCTGGTGGCGCAGTGGGTTAAGCAACGCACTACGAAGCAAATCGCAGCCACTGAAGCACGAGTTCGATCCCTGCTGCCGGCCAGGGGGG
>JAGFMF010011458.1:2855665-2914499 GCA_019455555.1 Galemys pyrenaicus | reverse complement strand
CAGTGTACTTCTGTTGATCTGCCTGTTCTGCTCCCTGCTCTCTGTGGTGAATCCTCTCACCCCCCCACACCTCTGGCCTGTGCCCCAGTGCTTGTGTGCTTAAATAAATAAATCTTTAAAAAAAAAAAAAAAAAGGAGGCTCTCCAGCATGCCCTCTGGAGGGGGTGGGGACAGGAAGGGGAGGGGCACAAGAACAGGCTACAGCGACAGAAGTACAGCAGGAGCTGGGACGGCTCCAGGTCGGGGTACCATGGTCTTGCGACCCTGGGACCCCTGCCATCCTCACAGCCCCCTGAACCTTCACCTCCCATCTGCTTGAATTGGGCTCAGCATCCCCACGACCATGCTCAGGGCAGATGTGGGGGCCCTGGGGACTCCCTGAGGTCTCTGCAGCTCATTTGTCTGAGGCAGCCACAGTGCTTCCTGTGGGGCACCTGGGAGTCCCCATGGGGTGCCCTGGGTCTAGCCCCAGCCCCCACTTAGAGCTACGCAGCCATGGATGCACTCACATGAGCCACGGCGACAGAAGCAGGACAGATACCAGCACCGCAGGGCCAGGGTGCTTAAGAATTCCAGCTGTGGGCCAGCCAGCCCTGGGTTCAAACTGATGGCACGACACTGAGCCGGTCACTTCGCCCCTGTGACCTGCAGTCTACTAGTCTGTAAAGGGGGCTGTGTGCATGCAGCACCTGGCACCGGGGTGCTTGTGAAAATCCAAGAAGGTCCCACAGCTCAGGAGGGACGGCCCAGTCAACAGTCTACATCTCGGTCTGCCCTGCAGCCCACCGTCTGCAGAAAAAACCGGAGTCCTCAACATCCGCGGGCCTCCCTCACCCCGCCGCCCTACCACCACGCATGCGCACAGGACTGCAGCGCACATGGTCCTGCCTCGTCCAGAGCGTCTGAGACTGGTGAAGATGCTCAGTGTCAGCACCCTGGCTGTGCTTTTCACTGCGAGGCTCTGCGGATACATTCTTAGAAGCACGAGTTACAGCGTTAACACCTGTTTACCCACCACCGTGACTGCACACTTGCAAACACGTTTCTGTGGTAGCGTTATCTCATCCCTCACCCATCCATCTCCATCCGTTTTTCGGATGCATCCAGAGCAAACGTCAGACATTAATATATTTCAAGTCTAACACTTCTGCATGCCCATCGTTACCAAAAGCTCAAGATTTACGTACTGCGTTGCTTCTCAGATAGAATTTCCATTCACTGGAAACTGGTTCCTCCTTGGTATGCTGCCTGGGTTGCCCCTACTGGGCACCAGCTGAGTTCAGCGAGCAGCATAGACCTGGTAGAGTGGGATCTGGGGTGAGAACCCAGGGAGGTGGCTTCTTGGGGGGGCTGACACTTAGGGAGACCGGCTTCCTGATGGGGTCCTGGCAGGAAGCTGGCAGGGACCAGGATGTAAGCCACGCCCACGAGCGGAGGGGGCTCGCTGTCTAGACCCGCTCCACAGTGGGGTCTAACACTGGCATCTGTGGGGCTGGGTAGTCCTTCCCTCCCGGAGCCTCGTGTCTTCCTGACTGCAGTCCTGGCTTAGCAGGGCATGGGTGAGGGGCCCTGCAGAAGTTCTGATATCTCTTTCCCTACCTCCAGGGTCTCTCGTTCATCACCTTTGTCTGCTATGTGGCATCCTCAGCATCTGCCTTCCTCACGGCCCCCCTGCTAGAGTTCCTGCTGGCCCTCTACTTCCTCTTTGCTGATGCCATGCAGCTCAGTGACAAGTGGCAGGGCTTGTGCTGGCCCATGATGGTGAGTGCCGGGACCCTGGAAGGCGTTCGCTGCCCATCTGAGCCCAGCATTTCGTCCTGCATCCTTTTTTACTGTGCTCAGGGGCTGGTAGCAGTTGACAGGCTTCTGGTCTCTGGCTCCAGGCCTGGACACTCGGCAGCCACTTGACCCACAGCAGTAGCGGCACCTCCAAGCCCCTGATGGGCTGAGGCTGGGAACCCCTGCTGGTGTCCCTGGGCCTGGCCACCAGGTGGCGCTGGTGCTCCCAACTAGGCCAACCAGAGCCTTCAGCCACAGGAATTCAAGCCATTTCCACAGGGACAGGGCAGGTTAACTGAGGACTTGCAAGGCTTACCCAGACCTTGGCCATCTGGCGATTTGTTTTATCACCTGGGAGGGCCTCGAGCCCCATTTGAACTTTACTGTATGAAATGGGTCAGAGAGAAGGGATGGCAGAGGTGGCTCTTGAACCCTGGTCTCTTGATTCGTATCCAGCGCTGCTCCTGATGGGCTGTATCACCGCTTTAGTGACAGGTAGAACCGTGGCACATACGTGGACCTGCTTGTAGGTATGGGGCAAACGAGGCCCAGGGCCAGGCCTCCACATTGAAAGCAGGAAGGTACAGGTGACAAGGCTGACAACTTCATCTCCCTGGCAAGTGGGGAGATCTGCTTCCTGGCCAAGCCACGGTCAGCCGCACCTGGCCCACACCTGCAGTCTGCCAGGCACCCTGGGCGGGTCAGGGTCAGGCAGGCCCAGCGGGCAGGGCGCCTGGACAGAGGCAGGTGTGGGGGTGGGAGGGGACCAGGGAGTTCAGGTGAAGCCGGAACAGCGGGGAGCCTCGTGGATGCTGGATCTGGGGCCAGGATTCCAGGTCCTGCCCCCCGAGTGCCCTCTGAGCCCCTCTGCCTGGCCTTGGGCCCCAGCCAGCTCCCCCCGCCCCCCCCCCACACCCTGCCCCACTCCAGAGCGCTCAGAGCAAGGAGAGCACGCCCCTGTCTCCGCAGGACTTCCTGCGCTGTGTCACGGCAGCCCTCATCTACTTCGCCATCTCCATCACAGCGGTCGCCAAGTACTCAGATGGGGCATCCAAAGCGGCCGGGGTAAGTAGCCCTCTGCCCCCTGGGGGGGATGTGCAGCAGGGCCCTCTGGACAGCCCAGTCCTGCACTCCCCTGCCTGCCCCCCCCCCCCCCGGNAGCAGGGCCCTCTGGACAGCCCAGTCCTGCACTCCCCTGCCTGCCCCCCCCCCCCCGGGCTGGCGCAGGAGTCTCCATGACTGCAGTCCTGTTAGACACCTGCTCCGCCCCACGTTTTGAAGGCTGCTTGGCAAATCAGGGTAACGGGTCCACTTTCCTATCTGTCATCCACGGGTGGGGGCTGATGCCTGCCAATCCTGCGCTTATCCAGGTAGTGAGAGGCTCTGAGGCTGGATGGCACTCCCAGGCTCCGGGCCAGGGGCTGCGGCTCGGATGACCCTGGCTGGCGCATGCCATCCACCCCGCCCCTGCATCCCACAGGTATTTGGCTTCTTTGCCACCATCGTGTTTGCAGTAGATTTCTACCTGATCTTTAACAACGTGGCCAAATTCCTCAAACAAGGGGACTCCGCAGACGAGACCACAGCTGACAAGGCAGAAGGTGGGTGGCTGCCTGTGGGTTTCTACCTGGAAACCCTGCTGATCACCCGGGGTTTGCTGTGGGGACCTGCCCTCCCTTGGGGTTGCTGGGTTAAGTGGAGTAGCACCAGCTCCTCTCTCCCCGTGGGCAGGAAGTGTCTTCACAGCCTGGTTCTCACAGCCCTCATGCCTCACTGATCAGAAAGCCAGCCCCCTAGGGACTGGGGGTCCTTTCAGCCTCTCCTGGAAGGGCACTCAGGGCAGGCATGCCAGTCACGCCCTCTCAGCTCCGGGCAAGATCTCCTGGGCTGCAGCGTGCCTGCTGCCCCACAGCTGCCCATGGTCTCACCTGCATGACGGTCCCTCGCAGAGGACCCAAGCTGTCCCATGTCCACAGCACCCGTGAAAGCTCAGACTTGTTTTGCTTTTTTATTTCCAAAGAAGGTGCGAGACACATCCTGACCCCCAAATCGGCCTTCTCCAACTCAGAATGGCCATCGTGTCTATTAACCTATTAAAAAAAAAATGGGGCTGAAAGTTGGGTGGCTGACTTCTCCATCTGTGACATTACAGCTGTACCAATGTCACATCTAGGGTGCTTGTGCCCACACAGGGCAGGTATGTGGGGGAGTCCTGAGAGGGTGCATAGGGAGGGGCTCTGCTCCTGCCCTGGGAGGCCACCAGAAGGCTCCCCGCAGGGCAGGAGCACAGCAGGTGGGGCCTGCACACAGAAGCATAGGAGCTGACGTGGATGGCGGTCAGCTCAGTGGCTCTGGGGTCTAATGGCCGTTTCTCTGCCCCACCCACCTCTGTACCCCCAGGAAGGGTCTTTAAACAGAAGGATCGTGCCACTGCTGGCTGACAGCTCTGGGCCAGAAGCTTTGAGATGTCAGCTGGCTCCTTGCAACGAGTAGATGGGTGTGTGGCCCACTCTGGTGCTCCCTGCTCCCTCCAGGAGCCTCGAGTCACCACCTGTTAACCTAAACACCTGCGGTTGGCCACATACTCGGCTTTCTGGTGTGCAGGACAGACCTCCTGCCCTCAGGGAGCACAGTCAGACAAGTTAGCCCTGGAAGTGAGTGGCAACAGACACAGCCAGTCAGGGCATGCAGAGGGACAGAGGAGCCCGGGGAGGTGTTGACTGCAAGAGCAAAACGGGAGCTAAAAGGTAGGGAGCTGGAAGGCCTGCCCTTTGTGCCACCAGGAGGCTGTGGGGCGACCCTAGAGCTGGGTTTTGCTGGATGCATAGGAGTGTGCTGAGAGAACAGGCAAGGGGAGGAAGGACAAAAGGATGGAAAAAGCAGATGTTTCCATCCTGGTGAGGTGCTTCTCTGAAACGGGTGGTCTGTGCAGATGGCAAGACCAGACAGATAAGAGGGGGGGCTTTAGAAAGGGCCTTCAAGGCCCTGCCTTAGAGTTGGGGTCTCCCCATTCGGTGCCTGTTGCTCTCAACAGGACCCAGCGAGTCAGGCTTATGAAGCAGCAGAAACCAGCCCTCTGCTGAACACAGTGCTCAGCTGGTCCATCCCCTACAGAGGCCAGTACCTGGCTCAAGGCTCTGAGTATTTCCCTTTGCGACTTCAACCAGCTGCCATGAGCTGCTGTTGACAGACAACTGCCCAGTGAGCAAGCTGAACTGACCCGTGTCTGAGTACTTAACGGGCTTTTTTGTCTCAGTATTTGGAGAGTTACACACATGCGTAGATGTATATACGTTGTATGTGTGAGGGAGGCCTGAGCTGGGGCTCCTGCTGATTGTCAGTCATGCCCTCGGGACAGCTCCCAGGCACTGCTCCCTGCCGAGTACCCTCTTTGCTTTCCTTTCAGAAGAGGATTCGGACTCCGACTCTGACTGAGGGGCCCACCACGCCCCGGGCCTTTGCCCTGTGCCTTCCAGCCAGCTGCCGGAGCAGTGATGGGAGGGAGGCTGACTTCTCCAGGGAGTTTCTGATGGAGCAGGCTTCCTCACAGCCCCGACGCAGCATCCTGAGCCTGGCGTACGAGACTGCACCCCTCGGCGCAGCGCCAACCACTCTGCACGGGAGGCATCTTGAATGTCCCGGCTCTTCTCCCACATGTCCCACAGACCTTAAGCCCTGTAACCTCTGCCGAAAAAAATGAGCCAGGGACAGAGCAGACAGAGCCTGTGGCCCCACCCCCTTGCATGGGCGGGTGTGGGCTGGAGGGGAAGGGCCAGTAAATCAGAACCACTTCAGGGCCTCCCCGCTAGGCCTGGGGGGCTCTGTCTGCATTGCTGCCCCTGCTTGAGCTGGCACTTTGTCCAGAACAATCCTTCTGAGGTTCTCTTGTTCAAGGAGCACCAGCTCCCTCCATCCTTGAAGTGTAAAGAAAGCTGACCTTGCCCTGTCACCTGAGGGTGGGTGTCGGGGCCGTAACTGACACCTTGTACTCTTGGGAACCTTGTCTTGTTTGGGTGACCTGTTACGGGTCTAAAGTTGTTCCAAAGAAAAGCTCAACCCCACCCCCAGCTTACCAGACCCAAAAGACAGAAGTACCAGGCTTCTGGGTGGCTGGGCGGGCCCAGCCAAAATGCACCTCCTCTCTAGGGGCGAGAGCTTCTGGGGCCACCATGCTTCCTTCTTGTCCCTAGAGCAGGCTCCTGAGCCCTCTGAGAAGTGAGCCGTGCCTTCTGGCTTCCCTCACCATGCCTCTGTTTGTATGTTCAGTGAGATTTTGTAGCTTTATGTAATTTTTTTTGTACCAGAGCAGCTTTTTAAATGGCACTTCCTGTGACCCAAGAGCCCTGATTGAGCCACAGTTTCATGTTTAGGGTATTTGTAAACTCTGTTTTTCTTTGCATGTGAATCACCTATTCTGGAAAAGAAAAACCCAGTGGATTAAACCAGACTGACTACCCGCCCGGAGTGTGTGCCTCTGAAAAAAGCCGAGCCCCAGGGCGGGCTGTGAGGGCCGCCAGCGTGGTCTGCTCAGCTCACGCCATGCAGGCGCCCTGCTAAGCTCTGACTCCTTGGCCGCTCAGTGGCCAGACACACTCCTGTCTGGCGGCCGAGGAGACTGACAGAACATCTGGTCCCTTGCCCTGGTCATCACTGCCCTCCTCCCTCACTCACCAGGATAACAAGGTGCTGGGCAGCCAGAAGCTCTGGAGCTCCTGGCTCGGAGACTTGTGCCTTAAGTGCCTCAGCACCTGCGGAAGATCCCAGGACGGGGCTGTGGCTCAGGCAGTGGGAGAACGAGGTGCTCTGCCCTGGCTCCCTCACAGCATGTTCTGAAAAACAAGAAAGTTGACGTGCCGAGGTGGGGTGAGACGGGTTCCGGCTCTGCCCACCAGCCCCAGTCAGGCCCGTAAGCTGTGGACACGGCCCCAAGGCCGTGGCTGCGTTCACGCTCCGCCTGTGTGAGGCCCAGGTCCACAGCCTCCGAAGGGGGGCAGGAGGGTAAGTCGGAGCAAAGAGAGCGACACCACCATTTTCTATGTCCATTTATTAAACAAGAACTCCTTCATGACAATTTAATAACAGTATTAACGATTAGTGTTGAGAAAATTATTTCCCTCTACATACAAAAATACAGATTTGAACACTATGAAAACAATCAGGACAAAGTACCATGAAAAACTGGTCCTTCAAAAGAAAGAAAGGGGGAGACTCTACAACTCGAGGCTTCGTCTGATGCCGGGGGCAAACCCGCGGAGCAAAGGCGCCCAGGCCCCCAAACCACTCCAAACGGACAGAGCCAAAGCCGAGACCAGCTGGGCGGGGCAGTGCCGGCCCCAGGGCGCCCGTGTCAGCCTGAGCTGCCTGAGCTGCCTGAGCTGCGAGGGCAGGAGCTCAGGCCGGCAGTGGGGAGCAAAGTCTGCGGAGCGGGCATCACCTCAGAATGCCCCACAGCTGCGTCTAAACTGCTGCGGAGAAATGGTCTTAGGAAGCAGAGTGCTGACAGTTACTAAATTAACACTGCCCCCCAAAAGTGCTGCTGGCTGAAGTACCAATGAGCACATCATACCAGAGGCATTAGCTATCTGACTCGACTGCCTGGGTCGGGAGTAACTACAGGCGCTGACCCTTCCACAGGACAAAAGCCAGCTATCGCTTTTCGGTTCAGTAAATCCCGCCCTTCATTTTGCAATGGCTCAGCTAACTCACTGGAGACTTTTCTTGACCAGACGTGACTCGTGTCCCGCGGGGGCGGGAAAGCGAAAGGAGCGGTTGGCGCACTGTCGGGGTCTTGATTTCCTCGAGCTCCCCACAGCAAAGCAGCTCGCATTTTTAAGGGCCGCCGAGCCCAATGAGGGCATCTGTGGACCAAGCGGAAATCCAAGCGGAAGGTGAACCCCAGGGCCCACAGAGGCAGGCAGCAGAGCTGCAGGGACGGCCCGAGCTGGTCCTGGAAGACACCAGGCCAGAGAACACCCTTTGGGTCACCAGCCCATAGCCGCAGGTGCAGACGCAGAGAAGACGAGGCCAGAGCCTGGGATGTGCTTCTCGCCACGTGGGGACGGCTCTCCACATGGAACAAGTGGTTCAGAAGTGCCAAATGCCATTATACTGATTAATAATTATTTCACAGAAATATACTCTTACTCTCAGACTATTTAAATAAGCAGAAACAAAGGGTGGGGGAGAAAACAGCAGAGAGGAGGAAAGGAATAGCTGGGGTGCGTTTTTTTTTTTTTTTTCCTTTATAAATACGTAAGAAGTTTCCAGGGAAAATGGCCAAACCTCAAAACCAGCATCGCTGAAAGCAATATTAAAAGGATACAATCTAAAATCATGCTACAAAAATAGTGTTATCTGATTTAACTAAATGTACATCTTCTTTTCAATTCCATGATGGACAAGAGTGCTCAGGTGACACACAGAAGGCACCAAAGGTGAAGTGATTATTACTCGTCTTGAAAGATACAAAGACAGAGTTATCTACTTTGGGGGAAGAAATACAGCTGTAGTACTGTAATAAATAGTTTAGGGTTTTTGCCATGGGTTCCTGAACCCCTAACAAATTTCAACATATACAGATAGTTTCGATCCCCAGCAGTCTGTTAGAGGGCACCACGTTCAACAAAAGCAAGCTATGAAAAGCACTGGTTTTACCCACATTTCATGAGGCAGGATTCGAAGTTCCTTTTTTAAAGGGTTCTGGAGTGAGAGTGGGCAGCTGGCCCCTCTCTGGGTTGGGCCAGCTAAGGAGGCCGGCCAGGCATCCTTCCTACCCCCATGCTCCCGGCCCCTCTCTCCCCGGCCTTGGGGCCAGCCGGTTCTCCAGCCAAACCCTCACTCTTTGCCTTCTTCACTTCTTCAGAGAAACAGTTTTGAAACTTACAAAGCTGATTCTGGAAAAGGCAGGAAAGCCAAGGGCGGGGGCGGGTAGAGGGAAGCAGCCATCCAGACCTGGTCCTGCCAGGTATCTGCACCAGGCCCCCCTCCCCCAGCTCCCCTCCTGATGATAGGGGGGGTACGTCGCTTCCTGCTGGTTTCAGCATCACTCGCCCAAGATGACTCTTATCTGATGGTTTCAGATTGCTACTGAATCCCATATAGACCATATTCTGGGTCAATCATCTCACACCTTCTCTCCTCTGAGGCACAACCATGAGAACAGGCACTGGGCCTGGCCCCAAATCCCATCCACAAAGCTGATCGAGGTCATCTGAGGTAAGTTCTGAGTTCCCACTGGGGTCCCAGCCGTCAACCCTTCAGTGGCTGCCTGGCTTTGTGTCCCACAAAAACAGCCACCACGGCATCTGCAGCAGACCCTCCGGAAGAGATGCGCCACTCAAGGGCCCATGAGCCAAGACTCGCTCCGGGCAAGCTGCACTGATTCAGACTCATCAGGCCTAGCAGTAACTTTTTTCTTTAAAGTTGTTTTCAGCAAAACTGGAAAGGGGAGGGGAGGGAAAAAAAAAAAAAAACAAACAACAACTCAAGGCTGAGAAATTGTCCAAGCAGAATAAAACTCTAGAGCAAAGAAGCCACGTGACCAGAGCCTGCTGTGTTCAAGCCGAGTGCACCGAGGCCGCAGGCATGCGTTGGTGTGAAGCCGTCACAGGACTGTGACTCTAAGAGAACAGCTCCCTAAGAGATGCTGAAGGTGCCTCCCTTCAGAGACAGTTTGCAAATAAGAGAAATGGATTTCAAATTACCTTCTCCCCCAGACCGGTTCTCACCATCAGTGATACTGGCCACAGAGAAGACACATGATTTCAAGGAAAGGCAGGCGCGGCTCCAAAACCCTGGAGGCAGCGACAGGTCTGTGTCCTGTCTGCGGCAGCACCTGTCCAGGTGCTCGAGTTCCCAGACTCCCCCCAGCCAAGGAACGGGGCCCCAACATTCAGCCCTCGCATTCGAGCTGATCCCAGAACACAAGACCCCACTTTCCTGAAGACAAGAAGACAGGGAGGGGGCTCACCAAAGACATTTTTTCAAGACACGTGGGTTGCCAGCCTTGGCTGGCATTAGCAGCAGCCCCACGGAAGATGGACGTGCTGGCCCCCTCACTTCCCACACCGCTCCGTCCACCCAGCCAGTCGCCTGGCTGGGAGTCCTGGGAGTGGGTGCCGGTGGAACAGAGAACCCGTGGGTCCCGCAAACCTATTCAAGGCTCATGCCCTGCGAGCAAGAGCTCACAGGCGTGCAGAGACAAGAGCTAGTGCCTCATCTCCTTGGGCCCCCGGTGGCTTAGCCCAAGTCTGAATCGCAAAGGAGACCTCAAAGGAAGGACGGTGAAACTGCAAACTTCTCAAGAGTCGGAGGGTCGCCAAGCTCTCCTGGATGACTGCTGCCGCTGCGTAAAATCCATTTTCGTTACCTGAAATCGAACATCTCTGAGGAGACTCTGTCCTTCCGCAGCCTTCGATGTGCATTCGGCTTCCATGATTGCAATCTCTGTGTGACTGGGGAGAGGTATTTCCCTCCATGCCTTCGGCACAGTGAAGGGAGAATAAAGGAGAACCAAAGGAGGGAAAAAAAAAACCACCTTGGCCAGAACGGTGCCAAGATAAGCTTTCTCTCAAGACGTCAGTGTTTGCATCCGTCTGAAACCACCAGAGGTTCCACCGAATGCTTCAGGGTTTCAGCCCCTACAGCCTCCAGGAACCAAGTCAAACAACCGCAGTTCGCTTCAAGTCTGGCACATACTGTGAAAATCAGTATCGTCCCACCAGAAAACTGAGAAACACAAAGATCGCCTCAACCTTGAAATGCCCCAAACTAAACTGACACAGGTCCGAGCTGGAACCGCTGAACACAAACACGTGCTTTCTGCCAGTCGCCGAAAAAAAAAATTTAAAAAGCCCTTTGAGGGCCCCCAAATCTAGATGGCCTCGTCCGTACGTGGAGGCAACATAAGGAAAAAGCAGGAGTCTTCATGTTCCCTGCAGACAGTCCCCGCCCTCTCGTGGCCTACCACCCCACAGCCCATGGAACAGCTATGTGGTCGGCACTGCTGCAGCCAGAGCTCATACCTGCAGTGGCAGCTAATTAAATACAAAGAAATACATTTACAGAAACCACGGGAGAGCCTCATGGCATAGAGGATATTAAATAGTTACAGGGACATAAATATTTCCAAGGATTCTAACGCTAAGGCCCAAAGCGGCTCCCAGGCCGTGCCATGGCACAAGGTGGCCTCGGCGTCCACGGCTCCAGAGCCGGCTCTCACAGCGACCACACGCCCTAGCACGAGACGGTCATCTGGCCTACTGACGTGACTGGGAAGACCTGGGCACCGATCCTACCCACACGATGCTCTTCTTGTGGATCCCATTTCACAGGCGGCTCTTTACTGAGGCCAAGTAACATGAGTCCCAGCAAGAGATTCCTGGTAATGTTCAGGGTGGTCCTGTCCTTCCGAGTGGGCCCCACGGAACACAGGGCTGAGCTTCCGTGACCGTTTCTGAGTGGAGGTCTTAGAGGGAGACCAGCACGAGTCTGACCACGCACACACACCCAATGAATGCAAAATAAATACACAAAACGAACCGGTCAAACTCAGGTGTCACAATCTCTCCCAAGGCCACCACCTGCAGTAGGGTCAAGGCCCGCGGTGCCTGCTTTGTAGGGCCCCACGGAGCACGTGGGCCAAGGCTCTAGCGGGCGGGACGTGGCCTGGCTGCCTGCTGCGGGGCGGAAGCGTGTGACCCTCAGTCCTGCCAGGGCGCACCGGAGCCTGCAGCCCCTGGCACGGGCCAGACTGGGTGACCTGGGGTGCTGTCCCCGGGAGGCACTGGGCAGATGGCGCCAATGTGGTCCAGGGAGTGGACCCCCTAACCCTGAGCCCTCAGAGGCAGCCAGTGCCACCTCCTGCAGAGTCCCCGGCCAGCAGTGTCACCTGACCAACCCCTCCCGGGAAGCCAGATGCTGCTGTTGATGTGGAAGGCGGTGGTCACGAGCAGAGGGGGCGTCCCCGCCATCTCCCCCGTCTGGCACGCTCGCCTCTCCCCCGTCCACAGTACGCTGCTAAAGCTGTAAATGAGGACAAGACCCCGGGGGCTCTCCACACCGCTGCAAGACCTTCCCGCCAGCCATGCTTTTCCCTCGGTGAGGGCCAAACAGCAAACATTAGAACGAGAGTGAGGTTTGTAAACATTAGAAACAGTTCACAGAGTGAAAACCCGATGCGTCAAAATGATTTCCCACACAGGAGACAGTCTCCAACAGAAAGACAGAACCAGATCTACAGCATCACAGGGGCTCAGCGAGCTCATTCACCACCACCATCTCCGCTTTATCCAGACTCAGTCCCAAACCGTCCATAATCAGAGTGTCCCCCCAACTTCTGCGGTCGGCGTTCAGCGACGACCCCAGGGTACCCAGCCGCAGGCGACGTCCTGAGACACCCGCGGGAGGGCCCGGCGGGTGCGACTTCAAGTATTTCTGAATCCTAGACAGATCTGCTCAGAATCACATCAGGCCTCTTCTCAGGCATCTGAGACACACGTGGCTGTCTCAGGTGACCCCGCCTGCGGTCCGTGGAACCGGCGACCGGGCTCGTGCCCTGGCTGCGGGAAAGGGCTGCCCTTCCACCTGAGAAGGTAAAACGACAGACTCTGTGATTCGGCCTCGGGGTGTCAGGGCGGGCAGGAGGCTGGACGGCGAGGCGGCCCCGTATCCCTGGAGGAGGGTGTGGGTCCAGGGAGGAGGTTCAGGGGCGCAGAGTCGGGTGGCTTCTCGGCAGAGGCGGCGGGGGGGGCTGGTGGCGCTGCCCCCGGACTCCAGTGTTTCTCACCCCTGCGGAGCCCAGGCCCGGCACACACCAGCACACCCAAGGGCCTCGGCTCCGGCTGTGCTGCCGTCTCGACACCCCGGGCGTGAAGAGGGCAGAGGGGAGGGCCGTGCGGCAAGGCTACACCGGCAGGGAAGGTGGCTCGGGGGCCCCAAAGCTTCTGCTGGCTGGCTGGTCCGCCCCTCGCCTTCATGCGGTGATTGTCCTGCCCCCCAGCAGCCCCCATTCAATCCGAAGTCTTGACACGCGCACACGCGCAGAGCAGGGCGGGCGGTCTGACGTGCTCTGGGCAGTGGAGACCCCAGTGGGCACGGCGGCCACGAGGCCGCTGCGCTCGCGGCCACCAGTGCTGAGGCCCTGCGGGGCTCTCAGGCCCCTCCTGTCTCAGCAGCCGTGTGGGGCTCCCAGCCTCGCGGGGGACGGTCTAAGCACCCGCTCCCAAAAATGAACTTTTACCAAAAAGGACAAATTTCAACGGCATCACATGAAGAGCTGACGTGACAAAGGACAGAAAACTCGATCGACAGGATGGGCACAGGACGAGAGAGGGCGGAGGCCTCCGGCAGGTCCTCACGTGTCCAGGCGCTGGATCTCGGGGCGGCTGTCCACGTCTCTGGACTCGGTGCGGGCTCGGATGTAGTCGTTGGCGCTCTGCTGGCGGAGGCTGACTCTCCACTTCTGCACCGCCAGGAATGTGTTCACCGCATACGCTGCAGTTGCCAAGAAGCCAAATATCTGCAAGAAACGGGTCTGCTTGGTCCCGGGGCACAGCCCTGTCGCCAGGGCCTCTGGGTAGGACGCAGAGAGCTCACAGAGAGCGGCTGTACCCTACCCCAGCCCACTGAACGCTCGGCTGCCGGCCTGGCGCCGCGCCTCCACCCGGTGACCACCCAGGGCCTGCCGGCCTGGCACCGCGCCTCCACCCGGTGACCACCCAGGGCCTGCCGGACCTGAAGTCAGCCCAAAGCGTCTTTGAAGTGCCTTGGGCCTGTCCATCTCAAAAGTGCCTCTTTTGCAGCACTTTCGTGGCCACTGGGCATGGCCTAGAAAATACAGATGAAATACCATCTAGACAAAAAATCAGGGCTCACACGTGAGCCCCAAATCAAAGCATAAGCCCTGAGATTCCAAATCACAGTCTCTGAACCCCCCTGCTAGCCATCTGCTTCTCCCCTGGGCAGCGCCAAGTGCTCGGCTCCAGGGTGAGAAGAGCAGTTTTAATTACTAGATGATGGTGGATAAATCATTATCCCACGAGAGCGGCTAATGGTTTTTTAATAAACCTTTAAACCCTCCCTCCCATTATAAAAGTGATTCATATTCTTTGTAAATACAGAAAATCAGAGCAGAGAGAGTCCTGTGCTTTGCTTTTTCCCCTCTTCTTTTTAAGAGAGCAAAGAAAAGTTTATGGAGGAGAAAAGTAACAGAAATAAAGTGACACCCCCAGGTCAGCGGGACCAGGCCAGGGAGGGGCGAGGGAGCCCCAGGGTCCTGTGTCACCTGGCTCCCACCCCACCCGTGGCATTCCACCTCTGAAAGCGAAAATGCCATCCGACAGCTCACTGGAGCCAAGACTGAGCTCTTCTTTACGAGACCCCACCCTGGCTCGCGAGGCTCTGGAAAGCAGCGTCACTGACGGTCATCCAGGGCTCTGCTGGAAACGGCGGTGGTCCTCAAACCTCAGCGTCACCCGAATGCCGGGGGGCTCATCAAGACCACCTGTGACGCAGCAGCTCTGGGAGCAAACTCTGGGTGAGGGGTGAGACTGCGGCGTCAGCACGGCGGACCGGGCCCTCCACTGCTGGCCGAGAAATGATCCAGGAGAACAAGGACACCCCCAGGGCCAGGGCAGAGCAAGTCACAGGAAGCACGCAGCCGGGCTGCTGCTTGACCCAGCTGAGCTCACTTACCACGGCAGCGATCTCTGCTCCGGCTCTGTGGTTTAAAGCAGCCAGCACGATCGATGCGATAAAGAAAAAGAAAGTGCTCAGTCCAGTGTTGACCAAATCCTACAGAAAAAGATGAAACGGGATCACTTGAAAAGAACCCTTCCATCCTTCGCCCTGAAAGCAGCTGAAGCACTCTCCAAGTAAGCGGCACAGTGCACGGGCTCTCTGTGCCTCAGTCTGGGTGGCTGGGGGCGTCGGCCGCACGGAGGCAGGCAGAGTGAGTCAACAGTGCCGCCTGATCAACCACACGGCACAAGCCCACGTTTTAGCCAACCGTGTCGCTGCTCCCTAAGGACTTCTTGTAGAAGACCAAGTCGCCAACCTGAGGACACGCACACGAATGAGCGTCCATCGTTCTATTTTCACTTTCGAATCATCTTGGCAGAGACTAAGCTCCCCGAGAGTCCAGAATGGACTGAAACGAGTGAAACGCCCTCCAGTGTCCCCCCACTCCCTGGCGACAGAGCTCAGACCCGAGAGCACAGCGGGCCCCAGATTCGTCTCGTGGGTGGTCTTCCATGCCTCTGTGAGGCTAAGGCCTACAGGGCTTCCTCCCGAGCTGCTTACAGGCACATCAGGCTCCACAGCCAGTGCTGCCAGGATTTATCTCCTGCCTGTGCCCGCTGAGAGCAGCCGCGCACAGTGACTAAGAGGCCCAGGCCGGCGGGGTCCTGATGGGCCCTGACCCTGGATGAGCCGCTCTGGCCCTGCCTCTTCCCTGGGAGTGGTTTTAAGGAAGTGGAGCAGCACGGGGAGCAGAGCGCCAAGTCCCCTGCCTGGCCCAGACTCAGGGTTCCCTAAGCACTCACTGTTTCTTCTGTAATTGCTACTTTGCATTTATTGCTACTTCTGTGATGAACACAAAGCACTGGCTCCCGCTTCTGTGCCTGCTACTTCGGCACCAGGCCCTTGCGCCTGGGTCACGGCAGTGGGCCTCCAGGATCTCCCCTGGGAAAGGAAGTCCCAGAGGCCGGAAGTGCCACCTTGAGACTACCATCACCCCCAGGCAGGTCCTCCTGGGGCCTGGAGGCCAAGAGCCGTCTCAGGCCTCTCCCGAAAGATGCCAAAAGGGGGTGTTGGCGACCTATCGCTCCGAGCCTGTGCCTGGGAACCCCACACGCTCCCGTGTGTGCTGCTGCACAGGCCTGCGGGAAGCAGTGAAGTGCTGACCTCTGTTCAGAAGCATCTACCGACAGGACAGTTTCCAGCTGTGACCTGCGTACACCAGGGCGAATCTGTCACCCTTTCAAACCAGGAAGTAGTCGGTCAGGCTCAGCTCTGAGGAAGTAATGATGGGAGTAAAAGAAAGACTATAAAAGGTGCTTTTCAAGCCAGAGCAGACAGAAATGGGGAGATGTGTTAGAATACAATGCTGAGTCAAACATCAGATAAAACTGCCTGCATATGAATGGTGAATGAGCGACTGATTTGGGGCTCCTGTGTGGAGCCTGGTTTTCCGTCCACATGGTATTTTGCCTACATTATATTCCAGCCCATGCCCAGTGGCCTTGGAGGGGCTGTAAAAGAGGCGCTTCTGTGACTGACAGGCCCTGGCGTGGTCACCTGGGTGAGGCCCGAGCCTGCGGGGCCGGTGCCAACTCCCGCGTTTGCGTCAGAGCGGGAGTGACCTGTGGGCCCCCCGTTGGTGCTGGAGAAACACGTCTGAAAAGACAACATAAATGTCGTGTCGGAAACACAGACACCCCGTGTCAGAAGACAACACTCGGTGAGCCGTGGTCACAGCCTCGGGGCTCTGACCTTTCTGGTGAGTCCAGACTGCTGCCAGCTCACCACAGCGGTCAGCCGCGCGCTAGACTGAGGACTGCGATGGCAGGGGCCTGCGGGAGCCCCCTGGGGGGAAGAGCAGGGAGGAAAGCACCAGAGTGACGGAGCAGGGAGGAGGGCAGGGAGACAGGGGCGGCCTCCCAGACACGGTCAAGCCTCCAGGGCCGCAAGAGGCTGTGACAGGGAGGCTGTAGGGGTGTGGACATACCCTGCCTCTTGCCCGGGTGGTGGCCTCGCAGTCTCACTATCCCTCAGTAACCTCGATGCCTTGACCAGTGTTTCTGAACGTGCTGTGCTGCATGACAGGAGGGGGAAGCGGGGAGGTGGGGAGGCAGGGAGCTGGGCGCAGACCTGCCAGGCCTTCGGTGGTCAGAGGGATAGAAGAGGAGAGGAATGGGGAGGAGGCCTGTGGACCATCAGGGACTACGCTGACCGTGGGTGGGAGCCTCTGACATAGAGGAGCAGGCGTCACAAGTCCAGCAGCGGCTAACTAGCGGAATCTTTGTGACTGCATCTTTGATATATGTATATATCGTATCTATATACTTGTATAAATTATGGACCATCAGGGACTACGCTGACCGTGGGTGGGAGCCTCTGACATAGAGGAGCAGGCGTCACAAGTCCAGCAGCGGCTAACTAGCGGAATCTTTGTGACTGCATCTTTGATATATGTATATATCGTATCTATATACTTGTATAAATTATGTCTAGTGGTTCCCAGATGCTCAGGGCGTGTCTGATCCCCAGGGGGTGCCTGAAACCCTGAACACCACCAAGTCCTAGATATGCTTTTTCCCCCCCCTAGACATATATATTTTGAGTAAGGTTTAATTTCTGAATTAGGCAAAGTAAGAGATTCACAATAACAACTGGTAACAAAATAGAATAATTTTAAGCAGAAGTGCCCCTCTCTCAAAACACCTCATTGTATATAACATTTTTGGACCTTGTGGAAAGAAAAACAGTGGGTAAGAGGGCACAGCGGTACTTTGCATCTTCCTCCCTACTGTATTCCATGATTATCTGTGTTAATTGTAACAGGGCGGTCCCCAGGAAAAGGGGAAGTTCCAGGATCCCTGCCCCACCCTAGAAGGGTGGAGCTGAGTACAGATAAGAAGATGCTGGAGAGGAAACTGAGGAAGGAAGGAAGGAAGGAGGGAGGGAGGGGAGCAGCAAGAAGACCTGAAGGAGCAGAGAGACACGTAAAGAAACTGCACTTGCTTTTTGGTCCTGGACTGGCTGAAACAGATGTGGGTGAGAGACCGTGGGGAGCTTAACAACAGCAGCTTGTATCTTGATTTTGCTCTTTTCCTCCCAGATTTGTCTGACCCTTTTCTATGGGTCTCCACGGAAAGGTACTTTAGACTTGTGGCAGGCTTTCGGGCCTTGCTTTGGGCCAAGCCTGTTTGGCTGGACATTTACCCTGGAGGAGATGGGTAACTCTGGATGCTTGATTTAGCAATTATATTCTTTGTCTTTTCTGTATTGTTCCCTAATTGTATTAAAGTTCATTTCCATTAAAGGTCTTATATATTTATCTTGATGCCGCTGATGGCAGAACCCATTTAGAGAGGACAGGTGTGGGGGTTCTGAGGTGCCCCTCTCCCTGTCCTGTAACAAAATGACCTCTTTTTCTACAACTATCCCGATAATACCCTATTTCATTCATTAGGTGGTTCTGGCAGGGACAGAAATACTCCCACCAGCTGGAGAGACACAACACACCCTGGTGACCCCTTTGCAGCTGATGGAGGAAACAACAGAGACCTGAAGGAGACGTCACAAGACTAGACCCTGACTCTCACAGGAGGTGGGGCCCAGGGAGTAACAAAGGCACTGGCCGGATACAGGAACTAAAACCCTCAGGCGCCAACCTGGATCACAAAGCTCAAGACCCAGGACTGCAGCAGGCAGTGAAAGGCAGCAGCAGACCTGAAGGTGAAGAGTAGAGGTTGAGGGCCATTGGCTCCTTTCAAATTCTACATAGTTCTTCAAAGTCAACAACAAACAAACCACTCCAAGGAGTGAGCTCCTCCCAAAGGGAAGAAGGCTGCATCAGTGCAATCTCTGCAGTCATTCTTCTGCCCCCCTGTGCCTATGCAGGCGCTCCTTTGTGCCAACTCTGTTCCTCTGCAGGGCAGCAGGCCCTGCCTGCCTGCGACCTGTACTCTGCCGGGGTTTCTCCTCACTGACCTCCCCCTGCAGAGGCAGCTCTCAAGGCTGCCCACCTGTGACCATGCAGGCCTCTCTCAGCAAACCCATCCCTTTGGGGGCAGCCATTACTTCCCGCTTGTGTCTATGCAAGTGTCCTTTACTCTTCTGTCCTCTTCCTTAATAAATCTGCCCTTTTAAATATAACTAACATCTCTGTCTCATGAAGAAACTCACCTGGGAAATTCGCTGAGTGCCACTGAAAGGGGCATTCTGGTGAAACCTTCCCAGAGTGAACCCAAGAACCCCGCTCTTCAAACCCACTGACTCCAAAAACTACATCACAGTGACCTGATGAGCCCTGATGAGCCCTGGAGAACTCTCTTCCCTCCCAGAGCAGAGATGACGGGGCTCTCGACCACAAGGGCCAGCTCCTCGAGTGCACACGACTCTCAGCCTCACCGCCGGACAAGCGCTCACAAGGTGGGGATTCTGGGAAGGACCCAAAGACGGTCTCCAGTGGACCAGCCGACCCCACCAGAAGGATGGAGGCTAACTTTCCAGGGTAAGATGCGCTTGGGCACATCCAGACCTGGGGTCGGCCAACACGTGGAACATCTTTCAGTATTAGAACAGAAAAACCAGAATTTTAGAAAGTTCACTAACCAGGTATAAGTAAGAAATCGAGTCTTTGAACAGACTTATGACTGTAAAATAAAAAGAGAGAATGAAGGGAGTAAAAGCAAACCTGGTGTCAGCCTGCAGGAGAAGGGGGCTGCTCGCTGCCCACCATGGGGGCTGACCACCGCTTCCCGTGTAGACGGTAGCGCCCTGGTTTGAGGGCTCACTATTGTCCTTTATTATTAAGACAACCCTCTAAGAAAAACGTCATTCTCTCAACTTTACTGCTAGTGGGACTGCGCATGTGACCCGCCCAGGGTCACCCCACAGGGCCTGGGCAGGAACTGGTCTTCGCTGCTCTGTCCAACAGGTGCCCACAGGGTTCCATTCGCAGGGCAGCCTGGCCCCTCCCGCCACAAGCACTTACTGGAAGGCCTGAGGGTGGCCTGGGGACCTGGGCTACAGTGACCTTGCCCCCAAGGGGTTTGCATTTTGTGTGGGGGGGGGGGAGTCACGACCCTATCCGATAACACCAAGTTTACCTTAAAGATAATTAAGACAAGCCCTCTCTGATAGGGCTAGGGGTTAAGTCTCAGCATGAGTTGATTCCCGGCCAGGGAGCTGACCCACATGGCACAGCTGACCTTTCCTGTCTCCCTCACTGCTCCCCTCAGCAGTGTGTTTTAGTCAATCCGCCTGTTCTGCTCCCCACTCTGCCTCTAGTGAATCCTCTCACCCCCTACGCCTCTGGTCTATACCCATAAATACATAAATAAAAAAAAAATCTTTAGAAAAAGAAAATAATTGAGACATGAAGACCTGTCACGAAAACTTAGACAAAGTGTCTGCAGAGTCTTGACATTTTGAAGCCTCAATTTAAAAGGTCATCACAGTTTTCTCAGGGTTTTCTAAGTCAGCAGCCCCCTTCTATTTTTCCTCCGAAAAGAGTTCAAGCCCATTAGGACCTGAGAAAGGACCTTCTGTCAGGAAGATGCTCCCTTCTCAGCCACCCAAGGCCCGCCACGCGGTGGCCTTGCCAGGCCATGTGACCACCTCCTACGTCCTCAGCTTCAAACACAGCCAGCACCTGCCCAGCAGAGAGGAGCAGGCGAGGGCGGGGCGCTCAGCACCCTCCTCTGGGGTCTCCACCCACAGGCACAGCCCAGGCTGCTGAGCTGCTCTCCCATGTCCCCTGACTGGCCCCCTTGAGCTCCTGCACATGCTTTATTTGCAAAGAAAAACAATTTTAAAGCGATTAAGTTTCTCATTCAGCACGGTGAGAAGAGGAACACAAGGCCCAGAGTGACCCACCCTGAGCTTCCCCTGCCAGCGAGGCCGTGCAGCGGGGGCAGGGCCCAAACCCTGCAGAGGAGAGGACGCCTTTCCACTCCAGATTCCGTCAAACCACCAGCCCTGGCACGGTCCTCCTCCCCGCTGCTCTGCATTTAATGCTAATACCAGACATTCATATTTTTCAGTTCTTCCTGCATCAATACTTTTGGAAATGGCTTTTGGGTCCAGTGTGGAAAGTATGCAAATGTAGTAACTCCATTTTCTCTTGCCCATATTCTGCAAATATCAACAACATCACCCGTCAGTGGATCACAGAATTGAAGTCACGTTTTAAAGGGGTCCAAAGAATTTGGTGATGGTTCATACCATCAGAAGATTAGCGAAGATGCAATTCATACTGCAGAGCTTCACTGAACCCAGTAAAGAAATGTGACATCTCACGGCCGAATTACAAGGGGCTGTCTAAACGGCCAAAGGAACCGCACTGAGTGTGACGTGGAGAGACGCCAGCTTGCCTGGGACTCCAGCGCCCCCTGTACTCACTGTCAGGTTCCAGTTGATCTGGGGGATCCGCATGTGAAGGTTGAGACTGAACAGAATCAGCAAGACTCCCGTCACCACGAAGGCACTGCAGCTCACAAACTCAAAGAAGTAGAGGCCTTCGCACGGGGAGCACTCCATGATGGTCTCTATGCAGATGAACGCGATCAGGGCCAGGATCTGGGGAGAAGAGTGGAAACATACGTGTGTGTACATGCAGGGCACGGGTGTGGGCGTATGTGCCTGCCAGTCACATGAAACGCCACCACCACCCACTCTGGCTACAGCACTTCCTTGTGGGAATGGCAATATCAACCACCAGGAATACGACCCCATTCACTTCTTACGTAAGAACAGGCGTCCCAAGGAAAGGATCACCTTCCTAACAGGAAGGTCTCACCCCACCAAGCACCCGGAACCAGCCTGGCGGCGGGCAGCCCTTGTGAAGAAGCAGAAAGACGGTTTGGGTCCTCCCTGTGCCACCAGCAAGAAGAGCGTACCGTGTGTGTTTCTAATCTAGGCCCCAGTTATGCCAAACATCGAGGGGTGGGGCCCCAGTGCTGTCCATCTTCTGCCATCTGGCATTACCTAGTGGCCCGCACTGTGGTCACACAAGCTGACTGGGACCCCTATCAGCTTTAGAGGGCTGGGAACACTCCCTGCTCCCCCAGAGAAGTCCCTGCAAGATGAGATGCTGAGCACAGTGGTTTGCACAGGCCCGTCAAGTGGGGTGCGAGGAAGCCACGAAAACCCCACACCAAGAGCGTGTGACACCCTTGAGTGCTCACGGGAAAGAATGAGGCTCTGCTTTTTCCACTTTCCAGACCCCCCTCAGGGATGAGGCCCCCCACCTTTCCCAGCCATGGGTGGGGTGTTCTCCTGTCTACGCACACAAGACACAGGTCTTTGAACACAGGCATCGTGCGTCTCCCTCTGGCCTCCTGCGAGTCCTCTACACACCGCGGGCTTCTACTCTCCCTCTGAATTACATGCCCGACTTGCAATCAATTCACAAAGAAATAGTTCATATACGGGAAACTCCGAAGCTTCCCCCCCCCCCCAACTGCTGTAATTGGATCTAGTAATCTTGGGCAAGAAATAACATACTGTACTGATGAGTTACAAATGTTCCTGGTATGCTAACTTCAACCATATTTATGTGGGGAGGTAACACCTACATTCTTAAATATTAAAATAAAAATGGCTTCAAGAAATATGCAAATCGGACAGGCCATTCAATACAGAGGTGAACAAGGGACAGAACTCCCTGCTGTTTAGTTCAGCCACGAATGAAGGAGACAATGTTAAGAATTAAGTGGAAAATACAGTATGTTAGGCGGTGATATGCACACAAAGGAGTAAATTTAAAGCAGGGCAGGAGAGGGAAAGACATGGGGGGGTGGAGGGGTACTTGAAATTTTAGGCAGAAGGGCACGGCAGCCTCATTGAGACATGCTAGTCAGAGGAGCGATAGAGACAGGGCCGTGGAGTGTGACAGAGCCTTAGGCCTCCCCCCTACCAGGCTCACAGAGAGGAGGCACAGCAGGGCGCAGAGCCCGCCAGTGCAGGAAGGGCCACTGGGCTGCAGTGTTGAGCAGAGACGACAGCGGGGACACAGGCAGAAGCCAGAAGAGGCAGAAGGCCCTTGTTATGTCCTGGCGAAGGAGGGCGGTGGCAGCACAAATGTGAGAAGTGCTGAGTTCTGGGCGGACCTGGAAGGGAGCGGCGTGAGAGGAAGGGGTGGTGAGCACGACACCAAGGTTTTGGGCCTCAGCAGCTAAAAGACATGGGCAGTGCCTGGGGTAGGAGAGTCTGTGGAGGAGCAGATTCAGACTGGGGATGGGGGTGTTTGGGGTTCAGCGCTGGGCACATTAAGCTTTAAGTTCCTGTTGTCATGGGATGGATGGGGGGTGAGTCCAGAGGAGGATCTGGAAGGAGATGCAACTGGGAGTCACTGCGTAGTGGGGTGGTCCCCAGGGAAGGGGGGGGGGGTTCCAGGTTCCCTGCCCCAGCCAAGGAAGGGCGGAGCTGAGCAGGGAGGAGACGCTGGAGAAGACGGGGAGAGGAAGAAAGGAGGGGAGAAGAGGAGGAAAGCTGGAGGGGCCCACGGAGCAGAGACAAGTGAAGCAGCTGCGTTTGCCTCTCAGCCCTGGACGGGCGCCAGGGACGCGGGGACACAGAAGGATTCACTTGCAAGAGACGTGGGTGAGAGACCGCGGGGAGGGGCCTCCCTGGTGGCGCAGTGGGTTAAGCAGCGCACTATGAGGCAGACCGCAGCCACTGCAGCACGAGTTCGATCCCTGCTGCCGGCCAGGGCGGGGACCCACATGGTGCAGCAGACCTCTCCTGCTGTGCCTGCTGCTCCCCTCAGCAGTGTGCTTCCGTTGATCTGCCTGTTCTGCTCCCTGCTCTGTCTGTGGTGAATCCTCTCACCCCCCACACCTCTGGCCTGTACCCCAGTGCTTGTATGCATAAATAAATAAATCTTTAAAAAAAAAAAAAAAGAGAGACCACGGGGAGGATGAAAGTGGATGAAAAGGGCACCCTTTACACCTTGACTTGTATTTTGATTTTGCTCCTCTCGTCCCAGAGGTGCTCCTGGCCCACCCCTTGCCTATGGGTCCCCACCAGAAGGTGCCTTAGACTTGTGTCAAGATTTGGGGCCTCGGTGGCCCTGCTCGGGACCAAGCCTGACCCACGAGAGGACGGATAACTTCGACTGCTTCATGGGCAACTATTAAACTATGTTCTTTTTTTCTCTCTCTCACACACTAAGTATAGTCAAGTTCTTTTCCATTGACAATCTTAGGCGCTGGAGTATGTTCTGCCTTGATGCAGTGGATGGCAGAACCCGTTTAAAGCATGCAGGGCCGGAGGTGCCCCTCTCTCTGCCCTGTAACAACTGGACTGGATGAGATGACCACTTGGGATGGAGCAGAGTGAAAGCAGAGGAGACAACCAAGGCTGAGCCCTGGCATACCAGCGTCCCTAGATTTAAATTGAGTTGGGGCTACTAACTGGATGTGCTAGCCAGCCTGCAACAGCACGCCTCCCCGTCACACTCCTACAGCACAGAGGCGAGGCTGGCCTGCCTTGCAGAAAAGACTTCAAGGGGGCATGTGTGACCTCAGAGGCCAGGTCAGAAAAGTCCCTGTGGTTTCTGCCTCACCCTTCCCTGCGTCGCACACCCTGAGGCAGACCTGCTGCTGTGCCTGAGGGCACTGAGGGGTCTAAAGGGCAAGGGGCTCACACCTCCTGCCACAGCCACGCCGGGGAGCCAACTTGGAGGTGGGTCCTCGGCCCCAGCAAGTCTTCACAGGACACAACCACACTAGATGCCTGAGGAGAAGCTCAAGAGCAAACCAGAGGCAGCAAAGTCACTCTGGAATTCCTGACCCTTAGAAGGGGAGATCATAGAGATCTGTTGCCTTACGTCACCACGCTTTAAGGTAAGTAGTCATGCAACAATAGGGGGGAAGCGTCTCTCTTATTAGGGTTGTGACAATAACACTAATATTGTACTTGACAATAGGAGTAAGAAGCACGTATTACTCACTGGTCATCTACAGACCCAGTGCCACCAGACACTCAGTGGCACCGCAGCATCTAAGGTGACACTGGCCCCATGTCACAGCCTGTGTCTCACAGAGCAAGGGGCAGTGCTGCAGTGTGACAGCCCAGATTTGACCCTCGGCTTTTCTAGAGGACCCTCTTCTCCACAATTCACTAGACTATTTCCCTACCAGTCACTCATCTGGACCTGTCTTCGTTGTACACCCCATGCCATCAGATTCAAAACTGCAAAGATTTCTGAAAGCGCTCTGTATCTGCTAAAAGCTACATATGAAATACGAGAATAAACAGCGTGTCACAGCCTAAACAGACATTGTTTTTAAACCACCCTGTTTTCCAGCCTGCCTTTTCTACTAAAGAGTATATCCACAGACATTGCCACATAAATGTAAAGAAATCTGTTAAAGTACACTGCTGAGGGGAGCAGCGGGTGAGGCAGGGGAGGTCTGCTGCGCCATGTGGGTCCTCTCCCCAGCCGGCAGCAGGGATCGAACTCATGCTGCAGTGGCTGCAGTTTGCTTCATAGTGCGTTGCTTAACCCACTGCGCCACCAGGGAGGCCTGAGAGCTGTTATTTTGAACGGCGATGTGGGATTTCTGTGTGTGTTTCAACACCACCAGGCAGTCAGCTTGATTCAGATTCTACCTACCTGAACACAACGTCCCATGGTGCGGGTTTCAAGTTCTGTCCCAAATGGCTGCCCCCACTTCAACACCAAGAGCAAGTCCAGGTTGTTCCCTGTGCTTCCAACCATCCTGCTATAAGCCAAGTCCTCCTGGGGTTTGGTTAGCTTGCTAGAAGAGTTCACAGAACTCAAGAAACCCACTCACTAGGGTGGCAGTTGATCACAAAGCGTATCAAAGGAGAACAGTGAACAGCCACAGGAAGAGACACACAGACAAGGCCGAGCAGGCGTCAGGCAAGGGCGTCTGCCCCAGGAGCTGGAGGCCACCGCCCTCCAAGCACGTGAGCACGTCTGGCTCACCTGACAGCAGAAGCAGCCCAGGGGCTCCTTAACACCACTCAGAGGTAGAAGGGGTTTTGCTATAAATACCAAAAGACACCTTCACCTCTCTTACCACTTAGGGAATTCCAAGGGTTTTAGGAAGGAGCTCTGCGCCAGAAACAGAGGAAGACCAAGTGTCTTTCTTCTACTGAATCACAAATTAAAAGACAGTCACAATTGTCTTTTTTAATTCATACAGAGAATGCATACAGAGATAGATCCCCAGCTACACACACCATAATTTAATCAGCCCCCAATGGCTAGGTATTTAGGTGGTCCCTAATACTCTGTCATCATAAGCAGTCGTATTTTCCTGGAGCACAGCAACATCTAATAACTGTTGCTAGAGAAAAACCTACCCAAGACCGAAAAGGAAGACAATAAGAATTCAAGTAACACTGATGGAAGCCAACAACTTCAAGGCGCCCACCATCAAGAACAACTTGTCATAATAAGGAAGAGACACACAGACAGGGCCGGGCAGGCGTCAGGAGGAGCGTCTGTCCCCGAGGAGCTGGTGGCCACCGCCCTCCAGGGGCACGTTCTGGCTCATGTGTTTCCGCAGTGCACAGATGCCGCATGTAAAGCTGCCCGGAGATGCTCGAGGAGATGCACAGAAGGAACAGCTACTGCTCCGCTCACTGGGAGACGTGGGTGCCCTTGACAAGAACCCTCCCCGCCCAGCAGCCACCAGCTGACCCGGAGCAAACATTTTCATAGTTGGTTAAGTAAACAGATATGCAAAGGCTGTCAGACTTCAACCACGGTGGCTAATCATGATGGGAAACCTAAGAAAAACCAGGAAGGGTAAGGCTAGTTGGTCAAGCTACTGTTTAAACTTTGAAAATTTTTGTGAGGCCCATGTCAGTACTGGCCGGAGTGTCAAGTACCGGGGTCTTTCTGGAAGGCGGGGAGGGGGCTGACAGTACCCTCCCTGACACACCCCGTCCTCGGCCTTCCGGCACACCAGGGTGGGAGCTTGTGCTGTGGAGTATGTATGTCAGTCTCCACTTGCGTCACCTCTAGCAAGACCCTGGAAAGAACCAATGTGTTTACACTGGTGTATTTTTGTGAACTCTACACAAGCAAGCTGTTTTTTTTTTTAATATTTATTTATGCATAGAAGAACTGGGGTACAGGTCAGAGGTACGGGAAGTGAAAGAAGTCACCATCAACAGAGTACGGAGCAGAACAGACGGACAAACTGAAACACACTGCTGAGGGCAGCAGCGGGGCGAGACAGGCGAGATCTGCTGCGCCATGTGGGCCGGCTCCCTGGGTGGGGATTGAACTTGTGCTACAGTAGCCGTGACAGCTTTATAGTGCTGCAACTTAACCTGTTGCACCACCAGGGAGACTCTCAAGCTGCATTTTTAATTTTAATATATTTTTGCTTAGAGAGGGCCTCTGAAATGGTATGAGCCCCAAGTCCCTCAAAACCAGGATATTCTTCTGGGCTTGGGCAGTGAGAAAGGGGAGCAGGTAGAGATCTGCTACTGTAGCCTCAACAAGCACAGAACATCTCATTGTGCTCCCTGCCCTGCAGCAGCGATCCAGAAGCAGGTGTGACATGGGTGAGCAGGAAACTGCCCTGCTGCTAAGCCACTGAGGTCTCACGTCTGCTTGTTACTCCAGTGTAACCCAGCTCACTCTGCCTAGGAGGGGCACTGGGCACGGTGCTGAATTTGCACGGCACACCCAGGGAGGCCAGTGAGAAACTACAGACGTCACAGAAGACTGTGCTGCCACCCCTACTCTCCAAAGACATGGGATTTAATGGTTTTACAGACACACTATTACCACACTATCCCAGTGCAAGCACAGATGACTATGCTACTCAAACTCTTTTAAAATGAAGGAAAGCAGGCCTCCTTGGTGGTACAATGGGTTGAGCAACGCACTGTGAAGCATCCACAGCCACTGCAGCACGAGTTCGAGCCCTGCTGCCGGCCAGGGAATGACCCACACGGCACAGCAGACCTCTCCTGCTTCACCCACTGCTCCCCTCAGCAGTGTATTTCAGTACATCTGCTTGTTCTGCTCTTGTATGCATAAATAAATAAATCTTTAAAAAAAATAATAAAATGAAGGAAAGCACAAAATATTTGTGATTCTGTTTCCTGAGGCTATCATAACCCCATAACCAGATGTGATAGGAACCAGAGGAAAGGGCCTCCCTGGTGGTACAAGGGGTTAAGTCTCAGCACTATGAAGCATCCGCAGTCACTGCAGCATGACTTTGATCCCCAGCCAGAGAGGTGACCCACATGGTGCAGTAGATCTTTCCTGCTTCGCCCGCTGCTCCCCTCAGCAGTGTATTTCAGTAGATCTGCCTGTTCTACTCCCTATTCTGTCCCCTGGTAAATCCTCTTACACATACACCTCTGGCCTGTACCCCAGCTCTTGTATGTGTTGGAAAAAAAAAAAAAAAGAACAGGAAGAAGTAGACCCAATCTTGTAAAAACAGCTGCAAAAATATAGCTGTGTGGTGTTGGTGGTACAGTGGCAAGCAGAGCTGCCTTTCAAACTAAAAATTATTAGCAGCTAAATGCACACAAGTACAACTAAATGGATTCCAGGAAAGAATGAAGGGTTCAACAGCAAGAAGACTTTAAAAATTCTGTACTCTCAGTTTATCAAAGGAGACCCACAGAGATTGCCTTACTATAGTCAAGACAGTAAAATTAAACACCTATTTCTGACTTAAAAAAAATCATAGGAAAGCAAGAACATAAGAGGATTCCTTTATTGGATAGCCACTATAGAAAGTCAAAGACACACGGCACTGAGGTGATGGTGCACTGGTGAGATGGTGATGGGGAATACATGGGGATTACAACTGATGTCAAATATATGTAAATTTTAAAAAAATTATATTAATAAAAAAAGAAATTCGCAAAAAAAAAAAAAGAAAGTTCAAGACAAACATACTTTACAGAGATATTACACACCTATTCTTTAGAACCAGCAGCAAGACATGTATGTATTATTTCAAGGTGGTCCTGGAGATGGAAATCAATTCCGTAAGAAAAAGGGGTCTGGAAGGACGTCCACGCTGAGGAGAATAACCATCCCAGCTTCCAGGGCTGTGACAAAAGTTCAGACACGTGGCCTTCTGACTAAGCATCTGCGATTTCATTTTGTTGGAACATTCTTGGCGGTGGGGGGAGGGGGTTCCTATAAAATTGCTGTGACTGAGCCAAGAAAGAAGGCATATGCAGATTTCTATAAAAAGTATGATTCCATGAAAGATTTTGAGGCAGTGAAGAAGGCTGGTATCTCTCAGACTGCAAAGTGACTTCAGGACAGCAAAGATCTCTTCGGGCTGACAGCCATGTAGGCGGGACCACAGAAGGTGAATATTTGGACTAAAAGATAGTTTTGCTTGAAAAAATAAACAGCTGGCCGTGAGAAAAAGGAATCTGAGTTTTAGTAGCTAGGATACACTGTCTTAGTTGCGAAGAATATGATTACTTACCTAAACATTCAAAATCAAATGAAATTAATAGAATAGCACAGAAGAAGAATAGTGAGACAGAATAATAAGAAAAGGCATGCCTGTAGTCATCAAAATGGGAACAAACAAAGCTTAAATATGGGTATACTTAAAGAAGGAAAGAAGGGCAATATCGATTTCAGTTTGGAAGCAGCTTTCCTAAGTATTTCACAAACCAAAAAGACAGACAGATTTGGCTGCATTAGAAACCAAACTTATATTAAAATTTTTAATATTCAGTAATATTAATATATTTAATGAATAAGTTAAATATATTTGATAATAAAGTTATCAATAAAATAACTGTATTAAAGTAATAGACAAATCGTAGTAAGGGGGAAAACACAAGCAAAATTAATTTTAAACTTAAGTAGTACCATGATTCATTAAACTAAAATCAAAACTTCCAATATAAATAAAATTCCTGTAAGTTGGTGTGGAAAAAAAAGTCACAAGACAGCTGGGTCATGAACAAAGAAAGGCCATTTAGAAAGGACAGTAAATGACCAACGAGCACGTGAGCACCTGCTCACCGCGACTTCCAACGAGAGAAACGCCGGTTTCAAGACCCTCATCTTCACCTACCAGACTCACATCATAGTCGGCTGAGTGCCCACACTGGTGGCAGGTGGCAACCACGCAATGGCAGTGAGGACACAGACCGGCCTGTGAAGTGGCCTCCCGGTCCTTACCAGAGCTGTGATCACTATCAACTTGCAGGCCTTTCAGCCTAGAAATTCTATGAACGTCCCACAGGAACAACAGCACGGGTGGCCTCACTGCTGCCCTGTCTGTCATGTTAACAGGCGTCCAGCCAGTTCCTTGCTTAGGTAAACTACGGCCACCTACCTACACACAGGAAGGGGGAGGCAAGGAGCACATGGGATGACATGGAAAGCTATCCAGAGGACCCTAAGCTATCCAGAGACTATTTGGGAAGAAAAATAAATAAAGCACAAGGGGACTCCCTGGTGGCGCAGTGGGTTAAGCAACGCACTGTGAGGCAAGCCACGGCCACTGCAGCATGAGTTCGATCCCTGCCAGGGGCGGGACCCACATGGCGCAGCAGACCTCTCCTGCCTCGCCCACCGCTCCCCTCAGCAGTGTGTTTCGGTCAGTCTGCCTGCTCTGCTCCCCACTGTCTCTGGTGATTCCTCTCACCCCCTGCACCTCTGCCCTGTACCCCATTTCTTGTATGCATAGATTTTTTAAAAAAAAGATAAAGTACAAAACACTAGGTATAAAAAAAAACATTTCTGGTGAAGCACAAAAAATATAAGCATATCCATGTACAAGTACACACCCTCATGGAAGGATATACATTAACTAGTCACAAATCGATTTCTCTGTGGATCAGGATTAGATGGGGAGCAGAGGAATCAGGAATAGTTTCCTTTCTTTTATTTTAGGTATACCTGTAGTGTTTGGATATGTGAGAAATACAGACCAATGGTCTACGTTGACACACTTTTAATAAGTGCGCATGCTACACAACATTATTAGGTATGTAAGTATGCAATGATATGTGTATCATTATATATATACATGTCAGTTACATATTAAAATTCTGGCAGAAGCTACAGTGAAGTATTAATAGTGGATCCATCTCTGAGGTGGGAATGTGGATTTTTTTAATTTAAATTTAGACTTATGTCCTAGAACATCCACAATGAATGAGACTCAATTTTAAAAATTAAATAAACATTGAGTCCATCCCTGCCCAGCCCACTCGGCAGCACATGTCCTGGCAGCCGCCGCACTGACCTCGGGTGAGGGGCCGGGACCCTTGCAGCCGGTGCAGCGTGGGAAGGCTGGCCCCTCGGGAAGGAGAGTCCCTAGTGCCTATGAAGATATCCTGGAAGAACAGGCCAAATCCTAATCTTCTTTGGTCACCAGTTCATCAAAGGAGCTAAGAGAGCTCAACTTCAAACACACAGCCAAGCAAAAACCAGGGCATGCTGGAACAACTTTAAGGAGACTTAAAACCACCCTTTGCTGAATTGGCCGCCCCCTTCCAGAGCGAGAGTCTGCAGTGGCTCCCTGGCAAGAGAGCACCTGTCAGTGGCCGGTGGCTCTGGCACCAGAGGGTCTCTGCTCCACCCCAACCAGCACCCTGTTGCTCGCACACAGATACTGCACCAGGTGCCAGGGCGCAGTGCCTGAGAAGGTGCTGCAGTTAGGGGACAGGGTCACTGAAGCTTGGGCAGCAGCAACAGGCTTTAGAGGACCAGGGGCCTCAGGGGATCTCATGGGAAAGAGCAGAAGTGTGTGTGAGGTCGTGCCCTTCAAACTTAGTTCCCTAGCTGGGGACAGAGGGTGAGGACAGGCCTGGACCCTCATGCCAAGCAGCCCCTCTATTTTTGTGGTGATACTCCCTTTAACAGCGGTTCCTAAACTTTTTTTTTTTTTTGAAGATCTATTTATTTTATACATATAAGAACTGGGGTGTAGGCCAGAGGTACAGGGAGTTGGAGGGAGGAAGTAGTGGTAAGAGTTTTCACCAGAGACAGAGTGGGGAGCAGAACAGGGAGATCGGCTGAAACACACTGCTGAGGGGAGCAGCGGGCGAGGCGGGAGAGGTCTGCTGCGCCATGTGGGTCAGCTCCCTGGCCGGGGATTGAACTTGTGCTACGGCAGCTGCGGGGGCTTCACAGTGCTGCATCTCAACCCCTCACGCCTCCAGGGAGGCCCAGTTCCTAAACTTTTCTGACCAGAGCACAAAACATCTGTTTCAGCCTCCTGAACTACAGCTTTGGGAAGTGTAACTCGCAAATCATCAGTCTAGTTCATATATTAGAAAAATGTTTCCATTGTGCCTTAAAGTACTTTTTTTCACCCAAGGAGGTGTGAACCTATTCCCCTAAGTCATATACAGTGTTGTAAACCAATGTCGCCTCAACAGAGAAAATAAATAAATTTGTGAGTATGGAAACGACAAATCCCATCTGGCCCTTCCGGCTACGAAGCAGCAGCCCTAAGTTCACATGTGACGCTGCGGCCACACGTGGCTTTGGGTTTTCTCGCGCTGGGCCCCCAGCCGTGTCCATCGTGACTCTCACCCCTGGCCTCGGGATACTGGGGACACAGCAGCTGACTCAAGGCTCTGCAGGGTCTCAGAGTAAAAACCCCGTTTGCCTTTCACTTGATGCGTGGATTGCGATACCAGAACAGAGAATTCTATTTTCCCTCAGCACACCTATTAATGCTTTACACCGTGATGTTAGGAGGAAACCAGGTGGGGAGAGAAAAGGCTGGTCGGGGCCCAGCATTGTCAGGTCGTGCAGAGTCTGTGGAGTAAAATGTGGCTCGCCCACTGGGTCGCAAGCACGAAGGACCCCGTCCCCTGAACGCTGGTGCCACACGCACAGCAGGGTCCAAAGCACCTTCAGACTCAGACAAGCTCTGACCAACTCCAGCACGTTCCAAGTTAAGGCCTCTCAACTCCCACAGGTGCTGGGGGAAAAAAACCTTTGAAACATGAGACATGGCTTTATTTAGTCACAAAACCCAACAGGCAAGTTGTGAAAATGTGCTTCTGCTGGGGGCACAGCGCAGGGGGCAGCAGTGGAGGCAGCGGTGCCCACACCTCAGGAAGCTGCTCCGCCTCAGCACCCCCACAGAGGCTAGGCTGGGGTCCTAGCGGTAGGACCACAGAAGGGGCGAGGCCTCCCCACCCCCCACCCAGGTCCAGGCGCCCTGAGCTGCTCTACACACGCACGTGACAGTCCACCTTACAACATGAGCTCGCGGGCCAGGAGCCGGCTGTGGGGTCGGCAGTGGGGCTTAAACAGCGAGCTGTACAGTGCCAGAAGAACAAAGTTCGTGTTCGAGGAGCATCAGGAGTACCGGGCGCTCTCGGCCCCTGCTGGGCACAGTCCACTGGCCTATTAGGACTCACGCTGACTCAGGACGCAGATGGCATCTCCAGTGGGGGACCCGGGGGTTGGGCCCAAGGCCAAAGCCAGTTCCTCCCCACATCTGGCCCTCCTGCACCAGCTGCCCGACTTACGGCTTATCCAGGGTCTGACCCCATGTAGTGGCAGGAAAGGGTACACTGGGCAGGTTCTGGATGGTTCTAGCAGACGGGGGGTAAAGGAAGGAGTCCTGGCGCCTCGGTGGCCTTTATGATTTTATTATCAGAGGTGTCCAGGTACATGGCAGGCAGGGGTGCCGGGGGGCCAGGAGGCTGGCTGGCAGGCCTCCTGGCCCCCCGGCACATCTCACCCTCTGGGCTGCTTTGCTACTGCTGCTGCTGCTGCTTACTGGTCTTGCTGCTGCTTGTTGGTATTCTCATTCTCTCTCTCTGCTACCTCAGGGGTTGTGGGCAGGTCCTCATGGGGTCTCCTTCTTTACTCAAGGTCTTGTCCTGCATCTCCTGGACCTTATCCACCTCCTGCACTCCTGCAGCATCTCTCACTCTTCCCACAGCATCCTGGTTTTCAGCCACCTTCTGTGCTGCGATTGCACCTCCATTGCTGCTGTGGCGCCTCCGGAGTTACATGTTCGCGGTCTGCCACCTCTCAGTCCCTCCTGCAGTCTTCTTAGGGCTCCGTACCCGTCTGCATCGAACCATCCCGAACTTGCCCAGTGTGCCCTTTCCTGCCGCTACAATTGGCGTCAGTCGGCAGGATGGTTCGATGCAGACGGGTGCGGAGCCCTAAGAAGACTGGGGGAGGAACAGGACGCCAGCAGCAAAGCAGCCGAGAGGGTGAGATGTGCCGGGGGGGGGGCCGGGAGGCCTGCCAGCCAGCCTCCCGGCCCCCCGGCCCCCCTGCCTGCCATGCACCTGGCCACCTCTGTAATAAAAGTATAAAAGCCACCGAGGGTTCCAAGACTCCTTCCTTTAACCCCGTCTGCTAGAACAATCCCAAACCCGCCCTGTGCCCCTTTCTTGCCGCTATACCCGCCACCCGGGGAAAAGCACCAAAGGAACAGTGAGTGGGACCCAGGGCGCCAGGGCCCGGAGGGCCCCTGACAAAGCACACAACTTACTCCTCAAAGGGCCCTCACCACACAGCAGCACCTTCATTTTTCTAAAAAAAAAAAAATAATAAATAACCCAGGAGTTGTTCCTCCAGGGGAGGCCAGCCCAGAGGATTTGAAATACTCCGCTGCTCACCCCTGAGACAATGGAGCACGGGCAAACACCTTCTGTCCCGAGACAAAGGCTCGCGGCAGGTGTAAAGTATTTAACTCGCAGTCAACATCTCTGTAGGTGCTCTCTGGCATCATCGTTTTGCTCCAGTCAAAGAACCAGCGTCCAAGCTGTGGATCTGAGAGAGGCAAAGAACGAAAAGAAACTATCTGCTCGGCCAGCGCAGGGCCACCCGCAGGAGCCCCGCGCACCCAGGCTGGCAGGGAGCAGCGGTAATTAGGCGGGAGGATTAGTTAAGCCACGTTGCCAAGAGGCAGGGGCATTATAAGTTCCTTATTGTTGAGAAAAAAGGGAGAGCTGAGGACAAAAGGGGGAGGCTGCCAAGGACTGGGGGTGGTTGGAAGAAAAGAGGAAGCAGAGCAGGGCCACTCTGCCAGGTGTGTCCCAGTGTGGCGTGTGCTTGGCGACATTGCATTTGTCACCAGCATCTACTCAACCAGTGTCCAGGACACACTTTCTCTCTCTTTCTTTTTTTAAAGATTGATTTATTTATGCATACAAGAACTGGGGTACAGGCCAGAGTTGCAGGAAGTGAGAGAAGTCACCAGAGACAGAGCGGGGAGCAGAAAAGGCAGATCCACTGAAGCACACTGCTGAGGGGAGCAGCAGGCCAGACAGGAGAGGTCTGCCGCTCCATGTGGGTCAGCTCCCTGGCCAGGGATTGAACTTGCGCTGCTGTGCTGAGGATGCTTCCAGTGTGGTGCTCACCACCAGGGAGGCTCCAGGATACACTTTCAAGCTGGGTTCTACTGTGTCAATACATTTGCTGTTTTGGAATCTCGAGCGCACACATAAGAGCTGAACTCAGGGAACTGCAATTCAATTCTTTTCTTCCCTTTTTTTTTTGCTTTGTTTTCTAGCAGGGCTCTCGCCTTTTACACAAACAAGTATCCCTATCGGCAGGGAGCTCTTACGCACAGCAGTGGCTGGCCAGAGCTCATCAGAGTCTCGGACAAGTTGAAATAGGCTTATTTTGGGACATCCAGCTACAGAGAGCACACGGTGTGACCCAATAAAGTGCAAAACATTTTTTTGCTCTTAAAAAATAAAGTCTAGAAAGCTTTATTTTTTTTTTTTTAGAAAGCTTTATTATGTGGTTTAATGATATAATTGCACATGATTTCAGAAAACCACAGACGGTCAGCATCTTTCCTGCCAAAAGAATGCCCACAACATTTCACTGCACATGCCACGCTGCCCAAAAAGCTACGTTTTCAGACCATTTAAACTAGTAATGGAGCAAAAACATCACGTATGTAGAGGACACAGGAAACGAGTGGCCTTCACACCACACACATCTGAAGAGGCTTAACCGGCACTCCACTGGCACTTCAGCTCCTCCCAGCCCCCACCCCTGCTCTTCCCATGTCCAAAGCATCCCTGTCCAGGCAGAGCTAAACCCCTGAAGGCAAAATCACATCCCCACGTGAATCCCAAGGAAAACCTTCCCCCTGCCCTTCCCTTCCCTGCTTTCATTCCCAGCCACCCCCCACCCTAATATCTGTGACAAGCTGCCTAACCCACTGGGACTCACCGGCTTTGCTCAGTGAGAGACCTGCAGGTCAGAGCAGCTTTTTGCTAGAGATGGAGGACAAAAGGGAACTGCATGTCACAAGGTGGTAGGTGGAGGTTGGCCTGGGGACGCACCGCCCTAACCACCCCTGGGGACTTCTGCATCATCCAGCTGAGGGAGGGGGCCCCAGGGGTGGATACCGGTGGGGACAGTAGCAGGGAGGAGTCTCCTCAAGTGGCCAAACCAACCGTAAGCCCAAGTTCAGGTACTGAACTCCCATCTCACCACACCACGACATAAAGAGGGGAGGAGAACCCTCCCTTATAGTTGAAAATCCACTATAGACAAAATGATGGATTTGTAAGATCACCACTTACAACCACCCTAATAATATTAATTCAAGTAAGAATCATCAATCAATATTAAAACTGATGGGTGAGGGCCTCTCGGGCGGCACAATGGGTTTAAGCAATGCACCATGAAGCAAACCGCAGTCACTGCAGCACGAGTTCGATCCCTGCCGCCGGCCAGGGAGGGGACCCACATGGCGCGGCAGACCTCTCCTGCTGTGCCCACTGCTCCCCTCAGCAGTGTGTTTTTAGTAGATCCGCCTGTTCTGTTTCTCACTCTGCCTCTGGTGAGTCCTCTTACCCTCCGGCACCTCTGGTCTGTACCCCAGTTCTTCTATGCATAAATGAAAAAATCTTTAAAAAAAAAAAAAAAAACTGATGGGTGAGAGCCTCCTCGGTGACGCAAGGGGTTGAGTGCCGCACTGTGGGCCTTCTGCAGCCACTGCAGCACGAGTTTGATCCCTGGCCTGGGAGGGGAACCACATGGCGCAGCAGACCTCTCCTGCCTCGCCCACTGCTCCCCTCAGCAGTGGATTTCAGTACATCTGCTTGTTCTGCTCCCCACTCTGTCTCTGGTGAATCTTCTCACCCCCAAGCCTCTGGCCTGCACCCCAGCTCTTGTGTGCATAAATAAAATCTTTTTAAAAAAAGTTTAAAAAGCCTGATGGGTGATGAGTCTAAATCTGACAAGATCCAGGATATTTACACAATCCAAAAAGTTTCTCTTCACAAAAATACTCTTGAATTGCATAGAAAAAAAAAAAAAAAACCAGTCACTTTATAGCAGGGAAGCCCAGCAGGTATTGCTTTAATCTATCTCATTAAGATCACTGATAACGGAGCAAATCTGGATTACTTGCCTCTGATACCACAGGCTGAAAAGAACACATCCTCATTTCTGTGCTATTCCTACCACCACCACAAACCAGCATCTAAACAGGAGAAATCATCAAACAAACCCAAAGGGAGGGACATTCTGCAAAATAACGGGCCTGTACTCTCCCAAAATGTCAATGTCACCAAACACAGGGCTGAGAAATTGTTCCAGACTCAGGAGATTAAAGAGATGTGACGGCTGAGTGCCACCCGTGATCCGGCATTTCTGTTACTATAAAGCAGTTTGGGGACGACCAGGGAAAACAGGCCTGAGGTCTGCAGTTTAGCTGTAGTGTTCCGTGATGTCAATTTCCTGACTTTGAATCAAGGGTCCTGTATCAACGATAATTTCCACTTTGATCCTGACTCTGTGGTTATGTGAGAAAGGCTCTCCCTGGCCACCACAGTCAGAGGGATAAAGAGGGAGTGTCTGCAACTCTCCTCTTGTGATGCACATGGGACGGCATATTCCTCAAAACTCACAGAACCGAAAATAATGAACTAATAAATGTCAAAAGATACTCTATTTGTTTGCTTTTTAAAAGATTTATTTATTTATGCATACAAGAGCTGGGATACAGGCCAGAGGTGGGGGGGAGGGCAGGGCCAGGAGTCACCAGAGACAGAGAGGGGAGCAGACAGGTAGATGGACTGAAATACACTGCTGAGGGGAGCAGCAAGCGAGGCAGGAGAGGTCTGCTGCACCATGTCAGTCAGCTCACTGGCTGGGGACAGAACTTGTGCTACAGTGGCTGCGGATGCTTCATAGTGCTGACACTTAACCCCTTGTGCCACCAGGGAGTCCCCCACCCCCACACACAAAAAAAAAATACTCAATTTAACTACTATATAATAATAACGTAAATTTTTAATGTAGTGAAATTGTTACCGGGCTGCAGCCGGCAGGAGGAGTGGTCTCTGGCTCCCATGCAAGTTAGTGTGGCAGTCCTTCCCCAGAAACCTTTTATGGAGCAGTGTGCTGCCAGGATGGGAGAATGTACCCATCGGGTGTGAGCTGTGGGTTGATTGATACCAGGACTCCCCTCTCACCACAAGTCAGTGGTAGCAGAGCCCCTCTTGTAAGTTACACTTCTGAATTCTGGAACAGGTCAAAATGGACCAATCAGGTGCAGGGTTGAAAAATGAACCAATCAGACTGTGGGGGAGGCACCTTGAAAGTTAATATAAGGCAGGGTCAAAGGGAGCATTGGGATACATTTGAAATTGGGAGAGATTGGGATTCAGAGCGACCTGGAGCAGCAGATGGAGAAGCAGCAGCCCAGAGGAAGAAGGGGTCCGAAGAAGCAGCAGAGGAAGAAGCGCTCCTGCAGAGGAAGAGGAGAAGATGGTTCCAGCCTTTGAAGAAAGAAGGGAAGCCTCCAGCAGCTGCCCTCTGAGGAGGGAGGGAGACTGAAGGACTTTGTAGGGACTGGGACTCGGTCCTGTCTGTGACAGTGACTGGCAGGAGTACCAAAGGCCCTGGGTCTAGTGTCTCAAAGAGCTGTTTGTTGATGGTATAAACCAACAACTCACAGGAGCTGGAACACTGGAACACCACCTCTGCAGGCCCGTAGTGGTCATTGCTACTGGACAGTGCTGCCTAGAACTGGTGACCGGTGACTGCCAACAACTGATGCTATCTGGCTGAAGCAGCCAGCCTCTTGTGGATACGTAAGCGTTCTTGTTTCCCCCGTCTGTAAATAAACCCCATGGCTGTTGTTCCTGTAGCCTGAGGTCCCTTGCAATTGTGCATGCGGGTGAGAACCCATAGACAGTGACCTGTATCGGGCACTGTCCTCTGATAGGCTATAGCCCCTGTTGCTATAGCCCTGGATTCTGGTTTGTGGCCTTTTGGCCTTTAGGGGCTTTTTGGGGGCTCTCTGGCCTTGGGCCCTCCTCTGAGCCATCTCAGTCAGAGCCTCTTCCGTCTCCTTTTTCAAAATCTACCGTCTGTAAGTTAAAAATAGGAAACGGGAAATATGTACACCCTGGCGCCCATCGACTGAGAGTGGCGTGGGGGGAGAGGGGGCTGCCCTCCGCACGCCCGCAGACAGGTCCGTGGTGTTACAGCAGGAGTGGCGCTCCTTGCTGATCATTGCCAGAAGACAAATGGTTGTCTTCTTTCAGTTTACTGGTATTTTCTGACTTTTCCCCTAAAATAAATTTACTTGTATCCTACTTGTGTGATTTGTTTAAAAAGTCATTTCAAGACCGATTGATAAAAAGAGAACACCAGTTCTTCTGGGCAGCCCTCCTGATCCCCCCACAACCAGCGCCCCCCTCTCCCACAGTCCCCCCAGCACTAACAAGAGCTACCCCAACCATGCCTCTCCTCTCCAGCTGACAGGGCTGAAGCGGGAAGCACCTCCAAGCGCCTGTGTCCACACAGCCCGTTTACAGCACTGAGGTTCCGAAGTCAGAATCGCATTTCTGAATAGACTCTGAGACGCACTCCAGCCCCACCCCCAGTAGACACTCAGTGGACAGCCAGTCTGTGACTGACCAATGACCTGGACTGAAGAGGCAGCTAATAAATGAGCACTAAACCATACCCACAAGTAACAAGACACCATCCAGATGGGTGCTAATTAATGTTTCATGGCAGCCCAGCACAGGGGTTGGGGTGAAGGGCCTTTGGGATGGCCTCTGCCCACTTTGGTTTCTAGAAACTATTTGGGACCAAACATACAAGACTGGTCATAACATGCAGCCACAACTGGTGTAGGAGACGGGGCAGTTAACAGTAAGATGACAAGCTTCGAAATCACCCCAACAGGGCAAGGGGTCAGGCTGCTGTGTAAGGGCGGCCAGTGACCCGCGTACATTTAAGGTTCAAAGATCCGGCTACAGGAAGACAGAATGGGGGAGACCAGCTGTGAAAAAACAGCCATGTGAAAACAGACTGGGGATAGGTGCCGTGTCACACTGGAGCCAAGTGTCTGTCAGCTAAGGATCAAGTTACAGACATAAATTTGGGTGGCTGAGGCTCTAGGATGTTCCATTTTACATCTCCAGGCTGAAGGCTGTTCATTAGTTTGAAAAGATATTATGTCCAAACCTTATTTAAATGGTTATTAGTTTTATGATTCCCTGTACAGGTCAGGTCGATCCAGGGTGATATTTAAAACATTCCTTTACTGGGGCCTCTCTCGTGGCGCAGGGGGTTAAGTCATAGCACTATTATGAAGCATCCATAGCCACCATAGCACAAGTTCGATCCCCTGTCTGGGAGGTGACCCACATGGCACAGCAGACCTCTCCTGTCTCGCCTGCTGCTCCCCTCAGCAGTGTATTACAGTAGATCTGCCTGTTCTGGTCCCCACTCTGTCTCTGGTGACTCCTCTCACCCCCCACATCTCTGACCTGTACCCCTATTTTTGTAAGCATGGATGGATAAATCTTCAAAAAAACACAAACGCAATTAAAAAAAAAAATCCCCTTACTTCCAAAAATAAAACATCATAGCACCGTGATTTCTCTCTAGCCTATGCAGACCAGGATCTGTAAACCAACAGTCGATTTGCTACAAATAATAACAAATCAGAAAGCTTCCAAATACCGCCATTCTGGAATTCCCATTAATGGAGCAAGTATACTCCACCCCATCTCCCCCACTGAAAGCTACTATAAGCCCCAGAAGCAAGACAGGTAGCCACTGCTTCCGGACTCTGAAGAACAGCAGCAGCAGGTAGATGGGGAAGAAGAGCCAAGGCAAAGAACCACAGACCCGGCAGTTTCCTCTTTGACCCCAGGTCCCCGAGCATGGACCAAAGGCAGCCTCAAATCCAGACCCCGCAGCCGGCCAGTGCGGAGAGCACGCCACAGCTGGCCTGCCAGCTCGGAAGGAGTCGTGGGCAAGGGGGTCTTGAGAGTAAAGACGAGGTAAGTCCTTTTTATTTTCTTCTCCCACCTTTCCCCTTCATTCTCTCACAATCCAGACCCCAGGGGACCTGGGAATGGCAGAGGCAGGCAGCTGCAGCAGCAGGAGCCCTAAGAAGCCCAAAACTCTGGGGAAGAGGAACCAGTGTCCCCAGAGGGAGAGGCCCCTCCACCACTTTTCCTTTTCCCACCTCGGACATGGGCACAATGCGGGAAGTGTGCAAGAGTAACTATGGTGCCAGCTTTCTGCACACGCACGTGAAAGGGGAGTTTCAGAGAGCTGGAAGGTTCCAGGGAGACAGCAGAAAGGGAAAGTAGATCCACAATGTGGCTTATAAATTCAGAGGCTCACACACGCAGAGATCAGCAGAGCACAGAGTTCTGCACACAGAGATCCAACCTTAATAGCCCAGTAAAAACTCAGAGAACTGAACCGTGGGACAGGTCACTACATAGGTGGCAGCCTGGCCTGGAGCGGCACTCACTAATGGGAGGTCCAGATTGCACTGCACAGGCTCTGACACAGAGTCGGTATCGATCCTCAGCCTGCAGAAGGCAGGCCGGAACTTGCCACCTGAATGCCACCACGGTGACTGCCTTCCCAAACAAAAGGAAGGCCAACGCTCTTCATGGGATTTAGACAAGAGTTTCAAAACACAGCAAATGACTTATCAATGATATCATCCAAAATTACATGGCATACAGAGAACCAGGAGCATCTCGATTCACGTGGAAAATAATAATCAACAGATGCCAGTGCTGAGATGGTATGGTGACTGGAAGATCAGATTATAAAGCAGCTACAATACAAAGAATCCAAGAGAAAAGGATAAACATGTTTGAAATGAATGGGAAGACAGTCTTCCCAAAGAAACTGAAACTACACAGAAGAACCACATGGAAATTTAAGAACTATAAAACACATCCAAAATAAAAAACTCATTATCTGCTGCTATTACACACTACACTGGATCACTTTATTTGTTTGTCTGTTTGTTTTTAAAGACTGGGGCCTCAATGGGTTGAGCACCACACTGTGGGGCTTCTGCAGCCACTGCAGCACGAGTTCAATCCCCAGCCAGGGAGGGGACCCATATGGCGCAGCAGACCTCTCCTGCCTCACCCGCTGCTCCCCTCAAGCAGAATATTTCTGTCGATCTGCCTGTTCTGCTCCCCACTCTGTCTCTGGTGAATCCTCTCACCCCACCTCGCCTCTGGCCTTGTATGCATAAATAGCTCTTGTATGCATAAATAAATAAAATCTTTAAAAAAAAAAGGCTATGCTGGCCAAAACGCCTAGTAATTATTACTCATATACAGCTGCAAAGACAATACAGCCACTCTGGAAAACTCCTTGCAGTTTCCTATATAGTTAAATATATTCTACTCCTAGCTATCAACTCCAGTGAAATAAAAACCTATGTTCACATAAAAACTCTATACAGACATTTACAACAATTCCGTACATAATCACCAAAAGTTAACTGCAAACAATCCAAACACCCTTCAATGAATAAATAAAGAAGCTATGGCGCATACCTAAAAAACAATGGAAAATGACTCAGCAATAACAAGGAATGAATTATTAATCAAACATAACATGAATGACTCTCAAATGCAATACACTGAACAAAAGCCAGTTTCCAAAGATTACATACTTTTTGAGTGCATTTATGTTACAATTTGTTTATATGGGGAACACATATCAAGGGTTGGGTGTGACTACAAAGGAGGAAAATACGGAATTTTTGTGGGTTGATGAGATTTTCTGTATTCTAATGGTGAGAGTGATTATCTGGATGCATACAAATGTAAACACTCGAAGAACTGTGTGCCCCCCCAAAAACAGTCATTTGTATTGTATTTTAATTAAAAAAAAAAAAAACAAACAGAACATGTGGAAATCGTCCTCATCCTTGGCACCCAAACCTGTATAGCTCTAACTTCAGTTTTTATGCCCCCAGAAACAAAATGGGAGTACTCCCTTAGTAGATTTTGTTGGTTTAATTCAAAACTATGATATGACAAGTTCTAAGTTAACTTTTAAGTGGTTTATTCCAGGTTCAAAACATAAAATAAAAACCTTCAATTTTGCCACTCAGTCATGAAACAAAAAAACAACAACAACCTAAAGAAAGAAAAGTTCAGCTTCTGCAATGCAACAGTACAAAAGCAAGACAGAGCCTACTGGGTGCAGCCAGCCAGAGTGCCCAAAGCGTAAAGTCTGGACGTCAGCTGTCTGCTCACGACTTGTGCGCTTTTCTGTATGTATGCTGTATTTCACTGAAAGCCCTGAAACACAACAATGTAAACTTACAGTACAACCAAAAGAATGTGTGTTCCATACCCAAAAGCAACATATAGGACAGCACATATGATATCCCGTTTCACAAGTGTGCACACACCACAAAGTCTAGCGCTTCATACGCCCAACTGCTAGTGTCATCCAGGCTGATGAGAACACTGATGACTTTTACCTTTTTCTTCAGTGTTCTACAGTAGTCTGACTTTTTTAAAAATACACATAGGTACTTTTCTCATTAGAAAACGTCTTTTTTCCATTTTAGCATTCAAGTTAAAACATAAGGCATTTATATTACAGGTCAATTTAATTGTGACTTAGACCGTGCCCTCCTGGACAAAAAAGAGCTTTTGTAAGCCTCCAACAATACCAGATTCCCAAGATACTTTACCAGGCATGTGGCTAGAGAATGAAGAGGAAAAACGTGGGAGGTTTCTCTAGAGAAGGCGTAACTTCCCTGGCATCTCTGAACAAGAAGGGGTATGGGTAGGGGCCAGGCAGCGGCAGAGCATGCGGATGAGAAGAGGCCGGTGCGGAGGAGGCAGGCTGGTCCTGACAGGGTACAAGGGCAGGGACAGAGTCCAGCGGGGGGCCAAGCAAGAGGCTTGAAGGACGGTTGGAGCTGAAGCAAAGGCCTGTGGGATGCAGACAGTACCGGTGTTGTTTCACAGACCAGTGTGCTCACTGTTGCCCCCAAGAGTTAGCCATCCCAGCCACCTGCTGCTCCCCACCCCCACCCAAGGGTGTCAAGCTGAGGACACAAGAGGACTGGGCACCGACTCAAGAGGACGAGGTCAAGACAGAGCAGGGAGGACGGGGCACCTGACCCCAAGGCAGCCGGCCCACGGCTGGCCCGGCACCTCTAATTTGGCCTGCTTGGGGCAGCTCCCCCCAGTGGGACAGTGGTAATCAAGCCAATGAGCGGCTGGGGGGGATTCCGCCGCCGCAAGCACGTGGGCGTCAGAGAGAGCAGACAGACCTGGATAAACACTCTAAATAGACCATCTATCACAATATATTTAGAATATGTGTAAATATGTCTCTCCCGAAAGGGCGACATCTGCAACTCTGCCTAAGCATTCTTCTATGATTCCTCTGACCTGTAAGGGCCGCCTTGTGGCTTGAGCTGTCCAGAAAAACAGTGAAATGCGGTTGGCCCCAACAGGCCTGACACTGGGGCACGCCTCCCAGCAGGCACCTGAGGCAGCGACGTTTCTAACACACTCCTCTGAAACAGCATTTTCCTCAGCCCATTTTCTCTTCTTCGAGGCAACCAAGCAGGGGGCTCACCTTTGTAAGAAAACTACCCTACCTGGCCAGACGTACTCCTGGGACTCCTTCAGGTCGACGGCCCTGGCTCTCTGACAGACTCCATTCCGTCTGCTGCCCTCCACAGCGAGGCGGTGACCCCTGTGTCTTCTGTCACTTCTTGTCCCCAAGTCCTCAGACCAAGGCAGTCGGAGCTCGCAAGCCCCTGCCCGATGAACACCGTGCACAGGCACCCCCACAGGGGGCCAGGCTGGCAGAGTTCTCCGTCAGATGTGACTAGCTCACTCCAGTCTGTGGAGGGAGAACACGGGCCCTTTGGGCAAGCAGGTGCCTTTCCTTAGCTTTGTTTCCATGTATATGGATGTGTTCTAACACAAACTGAGCCACAAACTTTAACCAACAGCCAAAAAGAAAAGCTGAGTCCCACTGAGCAAAGCACTGACTCAAGTAAAAGTCCCAAGATCCACGAGGCCCAGTGGCTTGGGCTTCCCAGGGTCCCTTCCAAGGCCCGCTTCCCCTGGTCCTGCATGAAACCCACAGGAACCCATCTGCCTGTCCCTAGCGATTCAGAGGTCACCGGCACTGTGGGGACGGGCACGGCCTTGGGAGCAGCCCACCAAGCCCATCACAAAGGAGGCAAAGTGCACACACCCCAACAGGACCTCAGACGGAAAGTGTATCCGTTTATCTGTACCATCTTCTACCAGCCATCACTTACCAATTGTTTGACAGATGTTCTACTGGTGATTCAGGTCTGAGCAGGACTGAAAGTTTTTTATTTCAACAACATAAGAGTTCTTGCTGAAATGACTCAGCAAGTACCTTTTCGTTTGTTTTCCTTCAGTCAGTCATACAGTATTAAATACATCATCACCTAGGACCAAACAAAAGGCTGGAAGGCCCCACACAAGCTCATTAATTCAAAATAAGTCTGCTGAAAATACCATATCTGGAATATATTTAAAGCTTATTTTTGCTTTATTTGGTCTTACAAAATATATCCTCCTATCTAAATATCACTGCTAAGCCATGTCTCTGAAATGTTTCCTGATTAAATAATCAAGACATAGCTGTCCCATACAATACCTTTGTGGCAGTTAGAAACACATCCTGGGCCTCCCTGGTGGCGCAGTGGGTTAAGCAACGCACTATGAAGCAAACCGCAGCCACTGCAGCACGAGTTCGATCCCCACCGCCGGCCAGGGAGGGACCCACATGGCGCAGCAGACCTCTCCTGCTGTGCCCACTGCTCCCCTCAGCAGTGTACTTCCGTTGATCTGCCTGTTCTGCTCCCCGCTCTGTCTGTGGTGAATCCTCTCACCCCCCACACCTCTGGCCTCTACCCCAGTGCTTGCATGCATAAATAAATAAATCTTAAAAAAAAAAAAAAAAAAAGAAACACATCCCAGTCTGGGTGGGAGCTTAACTTGGCAAGAGAATAGGATATTAAAAATGGTACCCCCAACAGGCTGATGAGTTGGGAATAGGCAGCCCTTCCTCCCAGTGGATGCTGTCTAGCCGCAGGGCACATGCTTGACAAGCAGAGCACACAGCCTAGATCTCAGTCTCTCACCTTATCAGACCCATTGTGCAGTGTACGACCTGACCAACTGTTCTAGTTAAGATGTTCAGGACTTGCTTTGCTCCTCTATGACAGCAATATTGTTGAACAAATTTGGCTAAAACCTGTATTTGGCAGGTCTTGATCTGTGCGTGAAGTATTCAGAAGTTTACTGTTCCAAGGAGGTGATTTTCCTTAGCTTTGTTTTCATTTATATGGATGTGTTCTAACACAATGGCAGACTCTACAGTCTCTTGGAAAAAGAAAAGGAACCGCAGGTCTCCTACAGAACACAATGGCACTGGACACAAGGAGAGGCTCTATAGGCTGCTGGTACTGGGTACTGCCGGCCTGCCAGGCTTCTCCCCACCTGCTGATTAGTCATCTTTGGGGATTCAATCTAACCAGCGAGGTAGCCTCCAGGCACCCAAAATCATACCCAAAGCATCTGGTGAAGGTGAGGCAAGTACATCATCTCCTCAACCACCCCGCCAAAGGACCTTTGGGTAGGTAAGGAACACTAGCTGTGACTCTTCAAATTAAAAAGCAAAAAAACTCCCTTTGAGCAACCTAACCCAAGAGCACCCTCATCACCTTCTGCACCACCACGTCATTCTAGCTCATGCTAAGAGCCTCGGGGGTGTGCTTACCAGGGACACGCAGGAGCCTGTTCCCCGGTCTCAAGCCCAGAATCACAGTCAAAGAAAAACAACAGATCAAAAAACAGACCCACTTGCTGGTAAACTGACTGTCAGAGAAATCAAGCTGAAAGGCAATTTTATATCTACAAGACATCAGGGTTGTTACACTCCAGACCTTGCAGCTCCCGAGTCAGCACGTCCACTTGTGCTATCTGCCTGGGCTGTAAATACCTGCACTCAAAGAGAACAACACAGGGAAGGACACAATTTGTCACGTAAAGTCTCCCTAAAATATGCCCCTCTCTCCCCATGTTATATGAAGGATAAGAAAGATGATGAGAATTCAGAGCTGCCCCACATCTGGCTTCATAGGAAGGACTCAAACCCTCCCCCGACAGCAGCAGCTAGTCACAGGGCAGGAACGCCAGGCTGGGGTGCAGGTCCCAGGCCTGCTGTCCTGGTAAGCAGCTGGGTGGCCACAGGAGGTCTCAGGTCCTCCAGCGGGCAGGCTCCTTGTTTGTAAGACAAAGGAGGAGCCTCAAGAGTCCTTCTTACTATACTCTGGGTTTGTGGTTTGAGCCACCTTCAGACTCCACAGCTGATTTATACCCTGTGCTCACTTGCTAAAGGCTACACAGTCCCCTTCAAAATTCATATATTGAGTCCCTGACTTCAAAAGGGATGGTATTGAGAGATGGCCTTAGGGAGGTAATCAGGGTTGAATGAAGTCAGGAGGGTGGGGCCCACCATTGGATTAGTGACCTTAAGGAAAAGGGAAGGGAGGGAGTCCTATAGGAAGGGCCCTGAGTGGCCCTGCCTCGCCTGGTCCACTCACTTCTGGAGCATCCTACCGCTGGGCGAAGGGCTGGAGTGGCCTTACCGCAGCAGCAAGTGGGGAAACAAGGACTTCCAGCCAGGCTGAGGTGGCAGATTTATGTGGAGAGAAAAAGAATGGGAGAGTGGCTTGGCCAGAACCTGGTGAGGCGGTGGGGCTGCTGGCATTAGTGATAAGAGAACAGCACATTCAGTGAGAACTGCCCGTGGCCAAGCTCCGTGCTGGGCACCTTCTATTCAACCTCATACCAACCCCACACGGGTAATAACCCTCTCTGCTGTATGCCTTTCCCTTCCAACTGGACTCGGGCCCCTAAAGGCAGGGTTGAGGTCCGCAGAGCACGTTAAGTGTAGGTGACCACGGTGCGAGAGTGCGGGGATCACCTGTGACGCTTGAGGAGGAAGGGAGGGATGAAGAGAAATGGAAGGTTCTAACACACATGAGCTGGATAACAACCAGCCCACCCAGACCCCTCCCCATAGACTGCCCCCATCTCAGGATAAATTGTCAAAGACTTTGAAATGACCAAAAAGATCATTATCATCAATGGAAAAATGGGACTTTTTAGAATCTAACTTTCCAAGTTGTCTGATCCTGTGGGTTTTGAGCCTTTCATTGTCCCTGAGATATCTTGCTACTACTCTGTTAATGTGCACGTTACTTACAGCAATGCAGAGAATTCTCACCTGTACTCAGGCAAATGAACCATCTGGTGGAGAAGACAATGGGACCTGTTCTAAGCCAGACATATTCATCTTATGGTACCTAAGGACCTGCTCTTTGAGTTTTACTTTGGACAGTTTGTGTTATCTTATGGGTTCCCTCACTAAATAAAAAATTTGTAAGATTTATATGAGAATCATTTTAACTTTTTAAAAGTATGCTTTAACACCTACAAACAAGCTAATGTTCAAAAGAGTGCCAGTATTCTGTATTAGCTGCTACAAGGTCAGTAATTCTTCCAAGCCCAAGTACTTTGAAGTCTGCTGGCTCAAGCAAATGGGTAGATAATCGAATTTCAGTTTTTACTTCTCCCCCCTCCTCCACCAGCAAACACTGTCTCCAGCTTCATTGAGACTTTCAAAAACATAGGCAGGGGCCTCCCTGGTGGTACAAGGGGTTAAGTCTCAGCACCATGAAGCTATCTGCAGCTACTGCAGTAACAGTTTGATCCTCAGCCAGGGAGGGGACCCACATGGCGCAGCAGACCTCTCCTGCTTCACCCACTGCTCCCCTCAGCAGTGTATTTCAGTTGATCTGCCTGTTCTGCTCCCCACTCTGTCTCTGGTAAATCCTCCTACCCAGCCCCTACACACACACACACCTCTGGAATATCACTGTGTGTGTGCAAGCAGATACACATATGGATATATGTACATAATAGACTACTACTCAGACAAAAAAAAATTGCCATTTGCAAACACATGAGTCAACCTTGAGGCTATTATACTAAGAGAAATAAGATGCAGAAAGACAAATATCACATGGTTTCACTCATGTGTGGAATATAAAGAAACAAAACTAATGAACAAACAAAAACTAATCTTAGGTACAGAGGAAAGATTGGCGTTTCCAAGAGGAAAAGGGAGAAGAAAAGTGAACATATCAGGTAGAAGGGGTCAAGGAAATGGTGGAGAATACAAAGTAAGATTTTTGGTGCAATCATAATGTAGCATACACAAATGCTGGCTTACAATCCTGAATACCTGTGACCCACGTAACGTTATAAACCAATGCTACTCAATAGGCAAAGATTAAAAAAAAACAAACAGGTGAAATTACTTTTAATAATATACTTATCTATCCCCAAATGTTATTTCAACACATAATCAATATAAAAATTACTGAGCTATGTTATTATTTTTCCCACTATTTGAAACCTCTATGTGTTTTATGCTTATAGACATTTCAATTCATAACAATCACATTTCAAGGGCTCAATAACCACAGCTCTGACTGCTCCCCATCTGCATCAGAAAACCCAAATTTACTAACCTCACAAATCAAGCCCTTCCCAACCTCCACCCCCCACATCCCTCCCTGGGCCCGCTCCACCATCCCCAGCTTTGCTCCACCATCCCCAGCTTTGCCGGTAAACTCCACCAGGTTCCCCTCTAGCGTCTTAGCACTCCTTTCATGGACCTCCTGACTCCCAGCGCCTGGTGCACGTTCCTTCTCCAGAGCACACATCACACCTCAGTCTGGGCTCTGGCCAGACAGCTAACGGGCATGTGCCTATTTCCCACAAGGCCACAGAGCTTTCTTACCAAGCCCAGTGTCCCTGGCCTATTGTAGAACTTGGCTACCCCACACCCAACCCTCACCCCCAGTGGGCTGTGAACCCCTGGAAGGCTGGGATTCGCATCCTACTGTAACAGGGTTTTCCCAGGAAAAGGGGAAGTTCCAAAATCCTGGTTCCGCCCTAAGTGGGTGGAGTTGAGGAAAAAAAGATTCCTGCAGAGAAGAGAGAAGGAAGAAAGGAAGATGGAGAACAGTAAGGAGACCTGGAGGAGGCACGTGGAGCAGAGGGACATGTGAAGAAACTGTGCTTGCTTTTTGGTCTTAAACTGGTTGAGACAGATATGGGTGAGAGACCCGTGGGGCGGTTAACAATGGCAGCTGTCATCTTAATTTTGATTTTGCTCTTTTCCTCCCAGATTTGTCTCTTTCTAACCCTTTTCTATGGGTCTCTACTGAAAGGTCCTTTAAATGTGTGGCAGGCTTTCGGGCCTTGCTTTGGGCCAATCCTATTTGGCTGGACTTTTACCCTCAAGGAGATGGGTAACTTTGGATGCTTAACTTAGTAACTATATTCTTTGTTCTTTCTTTATTGTACCCTAGTTGTATTAAAGTTCCTTTCCATTAAAGGTTTTATGTGTTTGTCTTGATGTGGCGGATGGCAGAACCCATTCAGAGAGGGCAGGCTTAGGGGTTCTGGGTGCTCCTCTCCCTGCCCTGTAACACTACTTCTTTGTGTCTAGCAGCACCTATGCCAACCTAGGCGTTCAAACACACACCAAGTATATATAGGTTTTTCTTAAGGAGGGAGAAAACTTGGAATTTCGACCCATCTTGAGTTGATCTTGCTCAAATTCTGAAGTTCCTTTGCCAGCTCTAATCTTAAATTATACACATGAATTAAGAGTCTGGGACTAAAGGTCAGTGAGAAAAAGCAGACAAGCAAGAGAAGCAGCTACTAAAGTGTCAGTGTTACTCAGGTTTTATTGCTGTTGTTTTGTTAGCACAGAAATCTTTTAGCCTTAAACTGTTTTTCATAACTGTGCTGGAATAAACGGGAAACCACAAAAATGAAGGCGTCCACTGTGCCAGTCATCAAATTGTAGTGGCAAGAAAGAAATCATCCAAAACTATCCACATTTGATTAAACTCAGAACATGTGAGGTGTTTATTAACCCATTTGATTCCCAAATTTAACCAGTCATTTGAGTCAAAATTCTGGATGACTCCATTTCCTTTGGCTCTCTCAGAATCGATGCCTTCCTCCCCAGACCCCTGGGAATTGCTGTTCTTTTATTTATTTTTTAAAAGCAGCCCCTAGAACTCCCAGCCTCTGTCCCAGTGGCAACTTTCTCTTCAGCTATAAAGTGTCCAAGGGTTATCAAAAGACACCAGTTTGGCAGGTCCTGAGAACCCTATCCCCTGACGTGTCTGTCCGTCAGAAAGCAGACAACTTCAGCAGTCATCACAGAATCCCTGATTTTCCTTGAACACTTTTCTAAGTAAGCAAAAAGCTTGGCAAAGCTTGGCAAAAAGCAAAAAGCATCTTATACCCCCTGCCTTTTACAAAAATTTCTCTCCTAAGCAAAAGCTCCGTTTCCAAGTAGCAGTAAATATACTTGTAAATCACACAGCTTAAAAAAAAAAAAAGTTACAATGGCATTTTATTTCCAGACATTCTCTCCACTTAGACCAGAGTCCAAAAGTTTATTTATTTGTAAATATATATATGGGTTTCCCCTTACAGGTCCCATGTTTTCAGATAATTTACTTTATAAGCTACTTTCATAATCCATGACTCTTCTTTCATTAAACAGATATGTACAACTCAACTGTATGAATTTCAGTGCCTTACTACGTGCCAGGAGCTGTTTCAGGCACTGGGGATACAGCAGGGAATTTAAAACAGCCTCTCTCCCTCCTGGAGCTGGCTTTTCCCTCAGGGTCAGTGGTAAGCAGGGAAGAAAGGGATAAAGGGTGGGATGGGGAGTGGCCCTCCTTAGATAAAGGGGTCAGGGGAGGTCCCTTTGAGCTGAGTAGAACAGCAGTTGGGAAGAGCACAGCCAAGTGGGTATTTGGGGATGGGAGGGTAGAATAAGCTTCAAATGCAAAGACCGGAAGGCAGAGTCTGTTCATCAAAACGTTCATCAAAGCTTTTGACTGACATGAAATAATCAGTACCATGAAATTCCTGTCAAAAAACAAATTGGCCTTGTTCTGTCTAACGCACTTTATATCCAACTTTTTTGAAATTTAATTAGTACCCAGCTCCTCAGTCTCATTCAATAGCCCATTTCTACATTAGAAAACTCTCGGGCTTCCAGGCCACCCCACTCTAAAATCCAGGGACAAATTCCCCTCTTTTAAGAGGAGACAAAGCCACACAAAAGAGGCCCTTAGATGCGGGCTGGGCTTCCCTGTGAGAATTATTTCACACAAAAACAAAAATAAGATAGTCTCCAGATACTAAAAAAGTAAGAGCTCCCAAAGGAGGTGTCATTTTCTGAATTCTGTACCTTCCTTCCACTCCTTTGGCCCTCTTCAGCCCCCTGTGGGGTGCCCCCAGGCCCAGACCACTTTGAACTGAATCTCTGAAATTGATACAAGAACTGGGGTGCAGGCCAGAGGTGGGGGGGGTGAGAGGAGTCACCAGAGATAGAGTGGGGAGTAGAACAGGCGGGTCCATTGAAATCCACTGCTGAGGGGAGCAGCGGGAGAGGCAGGAGAGGTCTGCTGTGCCATGTGGGTCCCCTCCCTGGCTGGGGATCGAACTGGTGCTACGGTGGTTGCGGATGCTTCATAGTTCAGTGTTTGTCCCTGACTCTTCTTCACCCTGCAAAATCCTGGGGACATCCCCTTGGCCCAGTCCCTTGCTCTCTTACTCCCCCACCCCCAGTCTATCCTCCTCTGGGGTGCTCTGGCAAATCAATCCAAATCCCAGCTCATCTCATCCTGCTTTTTACTTCTCTTGCACACACAGCCTGTCCCCCAGGAATACTCTTTATTTTCCACACGAAAGCACCAGGACACATCATCATGCACAAATTCTTGTTATATGAATGTTTATTACCTCAGTGCTTGAAATACTTTTCACAATTTAATGTTTTAAAACCTAGGATGCACTTATCCGTGCTCTGATGAGGCAGTATAGAAACTGGAATATTTCTGAGAAAATATTCGAACAGGGAAAGTTTAACATCTGTGATCTGAGTCGCAGACCTTTGACTACTACTGTTTTTTAACAGCCGTATTTTCCAAAGAAATCTGACATCATCTTACAAACAGATTTGGAGCGAGTTCCAGGTTAAGGAAAAGGGGCAGAGACAGCAGCTGAGCACGCAGCGCGTTGGTACTTTCAGCTTATTTCAAGAGCCAGGAGCTGACAGGCCCATCAGAGAACAATGAGCAGACCCCAGCCCTTAATGCGGTGGCCCTCAGATGTGCTGCAGCTCAGGTATATGCAGTCGTACCTCAAGACTGGAAATAGCCTCTTGAGGGTCCAGGTAGATGTCTATTCTGGGGTGGGGGGTGGGGAAAGCACCACGAATTCAGCAGGGCATGTACAATATATTCCTGTCTGCACCTTCTGTAAGCTTCCTCTTTAGTGCCGTGACCTAGGGAAGGCTCTTACCACATTTCTGCTAAGTAGAAAGGTTCTCCAGGGCTGTCAAGAAATAATTATTTTGGCCCAGGGACCCAGAAGGTGCCAAAGGGACTTTGTTTAAAAAAAGATTTCTTTACTGATGCATACAAAAACTGAGGTGTAGACCAGAGGTCCAGGGATGAGAGGATTCACCAGAGACAGGGCAGGGAGCAAAACAGGTGGATCCACTGAAACACACTGCTGAGGGGAGCAGCAGGTGAGACAGGAGAGGTCTGTTGTGCCATGTGGGTCACCTCCCTGGCCAGGGATAGAACTCGTGCTGCAGTGGCTGCTGAAAGCTTCATAGTGTTGCGACTTAACCTCTTGCACCACCAGGAAGGCCCCCAGAAGGACTACTTGAGCTCAGCGTTTCCCAGAGATAAATACTCTTGGTGAGCACTGGAGACTTGAAGAAACAGACCTTCAGGTGTTGTGGGAAACGTTGCCCAAGTCCATTCCTTTTCAGAAATGTTCAGAAATCTAAAGATAATACTCTTTGATCTAGTCACTACAGTCCTTAAAATCTTAAATGATACTTAAAGGGAAGAATGCATTTGCTGATAAATTCTTCCCATGGGCAAAAAACTAGGAACCATGATTACAGGAGTTTGCCACAGGAGGTCTATGCAGGCTTGGGAGAGGAAAAATTCCCAAGTTCTTTTCATTTAAGCCTGCCACACTTACATTTTTTTCCTAATTCCTTTTAATGCCCTATTGTAACTAATAAATGAAATCAAATCAAATTGAAGAAATTCTGCCATTAGCATCAAGGAATTTATTATAAAGCACCTGCAATTGTGCTTGTTTTTAACAGAAAAATGCATTGAAAAAAATGTTTCTAGTTTCTTTCAAAGGTCTGTATTATCTAAGTAAGCCTTCCCAAGAGCTTCCAAATTCCAAAGTAAGGGAAGTAATAAAAGATTAATTAAAGAGTGCAGTCACTGTATTAGCTTTGAGGCTAACCTATACTAAGGTACAGATAAAACCAGATAATAATGTTACAGTCATTTTAAAGAGGGGGCATTTGCACGCAGTAGACAATTCAAAATGTATGAGAAGTCAAGCTACAAAATATAAGGCTCCCTTGCACCTCAGCCCTCAATCACCTTGTGTCGTTCCAGAGAGTCTGGAGCACCAACAGGCCTGCGTGATTGGTCCGGGGAGGCCCTGCACTGACACTGGAAGGAGGGCTCATGGGTGCAGGCAGCACTGTCAGCAGGCCCAGACGCCAAGCAAGGGGTGCTGCGTGTGGTCAGGAGTGAACAGGTCACTGTAAAGGTCACTGTCACCTCATGGTGACAAGAGCCCTGAAGTCCACACTCCCAGAACCCATCCTCCCCTCCCCGACCAGGAGGAGCCTCAAAGTGGTTGCGTCTGCCATGAACACTCTACCTTGACCTTCACCACCCCCTAGCCCACCGAACTGCACTGTCCATATGAACTTGATGATCAGTTTATCTCAAAAAAATCTTGCTGAGGGCCTCCCTGGTGGCACAGTGGGTTAAGCAACTGACTGAAGCAAATCGCAGCAACTGCAGCACGAGTTTGATCCCTGCCGCCGGCCACGGAGGGGACCCACACGGCGCAGCAGACTTCTCCTGCCTCGCCCCTGCTCCCCTCAGCAGTGTATTTCAGTCAATTTGCCTGTTCTGCTCCCCACTCTGTCTCTGGTGAATCCTCTCACCCCCACACCTCTGGCTTGTACCCCAACTCTTCAACAAATATATATATTTTAAAGATTTATTTATTTATGCATACAAGCACTGGGGTACAGGCCAGAGGTGCGGGGGGGTAAGAGAATCAACCAGACAGAGTGGGGAACAGCACAGGCAGATCAACCAAAAAACACTACTGAGGGGAGCAGAGAGCGAGGCAAGAGAGATCTGCCTGCGCCATGTGGGTCCCCTCCCTGGCCAGAGGCAGGAATCGAACTAGTGCTGCAGTGGCCACGGTTTGCTTCATAGTGCACTGCTTAACCCACTGCACCATCAGGGAGGTCCCAAATATATATATTTTTAAATCTTGCTGAGTATCTGGTTAATCCTACAGATCAATTTGTGAAGAACTGATGGTCTTCAAATCCACGAATACAGCATTTTTTCTACTATTCAGTCATCCTTAGTCTCTTCCGTCAGTGTTTTGTGTAGATCTGTACATATTTTGTGAGATTTACATCAAAAGTGTTTGTTGTTTTCAGAGTTATAACTGCTAAGGGGTTTGGTGGTTGGTTGGTTGTTTTAATTTCAGTTTCCCATTTTTATTTATCACTAGGATATAGAAATAGGATTGATTTTTGGGTCTTGCTTTTGTAACCCGCTACCATGCTAACTCACATACTAGTCCCAGAAGTTTTTTAATTGATTCCCATGGGACTGTCTAGGTAGACAATCTCGCCATCTGCCAATAGGGGCAGTTTTTCTTTCTTTGCAATCTGGTCTTTTTTCTTTCCCTGCACTGGCTCACACTTCCAGTATGATGCTGAGTATTGGAGAGTAAAGGTCATGCTCTTGAACCCCAACCATCTTAGGGAGAGGGCATTCATTTTTCCACCACTAACTATGTTACGTGTCGATTTTTGGTAGATGCCTTTTTTTCAGGTCGCGGCAGTTCCTTTCTCAGTTTGCCGAGGCATTGATCATGAAAAAATGTTGAATTCTGTCAAATGTTTCTCCTGAGTCAATTGATACAATTATGTGGGTTTTGTTCTTTAGGCTGTTAACAGGGTGAATGATATCTTTTGATTTTCAAAAACTGAACCAGACTTTTGTTTCTGGAAAAAAATCACAACTGATTATGGTAAGCTATTCTTTTTTACATAAAATTGTTGGTTCAATTTCTTTATTTTTTTAATCAAGGATTTTTGTGTTCACGGGGGCAACCGGCCTGTAGTATTCTTTTCTTAAATTGTCTTTGCCTGGGTTTGTTGTTTTTTTTTTTTTTTTTTTAATAAAAAAGTATAGTAAACACTTTTTCTGAAATCTTAGATGATGATTTTACAAAACTGTAAAAGTAGTTTTAATTTGGTTTTTCTGCTAGAACGTATTTGATTCTAAGACCCTGAGCAGGAAAACAACTTCCAAACACAATCACAATCTTCATAAGAGAAACAGAATGTTTTACAAGAAGCTACCTAAGGTAGCTCTGAGACTCCAAAGTGGTGAAACCCACCTCTGCACGCTCCTGGCTGCTCCAAACCCCATCTTGCCGAGAGCAGGATAGTGAGGGACTATGCTGACCGACTTGCGATGAAAAACCAACAAGATTTCCATCAAATAAAAGATATGTTATTACCCAACCCTTTCAGCAAATATTCACCTCTGTCTCTGAATCATCTCCAAAAGCGCCTAACCTCCTAATTCTTACAATTCCTAAAATGTTCAGTCATTACCACCCAACGAGGAAGCTAAGACTCTATGGAGTTAGAGATTTCAAGTAGATCAGGAGAGCTAAAATGTGATTTAAACAACTGCTAATTCCCAAATTTGTCAAAGTCCTAAGCCAAAGCAATGCAACATCAATCAAGTTCAGGCCAGACTTAAGAAAGGTATCAAGAGCTCCCTGGGAGGTCTTTCTGGAACCGAAATGCTGATTCTGCTCTTGGCACTTTTGAGAAGAGGTCTGTGGGTCTGGAGCAGGACACCACTCCTCAGAACAGCCCTCTGACCACTGAGAAATCGAAACCCAGCAAGCTGGAGTCTACCCTTTCAGCATGTGAGTCACCCGAGTCACCAGGCTGCCCAAAGCCCCCAGAGCACCCTTGGGTTCAAGGTCTCTTTCTCTGCCGTGTGGGACAACTCAAAATAATGTGTGCAGGAAGCGGAAAGAGCCAGGGTTCAAACCCCAGCTCCCCCACACCCCAGCCATGTGACCTTGAAGTCTGTGCCCCAATGTCCTCATCCATAAAATGGGGAAATAGCAGTAGAGCAAGCTAATCATTCATGGTGTACTTGATGGCATGCCTCACCCATCCCAGAGCAAAACTGTCTTCAACCAGGTTGCTGGAGAAATAAACCTACATTAGCTATTTCCTTAAATGACATCTGGAAGCTAAAAAATCAATCAGCACTACAGAATCCACATTCGCAAGAAGGAAGTACTTAAGTCAATAGTTCACTCTTTTTTCCACAAAAAGTACATTTTTCCAGTGTGATACAACCATAGGAGACAATCTCCCCAACAAGAGATAGGTATGAGTTCATTTTTAAAAGACATACTCTATGAAAATGCACTAATTTTCATAATATTTCACATTACTTTTACTACCAAACAACATTCCATTTAAAAGGCCAATTTAACTTTTAAATCAGTAGGGAAGTAAGCTATCTTTCATGCAAATATGTAACTATGATGGGAGGCTAGCATTTTCACCAAGTTTCTTTAGAGACAGTAAATTATAATCAGCAACAATGACAGCTAACATTTATTACACATTCGGTCGCCATGAGCTGGGTGCTAACTTCTGTACTCACTACCTCATTCTCTTGATCCTTTGCGGTTGCGGAAATGACTGATTTGCAGAAACACCTTGAGGTGGACTATTACTGATTCTGGCAGAGAGCTGACTGCTGGCACCTGTGTGAGGTTTTGACCCTGAAAGGCTGCATGCAGCCAGTCTCTGTTGGATTTTCTCACCCACCCCCATCCCGAACACCTCTCCAGTGCCTGAGAACCATGTGGGGAATCCCGTTAAAAGGCAGAGCCTGGTTCAGGCCAGTGAGGCCTCTCATTCTGCATTTCTCCCAAACTTTCAGGTGCTGGTGAACCTGCTGACTTGGGAAAGCAAAGATCTGTGGGCTGTAGAGGGCCACAGACCACACAAAAAGTCTATAAAAAGGGAAATAAAAGAAATCAATTTTTTCTCAAAGCCCAAGAATTGGAACTTCTATTATCTGTATGTCCTGATGGGGTTCTAAGCTTTAGAACATCTTAGAAAGAACTTCATAATGACTTCTTGCTTTCTTTTTCAGTTTAGAGTCCAATTTTTTTTTTTAAGATTTATTTATGCATACAAGAACTGGGGTACAGGCCAGAGGTGTAAGGGGCGAGGAGATTCCCCAGAGACAGAGTGGGGCACAGAACAGGCCGATCAACTGAAACACACTGCTGAGGGGAGCAGCGGGTGAGGCAGGAGAGGTCTGCCTTGCCATGTGGGTCACCTCCAGGGTGGCAGCAGGGATCGAACTCGTGCTGCAGTGGCTGCGGTCTGCCCCACAGTCCGCCGCTTAACCCATTGCACCAAAAGGGAGGGCCCTAGAGTCCAATTTCTTGGAGTTGGGGGTGGGGGGTGGTCTCCCCTTACAAACTCCAATTTCTATCAAGATGGAGAAATCAGGTATATGGAAGGCTGTTTCAAGTCTCCACACCTTCAAACAGGTCCCCCATCCTTTACTCACCCACTCATAACCTCCGTTTAAGTACTAGAGATTAGGGCCTCCCCTGGTGGCGCAGTGGGTTAAGCAACGCACTACGAAGCAAATCGCACTACGAAGCAAATCGCAGCCACTGCAGCAGGAGTTCGATCCCTGCTGCCGGCCAGGGGGGGGGACCCACATGGTGTGGCAGACCTCTCCTGCTGTGCCCGCTGCTCCCCTCA
>JAGFMF010011458.1:2838171-2855615 GCA_019455555.1 Galemys pyrenaicus | reverse complement strand
CTGCTCCCCGCTCTCTGTGGTGAATCCTCTCAACCCCCTACACCTCTGGCCTGTACCCCAGTGCTTGTATGCATAAATAAATAAATCTTTAAAAAAAAAAAATAAGTACTAGAGATTAGACAAATGGCAGAGTCAGGTGAGAGGTAGGGCTGACCCCAAAGCTCTCCCCATGAGAACTAACCATCTTGCAATACAACAAAACAGCACTTTACAAAAGGCCAATGACAAACACCACTCGCTTCCATTTCTGGCCCTAGGTGACAAAGTTCCAGCAACACAGTGATGATTATCATTTTATACAAACTATTAGGTTTCATTCTGAGATCAGAGCCTTTGAGTGATGAATTCTATTTACTTTCAAAAATCTAGAGAAAGCAAAGCAAGGTACTGAAAAAAAGCTCTATATCTCACCTGGTTCCAAGTTCCCTCTCCACACCTTATCTATTTCTGATGGTCCTGTACTCAAACATTGCCTAGCTGCCTTTTTTAACAGGCTGTTACACCCCTCCCCCACAACCCCTCCCCCTCTCTGCTAACAGCAATGGTTGACCACATAACCAATATATCTCTGAGAACATTCCAGCTTAAGGGATAAGATCACTTTAAAATTCTGGAGAGGGATACCTTGCTCCATTCGTCTTTTCTGAGAGCCCTTTAAAGCCACCCTCAGGCCATCAGCAGACAAGCCTTTCACGCAAGAGGGAGATAAAACAGTCTAAGATTCTGCAGTCTACAAACACCCAGACCTTTATTTAAAGGGTGTCCACATATTATCTTATTCCCAAGGAATGTTTATCTATATACTCAAGGAAGTACAAGAAGCCCAATGTTTGCAAGAAACAAATGCACATACATTGCAGCTTGGTGCAAATGGCTTCTCCCGCAGAGAAATCTATAAAGTTTTGCTGCTGGGCCTCACAGGAAGGCCTACCTGTAACCGGGAATATCTGGACGGGAAGATTTTTTTCTGAACTGGAACATGCCCTATCCACAACAGGGCTAAGCAACTGCCAGGGGAGGCCTGTTACAAAATCCGCAAAAGAGGGGCAAGAAGAGTCTCAGAGGCCCCTGCCCTGAACACCCTGGAAGCTAAAAATAAGAATTCTGAGAAAGGAGCGCTACTGCAGACAAGTCGAACAGAAAGTTCTCTGTTTCTGCTACCTCCAAAGCTGGCTGCCCTCCCAGAATGATTTAACTCTGGGTACCAACTGGGCAATACCCGTGCCGGGCGGAGGGCTCAGGGATGCAGGATCTGGCTTCTGGGTTAACTGGGCGAAATCAAACCTCTGCAGCATAAACGGGAGACTTTGTGGGCAGATCTAGGCTCCCCATGCCTCCATTCAACAAATATTTGCTGAGCGTCTAGGTACGCCCGGCACTGTGCAGGGCGAGGAGGAGGAAACGAAGCCCCGGGGCCGTCCCCAGTGGTAGGAGCAGACCGACAGGGGCCGTACGGAGAGGTGGAGGTTGTGCGGACCCTGAAAACCCGCCACAAGTTGCTACCATCAGGAGAGAGCAGGCCCCCGGGGCCCGGCTCCGCGCAACCCCAAGCCCAGTGATGAAACTGGCTCGCGACTGCGCGGGCGGGAGTAGACAGGTAGGCCCGAGGGCAGGTGCTCAGGTAGGAGGCACACACCTGGGGCGGCAGGGCTAAAGGGGGCCGTCAACGGCCGAGGGCGGGGTCCCCAGAGGAGGCGCGAGGGCAGCCCCGGGACCCCACGAGGGAGAGCAGGCTCTAGGAGCGGGAAGTGGGCGCGCGGTGGAGGCCCGCTCGGCCTGCGCCCCCGACGCGGGAGCCGGGAGGAGAGGCGCGCGGCTAGGCCTCCCGCCAGCACCTGGGGCCGCGCCCGGTACCTACCACTTGGGCGACCTTAAGGCAGCCGAGCGTGCCGCGCAGGTAGTCGGGGTCACAGCGCAGGCCGGCCAGCCCGCGGCGCTGGCTCACCGGCTCGGTGGTGGGCTGGTACGGGCTGCTGGCGCCCGAGATCATGGAGGTGCTCGAGGCCTCGCCCTCGAAGCCGTCCAGCTCCTCGCCGCTCCGCATGCTGCCGTCCGGCCCCGGCCGCCTCGCGCGGCCGCCTCCCGGCGCCCGGAGCAGGCGGGCTCAGCGGGGCCGCCGCATCGCCATCGCCACCGCCGCCGCCGCACTGACCGCCCGCGGCCCGCCCCGCCGCCGCCCGCGCTGCGCCCGCCGCCCGGCTGCGACCGCGGCTCGGTCCGCTCGGGCTCGGCTCCCGCCGCCTCCGCAGCGGAAAGAGAGGGAGGCGGGAGCGGGCGGAGAGGGAAGGAGGCGGGAGCCGGCTCGGCGGGCCGGGAGGGGGCGGAGCGAGCGCCCGCCCGCCGGCCGCTCGGCGGCGCTCCGCGGCTCCCGCGAGGTGGAGGTGGCGGCCGCGCCGCGGGACGCGGGGGACGGGGCGGGGCGGGGCGCCGTCCGCAGGCCCCGCCCTCACCTGCCCGCGCGGAGGACCCCGGCCGCCCCTGCGCGCCTGGCGGCCCGCGCGTGCGATCGCGGGGCCGGGGGTGGGGGCTCGTGGGCACCAGGAGGGATGGGGGCCGAGGGGAGGGTCGAGGCGGACCTAGAGGGCATGGAGCTGCAGTCCCAGGGCCCTGCCTCAGTTTCTTCCCGGAGGAAACGAGAGCCATTGCAGACTGGCTGGGGGACTTCCCGGGGAAGACCCGGGCGCAGAGACCCTGGGTCGGCCGGACTCGGACAGATTGACTGGCTAGAGGGTACTGAGTGGGGTCCCACTCTGGGCGCCTCGCAGCAAATGGGTTCTCGGGTCGGGGGCGGAGCCAGACAAGGACGAAGGGGGGTCGCTTAGCACGGGGTCTCAGGGTCGCACACAGTAAATATTGGTGAGTAACTGCTAAGGTAAGTTCAGTGGCCCCTCTACTACTTAACGTTAGTTTCCTCTTAGCTGAAAGGTCTCGCTGTCTCTGTCTAAACTTCAAGCGTTAAACACAGATTTTGTGCTGAAGGGCATTAATTAGGGCCCAATTTGCAATTCAAGTGTGAAGGCTAATTTTAAGCTTAAGTAAAACGCTGGCTTTCTAAGAATTATCACTTTGAATTGAACCCATCCACACCGTAAAGCGAGCTTGGCTGGAGGCACCAGAGGGTATTATTGTTCCCACTTTACAGAAGGGACTGAGGTGGAAGTAGCTTCTCTCGTTGGTGGGCAAAGTCCAGGTACCACCTTTTTTAATTGCACAATGTTCCCTAATATGTAATCCAGATGGGCTAGTGAACTCCAGGCTGAGAGGCAGTAAATACCAAAACTAAGGATATTTCCATTTAAAGGGTTCCTCGCCCTTGGTTACCAAAGATGGGAAAGACTCTATTCAACCAACCAATCTTTATAGGACATTTGCGTGCTAAGCTATATGCTACAACTGGAACTAAACTGCCAGTTAAAAGTGACAAGCTGGTTGGTTGTAGGCTCTGGTCTCTGCTATCACCCCAAATCCCCAGTGAAATGACAGTTATGAGGAGTTATTTGTTAAGGGCATAAAACCACAGGGACAAAAAAAAATGGAAAAGGAGACAAAGACTGCAAAATATTGGAAGCAGAAAAGTGGTAATTGCCTTAGAAGATCCAAGAAGGCTAAGTCCTAAATGACAATGGGAAAGGCTGAAATGCCACGTAGAGCCTGTCAGCAAAGGCCCAGGAATGGCCAGCACAAGCACATCTAGACATTAGGGTGAAGAGACTGATAGGTCAGATCAAAGGAAGATATCTCTAAGAAGAACCTGGACTCGGGATTCCCTCTCAGGCCGATCCCACAAGACTGGAGTTTTAGTCTCATGAACAGATAGAACAGGGTATCTTAGCCATTCAGCACAGCTGAGGGCATGGGCATTATGGGGAAATGTTTATATCTACCTCTGTGTGTCCTTGAATATTAAACAATAGGAAAATAAAAACTGGAAAACTTAATAGAATAACTAAAGAAAATCTCATAAGAAATTAGCAGGAAAACAGAGATGGAAAATAGATAATAAATTAGACATAAAGGAGAATAAAAGAGAAAATGGAGGAAAGAAAACATAAGAATTCAATTGTAGGAGTGTGAGAGCCATAGAAAAGGGAGGTTCCAGGGCCTCCCTGGTGGCTCAAGGGGTTATGCATCTCACTGAGAAAAAAGTTCGTTCCCAGGCCAAGGAGGGGACCCACATGGCACAGCAGACCTCTCCTGCCTCAGCAGTGCTCCTCTGTTCCCCTCCACCCACTGCTCCCCACAGCGGTTTATTCCAGTCAGTCTGCCTGTTCTGCTCCCCACTCTGTCTCTTGTGAATCCTCTCACCCCCCCCCCACACACACACCTCTGGCCTGTACCCCAGTTCTTATATGCATAAATAAATAAAATATTTTTTTAAAAAAAGGAAAGGAAGGTTCCAGGTCCCCTGCTCCACCCAAGGAAGGGTGGAGCTGAGCAGGGTGGTGAAGCTTACAAAAGACTGGGGAAAGGACTGAGAAAGAATAGAAGAGACAGGGCTTCCCTGGTGGAGCAAGGGGTTGAGCACCGTGCTGTGGTGCTTTCACAGCCACTGCAGTGCAAGTTGGATCCCAGGCCAGGCAGGGGACCCACATGGCGCAGCAGACATGGGATCCAGGAAAGGGTGGGTGCAGCCTAGAAAGGAGTAACAAGGGTTCCTAGGATGAGGAGGCAGACGTCCCTGTGCAGCAGGGCTAAGAGGAACACAAACCAGATTAGAGCAGCTGGAGGCTTGTCAAGACATTGTCTAAGTCAGGAGAAAGGACATTCCTGCCACTTGTGACCACATACATGGACCTTGAGGACTTTATGCTAACTGAGACAAGTCAGGCAGAAAGACAATTACTGTATGATATACCTGTGAGTCTAAAAAAGTCAAACTGGTAAAAATAGAGTGAAAAGGTGTTTATCAAAGAATGGGGGTGGGGAAATAAGACAGATGTTGTTTAAGACTTGCAAATGAGGGGCCTCCCTGGTGGCACAAGGGGTTAAGTCAAAGCACTATGAAGCTATCCACAGCCACTGCAGCATGAGTTTGATCCCCGGCCAGGGAGGGGACCCACACGGCCCAGCAGACCTCCCTGCCTCGCCCACTGCTCCCTCAGCACTATATTTCAGTCAATCCACCTGTTCTGCTCCTCGCTCTGTCTCTGGTGAATCCTCTCACCCCACCCCCTCCACACCTCTGACCTATACCCCAGTTTTTGTATGCATAAATAAATAAAATAAATCTTTGGAAAAATAAAATGATTTTTTAAAATGGAAGTTGAGAGGGAAGAAGAAAATTAAAAATGGAACTTAAGAGTCAGTGGTGAACAGACAGATCTATTCCTGTGCCAACATGTGCCTGGTAAAAACAGTAGAGCTTGTACTGAATCTTATAGGGGGAGAAGCCTTTTCATATTGGTATGGGAATGTCCAGCAAACATTTAATTGAGTCTGTGGGCCAGAATTTCAGCAGACAGTGATCTGAAACATGAACTGCAGTGAAATAGACAAAGAGATGGTGAAAGAGTGTGCCGGGCAGAGGGAACAGCATGTGCTAAGACCAGAAATAAGCTAGAGCAAGCACAGGTTAGGAGCTCAAAGTGCCACATCCCAGGGGAAGAGGATACCCAGACAAGATCTGAGGCTGAAAGTCAGCCTTGAGCCGGGTCCTACAGGAACTTGTGGGCCATGGGAGAGGACAGAATCTGATCTGAAGAATGCTCAGCTGGAGAGTGGCCTGCTGAGGCCTGCCTTTTAGAATGTTCTCTCTGGCTTCATTAAGGCTGAGCGGAAGCAAGCTTGGAGACTCCCCTCTAGTACTTATTAACTGTTCTCTGATCCTGGACACTAGCCTACATTTATTTTTAGTACCAGGGACAGATTCAAAATGTTTACTTCTGGTTTTTAACAGAAATTTAGACTTCCACAGGGTATTGCTGGGAATCCCAGGGAGTAACAGGCAACACTTAGTATATGGTGCTTTCCTCGGGGCTAAATTGTAATACATCAGGAGTCGACAAGGGCTGCAGCTGTGCCTCCAGATGTCTACAAGTGCTGAAGACAAAATGACGGTGACAGATGATAGAGACGTGGGCAGCCCTCTGACGTTCCCAGGACTGGTCCCCATGTCCAGTGCTGCCTCAAGGCAATTGGACTCAAGGGAGACTGATGAATAAACCAGATGCCCCTTTATTCAGTGGTGCCACAGGACAGGCCCTGCCAGTGACCAGAATGCTGCCTCTTAGCCTAGTCCCTGATCTCATCCCGTAAGAGCGCCTCAGCCTCGTGTCCTGAGATGTGGCTCTTCCCAGGATACTCCAGTTCACCTTGCTCAGGTGTGGCCTCTTCCCAAGCCTCTCATTTACAACTAGGCTTAGCTTCCTCCCAGGGCAACCACCTCCAGGTTGAGGGGACCCCTCATGTGATACCTCCCTCCACATACGGATTCACAGTGCCACAATCTAATCTCTGATCGGCATTGGCTCTACAAGGAGTTTAGGTTCTAAATCCCATGAAGGGCTGGAAGCAAAAACACCTCCCCACATTGTGGTCCCTGCTAATTCTGTCCCTAGAGGCAGTGCCTGATAATGGTGAAGAGAGGGCTTCCCGTCACACTTTGTTTCTACTGGAGACCTCTCCCAGAGGAATCCCTGTGAGGGTGGGGTGGCGGCAGCTTTTCCTGTAACTTCCATTAAGCACTGGATCTAATCTACTACTTTTAATAAGCTCAGTCATTAGCAGGAGCCCTAGAGATTTCTACCTCCAACAGGAAAATATAAACAGTGGTGGTTAAGTAGAACATTCCAAGCCTAAAGTATACAGGGAAGGCTGATCTAGTTTATCATTAACAATGATCCATATTAAACAGTAACCAGACACCCAACAAAATCTTATGTTTAATATTTTAAGGCTCACAACTTGGTTTGAAATGATTCTCCCTACTTTTATTTTTGTTGTCCTTAAAGATTTATTTTAATTTATTTATGTATATAAGAACTGGGGTGTGGGCCAGAGGTGTGGGGGGATGGGTGGGTGAGAGGACTCACCAGAGACAGAGCGGGGAGCAGAACAGGCAGATGGACTGAAACACACTGCTGAGGGGAGCAGCGGGTGACACTGGAGAGGTCTGCTGCGCCATGTGGGTCCCCTCCCTGGCTGGGGATTGAACTCATGTTACAGTGGCTGGCGCTAGCTTGAGAGCACTGAGAATTTAACCCCTGTGCCACCAGGGAGGCCCTGATTCTCCCTACTTTTATAGAGCAGTTTAAAGAAAAGTAGCAGAATAAATTGCTTAGTTCTGAAGGAATGGACTCAGAGATGTAAAAATCAACACACAACCCAGTTTTGTGGCCGGAAGAAGCTGGCGCTCCCGCCGAGCAGTGGGAGACTGACCGGGACTCCTCACCACCCGCAGGGAGAGCCTGGGCCTGGGTGAATTCCAGGCAGGCGTGGTTCAGGGGTTCCAGTAAGCAGCTGCTTCCGAAGGAGCTTGTCCCTTCGGCCGAAAAAAATGTTCTCCCAAACTTCTCTAAAAATAGTGGGATTTTCCAGTGGGACATTCTTCTGGTTTCTATGACCAAGGACAGTCCAGCCAATCTATCTGTGCTCCTTACTGGAGCCCCAGTGGAATCTTCCCTACCATGGGACCCCAGTCGGCACTGCCTGCCCGGCTGCCCTCACACTCTCTCCCCATGGCTGAGAAAGGGGAGAAGCTGAAAAGTGTGACTCCAAGCAGGTGTGGGAACTGCCTTCACAGAATTCCCTCCAGCATAGGTCTCCACGCCGGGCCAGGTGCTGGCTGCACCAGCTGTGTAAACCTCAGGGAGGCAACAGAAATAAGCCAAGTGTTTGCTGATGTCCCAATCCGTGTGAATGATGGGGGGCAGTAATTGTGGAACCATAGTAGACACACTTGCTTCTGTCTATCTAGCATGCACCCCCTTGCTTCTAATGACAGCACCCCCTACCTTGCCCCAGGGCTGCTCCTCTTCTTCTCCCAACACCCACCTCCCTGGACAGGTAAAGACCACCTGGGAAGAATGGGTACTTGAGCCAAGAGTGACCAGTCTACCTTTGACTGGCTCAGGGTGAGCATGGGACCTGAGCGGAGCCAATGAGAATCCTATCCTGGGGTTTTCCTCTCTAGCATGCAGGGCTTCTCAAACTTTAGTGTACACAGGAATCACTCGAGGACTCTCAGGACCTACCCCAGACAATATGATCTGTAGGCTTAACGTGGGGGCAGGAATCTGCTGCAATGAGTTTCCAAAGAACTACAAGGCCAGGAGTGAGTATGGAAGTCTTCCGGGAACTAAATGGGTTTAGAAGACTAAGTAGGAGTTCACTCACTGCAACGGATTCTGCCCTCTGGAGTCTCCTTGGTTGGCCATATGGCCCCAGGCTGTCCTGGTTTTCCTCCTACTTCCCTGTTTACTCTTTCAGTCATCTTTATGGGCTTGGCCCCAAGAGTTCAGTGTTCCTCAGCATATTAGCCTGATCCTCTTTCCAGCCTCCAGACCTATCTCCTGGGCATCAGCCGCTTAGGTCCATCTGATGATCAGATATCACTCTCGGATGTCCTGAAGCCCATGAAGTCAAAACAATTTATACTTTCACCTGCTACCCAACCCCCAGAGTGCAGCACCTGTTAATTTCTGAGGCCCAGAGTGGGAGGAGAAAGCACTTTTACAGTGCACTGTGCAGGCCAGACACAGCTCTACTTGGTCTTCACATACCGACTCACGTAATCCTCAAAAGCAACATGAAGAGGACTAACTCATGTACATCCTGTGGGGCTTAGGATAGATGTTAACTTATCCAGGATCCCCTTCCTTAGTCCCCAGACAGGACCAGGTGCTCCTGCCCTGGCTTTCACTGTCTCTTGCATCAAAGTACTTATTACACACTTGTGACTCACCATGAAGCCATCCGTCCATCCACTGAGCGTCATGTACCTCTGCTGTGTCCTCAGGACCAGGGCTAGGGTCAGACACAAAGTAGGCCTGCAAGGAAATGTTTGTAGAACATAGGGTTGTATTCACTGGCCGGCTGACCTTAGACAAGGAGTTAACCTCTGTAGCCCTCAATTTCCTTGTATGTAAAATGCAAGGTATTCAGAATTGTTTCTGAAATAAGAGTGGATTGCTCACTTTATCATTCTGAACAGGAAAGGCAAGGCTGTGCATCTGGAAAGAGGAGCCTGCTTAAGCTGCCTAGTGGAAAGCTCTGTGGGTTCTGAAAGGGAGGAGCACTCTGAGTATCCATTCAGAAAGGGAGGGGCTAAACGGTATGTGAAGGGCAGAAGCAGGAGGTTGAGAACAGATTCTGAAGGCCCCTGCATGAACGGCTGTTCTTTGTTCTTTATGCTGGGGAATGACTTGACCTCATTTGGGATAATACAAAAAGTACGAATGAATAATTTAGTCTTATCTCCACCTGTATTAAAAGGGTAGTTGGGGCACTGTGACCTTGAATAATGAAATGTAAGGGACTTTTTTAAAAAGAGGGCCCTCCCTGGTGGCACAGTGGGTTAAGCAACGCACTATGAAGCGAACCACAGCCACTGCAGCACAAGTTTGATCCCTGCTGCTGGCTGGGGAGGGGACCTACATGGTGCAGCAGACCTCTCCTGCTGTGCCCGCTGCTCCCCTCAGCAGTGTATTTCCGTAGATCTGCCTGTTCTGTTCCCACTCTGTCTGGTAGATTCTCTCATCCCCTGCACCTCTGACCTGTACCCCACTTCTTGTATGTATAAATGAATAAAAAAAATCTTTTTTTTAAAGATTTATTCATTTATGCATACAAGCACAGGGGTACAGGCCAGAGGTGTGTGTGTGGTGTGTGTGTGTGAGGGGGTGAGAGGATTCACCAGAGACAGAGTGGGGAGCAGAACAGTCATATCAACTGAAAGACAGTCCTGAGGGGAGTAGCAGGTGAGGCAGGAGAGGTCTGCTGCGCCATGAGGGTCACTGCCCTGGTCAGGGAGCACACTCATGCTGCAGTGACTGTGGATGCTTCACAGTGCTGAGACAACCTCTGTGCCACAATGGAGGCTCTGTTAGGGACTTTTTTAAAGAAAAAAGGTCTCAGAGCCCCCTTGTAGATGCCTAGAGCCCCAGATCTATTTGAGGAAAGCCTGGGGCAAACAGAAATGCCCAAAGTTTATAGAGCTTGATTCTTGTGGTGGGGTGACCGGAGGCCCCTTAGTTCCATGAGCTAAGATTCAAAGGACAGGCCTTAATCAAGAGCTCAGGGCCCTCCCCGGTGGCGCGGTGGGTTAAGCTGCTCACTATGAAGCACACCATAGCCACTGCAGCATGAGTTCAATCCCTGCTGCTGGCTGGGGAGGTGACCCACATAGTGCAGCCGGCCTCTCCTGCCTGGCCTGCTGCTCCCCTCAGCAGTGGATTTCAGTCCATCTGCCTGTTCTGCTCCCTGCTCTGTCTGGTGGATTCTCTCACCACCCTGCACCTCTGGCTTGTATGCATAAATAAATATTTTTTTTAAAAAAGAAAAAATCAAGTGCTCAAAGTGGGCAGGAGAACATAACATTCAGACCTGTCAAGGGCAGAGTCCAAGAGGCCAGGAGACAGGTGGGGGTGAGGGTAGGGTGGGAGTGGAACAGTAACTGGGCAACACACTCAAGAAGCGCTGCGGGGAGGAGGTGTTAGGAGCTGTTGTGAAAGGCCTGAATGTCACACCACCTTTGCTCTTTAGCCTAGCCTGTATACCTGGGCAGGATTGAAGGTTTTGTGTCTTCATTAAACATATTTATTGGGAAACAATCTCCAAAGTGCACACATAAAACAAAGTTGTGAGTACTATACCACGGTTTTTGCTCTGAATAGAAAGTTGTCAACCTAATGCCCCATCAGCCCCAATAATTCAGTCGTACTGATGCCCTACAAAGACACACTGTCCTGCTTTTTCAGAACACAACCTTCAAAACTAGAAAATTACCGGTACCTTATCATCATCTAACCCCCGGATGTCATTAAAGTTTTGCCAGATGACACTATGTCCTTGTAGCAAAATGACCCTGTTAAGAATTGGGTTGCTGGCGCAGAGGTTAAAGTCTCAGCGCTATCAAGCTATGGCCAGCCACTGTAGCACAAATTCAATCCCTGGCTAGGGACGTAACCCACATGGCACAGGTAACCACTCTAGCTGCTCCCCTCAGCAGTATATTTCAGTAGATCCACCTGTCCTGCTCCCCCAGTCTGAGTCCCCAGCTCTTGTATGCATAAAAACAAACAAACAAAAAAAAAAAACATGGGTTTTTGTCCAAGATCTTAGGCCTCCTCCAAACTGAAATGGTTCCTCAAACTCACCTCCACTTTCAGGCCTTTCCCACTTTTGAAGGTTAAGTCAATTATTTTCAGCATGTCCCTTGGGTTTATCTCATGTGTCTTCACAATTAGATGCAGCTATTACGTTTTGGCAGAAACTCCCTGAAAGTGACACGTTCTTCTCCATGCAGGCCTCAGAAATCAGGCAACTGCGATTCAATTACAAATGACCTTCACCTTGATGGGTTGACTTGGCTCCTGTCCAAGGGTTTCTCTGCACTAAGTTACTTTCCACCCCCTTGTAATTAGCAAAACCAGGTCAATTTGAATGTCCAGATAAATATTGGTTGTAATAGATTATAATTCACTGAATCATATAAATTGAAATTTTGAGGAGAACCGGAATGTTCTCATTCAACTTTCAATTTATTAAATTATTAACTTATATCCATATAAAATCATGACATCCTTTTACATTATATTATATCCTTTGAAAATATGGGTTAGGGTCTTCCTGGTGGCGCAGTGGGCTAAGCAACGCACTATGAAGCAGACTGCAGCCACTGCAGCACGAGTTCGATCCCTGCTACCAGCCAGGGAGGTGACCCACATGGCGCAACAGACCTCTCCTGCTTTGCTCACTGCTGCCCTCGGCAGTGTATTTCTGTTGATCTGCCTGTTCTGTTCCCGGCTCTGTCTCTGGTGAATCCTCTCACCCCCCCACACCTTCAGCCTATACCCCAGTACTTGTATGCATAAATATTTTTATAAAAAAAAAAAAGAAAATATGGGTTATAATCTATAATCTATTACAACATTTTAGGGGGGGGATACTCAAATTGTTCCTGGTTTTGACACTGGGTTTTTTAGACAGGTCTCCACCATTCTTTCAGCCCTTGCTTCCTCTCAAGCACATTATCTTCCCAGCTGACCTATACTTTCCCTGCCTCAGTCCTGGAGCCAGCAGTTTCTCTGGAGTCCTGATTGACTTTCTGCAGTTTTAGTTACATCAACATTATTTATCTCACCCCACCTGGGCTGATAAACTGATTCAAGATATTTTGAGAGACAGCTCTTTCACATAACTGTCATTCCAGTCTATTGTTACAATTGTTCCATTTAATCAGTTGTTAATCCTACTGTCTCTAATTTACAAAGAGAATTGTAGCATAGGTATGTATGAAAAAAAAAACACACTATCACGTGCACCCTGGGAGTAAGAGGAGGGCTGTACATACACACACACACACACACACACAAACGCACATATTTATACCCTTGTATGTTTTTATTATTACTTTTAAAAATATTTTATTTATGCATACAAGAGCTGGGGTACAGGCCAAAGGCGCAGGGTGGGGTGAAAGGATTTACCAGAGACAGAGTGGGCAGCAGAACAGGCAAACTGACTGAAATACACAGCTGAGGGGAGCAGCGGGGGGGCAGGAGAGGTCTGCTGCGCCTTGTGGGTCCCCTCCCTGGCCAGGGATTGAACTCACGCTGCAGTGGCTGCGGAAGCCCCACAGTGCAGCACTTAACCCCTTGTGCCACCAGGGAGGCCCCTGTATGTTTTTATATGTATGTTGGAAGCCATACATTCCTCTGATAATCTCTAACTCCAACACAACATTCTAGTTCTTCCATTTATTCCCTTCTCTGGCACTGAGAACCTATGATCTTCCATCCACTAACTTACTTGATCTGTGCTGCCATATGTAATTACTTTCCACCCCCGCCATCACTTCCATCTCTCACAGATGCCCTTCTAGCAAGATGCCCCTACACCGGGCCACCCCTCTCATATGGAAGTTTACTTCACTGCACTCAGGTTCTGACACCTCATGTGGATGCCTTCTCACCCACCCTAGGCAGACACCCTGAGTCAGGCCACAGGTTTGCTCCCCTCACCCCACTGGGCAGATACCCTGTGTAGTGGATAACGCTCTATGCCAGACCATTCCACCACCAACCCACAGGGACCCTCTCCTCATGACTTGAGCTCCACAATTGGATTCTGGGTCACCACAGCTCCCATCACAGTCCCAGGATTTGGTACCTACATGCTCTGTCCACTTCAAGGCTGTATGGCCAAATTGTTGGGGGAAAGGAAGAGCACAGCAAAGACTTTGCCTTTCATTTTGAGCAGAGTTGCTGCTTTTGGTGTTGGGGATGCCAGTTAGCACATCTGCTGCTCCCAGAAGACTACCAGCTCTGTAGCGACAGGGCCCTGTCATCGGCATCACGAGTGTAGCCCACTCAGCCATGGTTCCTTGGAAGATGGCAACAGCTCATGAGGAGAGGCAGGGAGGAGGCCCCAGGAGGCCACACACCTCAGCCATGTGTTGAGATGCCCACACATGCAGATGGCAGAGAACTGCCTTGCTCAAGAAATCAGGCAGTTGCCCAGGTGATGGGATTTATGGCTTGCTGAAAGCTTGTCTGCCCTAAAATAGCTCTCCTGTTCAGTATAAACCAGCAATTTACTCCTTTAGATTCAAGACCCAGGTGTTTAGCACTGCACGGGCAGGGGCAAGCGTGCAGACTGGGTAGAGGAAGCAGAGAGGCAGCACCAACGATCCTGGATTCTCAGTCCAACTGCTCCTTTCTATGAGAACTTGCCGAGAAATCTCCTCCCTGGTCTTACTCCCCCATCTCAAAGGGGGCAATTCCTAAGGCCCTTTGGAGAACCAAGGGCTCTCTCTCCCGCCATCAGTGCAGGCTCACTTCAGGACAGCTGCTCTCCAGGCACCACCCTAAGCGCTCGTCTCGGTACAACCAGTCTCCCCCTGAGGTGGGCGAGATGCTCCCCATCATTTTCCAGATGACAATGCTGAGGTTCACAGAGGTTAAGTGACACATTTACAATTACACAACCATTAAGTTCTAGATGCAGGACTCAAACCCGTATCTACCTGACTCAGGGTACCTCCCTGAGACAGTGCAGGTGTCACAGCTGGAACTGTAGGCTACAATTTTCTTTTCTTTTTTTTTTTTTCACAATTTTCTTTTTATGTCGGAGCAGTTCTGGTTCAGCCCAAGCCAGTTACAAGTGTGGGTGGGAACCATCTGGTAGAGTAGCTGTGTTTGGGGATGCCTCCCTAAGGACTTGGGGTCTGCAGCAGGGAGACGTTTCTGCACTCCCTTTGTGCCTAGGACAGAGCCATCCCTGGCAATCAAAGAAGAAACCTGCTTCCAGAGACAAGAACCTCCCAGGGCCATCCTAGAATGGCAAACCCAATTTACAGATGCAGATTTGCCCTGGGGCAGAGAAAGGAGGCGGAAGAGAAGGCAGGGCAAGAGAGGAAACCGAGAGGCCCCACGATCGCCAGAGTGCACAGTCCAAAGCATGAGAAGTGGACCTTCACCAAGCATTAGAAACCTGACATGCGAATGTTCTCAAAGGGTGTTCTGTGGAATCTGGAGGACGTCCAGTCACGGCCAGCTTGGAAAGTCCACACTTGAGCCCCTATGAAGTCACTGTAGAAGAGATCAAAACAAAATTCTATTTCGAATGAGCCTGTTTTCCAAGCCTATCTAACCGTCCATGATAGGACAGGCCCAGAACACACTTTGGGAAATCCAGATTCAGGCTTTTTACGGGGACTGTCAAGAGCTAGGCTGACAAAAGCGGGGCAGAGCCTGCGCCAGAACCAGCAGCTGCCGCAGTGTGAAGCCGGTCATTGCTGTCTGCTGTCTCCGGGGCCTGCTGCAGCAGAGGACAGCGCCTCCTGGACATGCTCCAGGGCACGGAACCACTTCATGTTAACTGGAATGTCTGAAATACCTTCTTGCTGCATACACATTACAGTTACACCGATTAACATCGTTTAGTTTCCTACACATGCTGGTTTTATTCCAAGCAAGCATTTGTTGGGCTGATTTTGTGTAGGTCAAAAATGGATTCACAGTAAAACGGTGCCAAATATTTTAAATATCAAGGACAGATGTAACATGCCACAGGCTGCTGACAGATGTACCAAGGCGTTCCCCACTCTTTAAAATAAACGACTGCCTTAAAAAGGACAGTTTTAAATCGAAGCATTCTTTCCCAAATAGAAAGATGCTTATCATCTGAAGCCTACTTCCTGTCTTCTTGAAGACTTTGTCTGGAAGGTTCTTTAAAAAAGCTGAATGAGGGCCTCCCTGGTGGCACAGTGGGTTAAGCAACGCCTTATGAAGCAAACCGCAGCCACTGCAGCACGAGTTTGATCCCTGCTGCCGGCCAGGGAGGGGACCCACATGGCGCAGCGGACCTCTCCTGCCTTGCCCACTGCTGCCCTCAGCAGTGTACTTCAGTTGGTCTGCCTGTTCTGCTCCCCACTCTCTGTGGTGAATCCTCTCACCTCCCTGGACTCTGGCCTGTACCCCAGTGCTTGTATGCATAAATAAATAAATCTTAAAAAAAAAAAAAAAGCTGAATGAGGTGGGTTTACCAGGGACAAGGACGATGGAGAGAATGTTAATTCTGTGCAATGCAACAAATAGATTCAAGGAAATGTTACAAGAAAGCATCACATGTAAATATCTCAGTGATCCTGTGATTTATCTTGAGTTGTTTGGTGAAAACAATCAAGATGGGACACAAAGTTAAACGTTAACAGTACTAGAAAATCATTTAGGAATTTTTAAGATTAGAAACACTTGAAAGGCTGGTTAGTCTCCTCCTGTCTGAAATGTGGCCCAAGGTTGGGGAAAGGACTTCGGGACCTCTTAAGCCTCCCCCAGAGAAACCTGGCCCCGCAGAACTGGCATCCCCCAGCCCCCTACTCCCAGCCTCTCAAAGCCCTGCTGTCTCAGCACAGCCTCTCCTCTCCCTCCAGACTCAGGGTTCAGGGAGGAGCTTTCTGGCTACATCTCAACCGTGGCCTGGCCCTGGCACCAGCAGGGCACACTGTCCACCCACAGCGGCAGTTTCGGCTTCTTTCCTTCTCCTGCTCCCAGCAACACTGCTACGGGGCTGTCATCTCTGCCTCCTCCTCATCAGAACACACCGTCTGTGCCCCATCAAGCAAGTCAGAGAATCCAGACAATACTTCGCCTCCTTGTGTGTATCTACAGGCCTTTCAGGGTAAAGAACACAGCGAAATAGCAGTTACTGCCTCTAGAATCCAGGGCGTGGCTGTAGCACCTCACGGGAACCACACCAGGGTCATCACGGTGAAAGGCTAGAAGACAACCACCCCTCCAACCGCTATTTTCTTTAGAGCTGATATTTAAAGTACAAACTGTGAAATGTCACAAGCGGAAAGGATTGATTCTACAGAGGGACGAAGGAGGTTGCTGGATATTAGGAGTTCCCCGTATTTTTTTAAAAGTCAACAATCACACAGAAGACCTATCAAGACCCATGTCAGGAACACAGGTACTCCACCAACAGTCACAATGACTGGAAAGAAAATGTACCCCCATTTTAAAGAAAGGAAAGCTGAGAAGAATTTCCCTAATTTTGGCTGTTTTCTTGTGCTTCGTGATCAGTTTCTAGTGACTGATGCACAAGTAATGGGACTTCTGTGAGACGAAACATCAGGATTAGAATTCACTAGCGTCCACACGATCCCCAGCATCCTAGCTGCCCTGCGTGCTGCTCAATATCCAGAGGGGGCAGGAGAGGGAATCCAGAGTGACCCAGTAGTGTGTATGAAGGCCCCTACGTAGGCAACACACATGCCAGCCTCCTGTACACACTCAGGGACACGTACACAGAGAGTCAGGGCCAGAGACCTTGCCATGCAGGTGACCCTCAAAGTCATGCCTCAAGAAGCAATGATTGGATGGGCCCGCCCTGGTGGCGCAGTGGGTTAAGCAACGCACTATGAAGCAAACTGCAGCCACTGCAGCACAAGTTCAATACCTGCCGCCGGCCAGGGAGGGGACCCACATGGTGCAGCAGACATCTCCTGCCTCGCCAGCTGCTGCCCTCAGCAGTGTGTTTCTGTTGATCTGCCTGTTCTGCGTCCTGCTCTGTCTGGTGAATCCTCTCACCCCCCACACCTCTGGCCTGTGCCCCAGTGCTTGTATGCATAAATAAACAAAATCTTTTTTTTTTAAAGATTTATTTATGCATACAAGAGCTGGGGTACAGGTCAGAGTCGCAGGAGGTGAGAGGACTCACCAGACAGAGTGGGGAACAGAACAGGCAGAATGACTGAAACACACTGCTGAGGGGAGGAG
>JAGFMF010011458.1:2823446-2837986 GCA_019455555.1 Galemys pyrenaicus | reverse complement strand
GCTGAGGGGAGGAGCGGGCGCGGCAGGAGAGGTCTGCTGTGCCATGTGGGTCCCCTCCCTGGCCAGCGGCAGGGATTGAACTTGTGCTGCAGTGGCTGTGGTTTGCCACAGTGCGTTGCTTAGCCCACTGCGCCACCAGAGAGGCCCAAAAAATAAAATCTTTAAAAAAAAAAAAAAAGAAGCAATGATTGGGGCCTCCCTGGTGGCGCAGTGGGTTAAGCAATGCACTATGAAGCAGATCGCAGCCACTGCAGCATGAGTTCGATCCCTGCTGCCCGCTGGGGATGTGACCCACATGGCACAGCAGACCTCTCCTGCCTCGCCTGCTGCTCCTCAGCAGTGTATTTCGGTAGATCTGCCTATTCTGTTCCCCGCTCTGTCTCTGGTGGATCCTCTCACCACCCGCACCTCTGGCCTGTACCCCAGTGCTTGTATGCATAAATAAATCTTTAAAAAGAAAAAAAACACAGGTGAAAAGCAGTATGGATGTACAGTTGCTCTGGAATCCTTCTACGACTCCCCAAAGCTTCTAAGTTAATGAAGTAAAAATCACCTGTTTTCTGCCTCTGCAAGGTTTTGGACACTGAGCGCCAATAGGTGTCTGGAGGCTGCACTTGCAGCACAGAAGCTTGGGACCCTTGTGAAGCTTCCAGACTGAGTGGCCACCAGCAGCTCCTATGAAAGGCCAGCTTTGGAGGAAAGCCCAAAGGGAGAAGTTTGCAAGATGAGTTGAACTACAGTTACAGGAACTGGACTCTCACCAGCAGAAGGAAGCAAAAAAATACTCTTTAAAGGGGCTCTACTGGGGCCTCCCTGGTGGCGCAGTGGATTAAGCAACGCACTATGAAGCAAACCTCAGCCACTACAGCACGAGTTCGATCCCTGCTGCCGGCCAGGGAGGGGACCCACATGGCGCAGCAGACCTCTCCTGCTGTGCCCGCTGCTCCCCTCAGCAGTGTGCTCCCGTTGATCTGCCTGTTCTGCTCCCAGCTCTTTCTGTGGTGAATCCTCTCACCCCCCCCCACACCTCTGGCCTGTACCCCAGTTCTTGTATGCATAAATAAATAAATCTTTAAAAAAAAAAAAATAAAGGGGCTCTACTGGGCTTCCCTGGTGGCACAAGGGGTTAAGCACCGCACTGAGTTGTCCATGGCCACTGCGGCACAAGTTTGATCCCCAGCCAGGGAGCTGACCCACATGGTGCAGCAGAACTCTCCTGTTTAGCCCACTGTGCCCTCAGCAGTGTATTTTAGTCAGTCTGCCTGTTCTGTTCCCTGCTGTCTCTGGTGAATCCTCTCACCCCCACAACCCTGGCCTGTACCCCAGTTCTTGTGTGCAGAAATAACAAATCTTTATAAACAATGGGCTCTACTGCAGAGCCCACCAAGTCTCTAAAAAGCAACTCCACGTCCTTCCCGAGTCTCTCCCTGGCTTTCGCTTCTATCACCTAGATGGCCCATCCCATCTCGGCTTTATAATCGCGGCTTCATAGCAAATGAGCAAATGATACCAGAAAGAATGGACAGTAAGACCCGGAAGCACTGGCTCAGTGCCCTCACCCGGCTCCACCCTGGGTGGACTCTAGCCCTGGGATATTTCCCCCTCCCTTGTGGCCACAGCACCGGCCCAACGATGAGGAAGAGCTGCTCTGCAAACAAGAAACAGGAGCAACCACTTTCCCAGTTTTAGCGAGACATTCATGCCTTCGATAGCCATGCACAGCTCAGGCCAGGTGCAGTTAGGCACTGAGTACATTTTGTGATTAAATTAAAAAAAAAATCACTTATTCCAATTCAGACAATCAAAAATTTATCCAAGAGGCAGGAAATATGATAGACAACTCACAAATCCCATTGCCTCCACCCACAGCTTGGAAATCTACATACCTCAAAAAAATGGCTGTAAGTGTTTTTGGCCCACTGAACAAATGAGCAGTGGACAAAGATGTAATAAATGGCAGGAGCACCAAGACTAAATGAACCCAGAAGAGTGAAAGAAGGTAGCCTCGTGTCCCTTCCATACCAAAGACCCACTGACGACCGAACCCCATACCTGGGAGGAAATGCAGCTTGTGCGGATGTCGTCAAGAGGCAGCACTGGACCCGTGTGGGCCTGAAATACAATGAGCAGCGCCCTTATAAAGACAGAGATTTGGAGACACACAGACACACAGGAAAAACTGTGATGGCTGAGGCGACTGAAGTGATGAGCTGTGAGCCCCCAAACGCCAAGGATTTCCAATAAGCACCAGAAGAAAGATGATGCTGATCAAGGAACAGTCTTGCTCACAGCTCCCAGAAAAACCAACTCTGCTGGCAGCTTGATTTCCAATTTCTAACCATCAGAACTATGAAAGAATAAATTTCTGTTGTTTTAAGTCACACACACACACACAATGTTTTTTCTTTGTCAGAATTTCTAGTGATTTCAAGTGAGAAAGGTATACATTTTTAGCTGCATGGTCTGATACCCCAATATGATTAGCAGACAATTCATTGTATCTGTAGCGGAATGACAGAAAGAAACTCACCAAAAATTATAAGCAGTCTGGATTCATGTTTATTGAAGCCAGTAATTAGAGACATCTTCTTTTCCAGCACTAGAAAGCAAGATTCCACATGACTGCATACTGTGTCCAGATAGAGCCACACCCCTGGACTAATAAGGCTGGTGGGGGAATAACCTGCAGTCCTCATTTTAAGTTAAAAACACCATAAACTTAGTAGAGAGACAACAGTGAACTTTCACCTACAGCACTGACATTGCTAAGATCATGATGTACAGAGCAGTCACTTTCAATTTGTTAAACTAATAAAACACAGTATCTTCAGTTTAAATACTGATTTTAAAATGCCAATCAAAAAAAAGTGCAAACAAAATTAAATAATTCTAGCAGCATACCCGTTGCAGTTTTAGGAAAGACAAATTCAGGGCCTTCTTTGAGGTCCGTCTTCAAGGTTGGGCTTATTTCTTTGATTTTTCCATTTTAAAGACAAACAGTGATGTAACCACCATAATGTATACAAAGAGTCATAAAACTGTATTTAACAGTCTGCCATATAAGTGTATTCTGCAAATAAAATGAATTTTACTTTAAAAAGTAAAAGTTGTTTATTGTTTGGCCTTTGGTTCCAATGCTTGAAAACCCCCCCAAAACAAAAAAGTTCTCCCCTCTCCCACCCCCAAAAAAGAACCCTGCAGCTCCCCCAAAGTTGGTAGACTTTGGCAACCACTGAGCAAATGACACTATGCATCAGATTCTTCCGATGCTAAGAGCATCCATTTGTCGTGAAAAACTAAAAATGATCTTCTAAGAACGCTTCCTTCACAAGACAGATGTTTTCAGCATTTCATCAATTTTAGTACATTTTATATTAACACAAAAAGTGCTTATCAGTTTAAACGATGAAAAAGAAACCAAAAGTAAAATTTAACATCATACCATATCCCTCTTAGGCATGTGCCTTTCCAAGAGTTTGACCTTGTTTGTGAGGCCACTTATTTTGTCCTCTGCACTAGTAAAGCAGGAGCAAGTGACCCCACCACTGTAGCGCAGCCACAGCTGTCTGGCATCTCTTGGTCACTACACCACATCATTCCACAGTCAGTTTACTGTCATTACCTGGACACCGGTTATAGGAAGCCACAAAACATTAAAAAAAACAACAAAAAAAAAAACCACACAAAACAACTTCAAAAGCAGGGGAAGTAGATCTTCAATAATTAAACTGGCACAAGAAACATGTTTTTGTATTTGTCAGAAAGGTAAGTAAATACTCAGCTTTCTCTTTAACAGTGTTCGACCTTTACAAAAAAAGCAGTTCCAGACTGTCTTACAGTCTGTTACGTAACATAGGTATGAAGTTATGCCCAGCACTATGTTAGTGGTCAGTCAAATCTGGTATGTAAAAGTAATGACGTTAGGGAAGTCATGCTTAGACACAGTACAACAAACATTCATATAAAAAAGTAAACTCCACATAAGTGAATGGTGGTTTTCCCTTGTTTAACAACAAATGTTTCATACATGAAATTCATGGTAGTGTTTGCATTTAAACGTTCTGTGTCATGTATAAAACTAAAAGTGCCATTTCAAATCCACAGAAGTAATTTCTAGAATGGTGGTGTGACATGACAATGTGCATGAATTTGCCCTTAATGGAGACACCTGAAACTCTTATTTCCTTAAGAAAAAAAAATGCTACATTTTATGAAAAACACAAAAGAAAAGTGTCATTTCCATTTTATAAAACATTCACACTGATTTGTCTATCTGATAGCATTGATCAGACCAGGGAGCTAGGACAAGACCCTCTGTATTAATGGGACTCTGTGAAGGTTTCCACAGACTGTAAGGCAGGGACTGGTGCAATCCAATTAATCAGAGTGCAATTAAATTAACCACCCTCCCAACCTTTCTGTAGCACGTTACATTATGGTAAAATGAGAGGTTGGTCACCCATTTGCTATTAGTAGGCTGGTTTGTGGTAGTAAAAAAAGTTTTTTAATTTAAAAAACAAAGCAGGAGCTATTAGAAGACACAATTCAAAGTAAACTAATTTTGTAACTGCTGACTTTAAACATACCCCACAGTGACTGTCTGCCCACGAGGTACATGCCTGGAGACTGGCACCTCACACGAGGACATGGCCTGGCCCAAGAACATGATTCCTGCGCAGCTGCCATCTTCTCCACCCGTGTCACCTCCATCTGACTCAGGCACTCCCCACTTAACAGATCTTTCAAGATGCATCCAGAAGAAGTCTTTTCCATTATTCTTAGTGTTTAGTTTGAAATGCCTCTGATTTTTTTTAAGTCTTAAATATAACTGACTTCCACTGAACACCTCCTCTTCCCTCCACGTCCTTCAACGTTCAGCTTCCCCACCTCCACTTCTCTCATTCCTCCTTTTAGTCGTTCTCTTTCCTGGACTTTCTGCTACTTAATCTGCTTCCCAAGAACAAGTGAATTTGCTAACACACAACGGGTCAGACTAACCACCATGATTTCCTGGTCTCATATGCTTCACCCTGAAAGAAAATGGGCTCTCTTTCTCATCACCTACCCTGCCCTGCATAAGAAGCCCAATGGTACCTGCTTCCCACGAGACAGCCACATGCCTGAGAGTCCAAGGGTGATTCTTAACAAAGGGGTCTGACACGTAACCTTCCTAAATGTGCATTTCACACTCGGACAAGCCAATGCAGTAGTTTTTTTTTTAAGTTCATCTCCCCTGCCCCAAAAAACTGATAGCATGTGCATGTGCCATATCAGAAAAATCCTGGTCTTAGCAGATCAATATACATAGTTATTTGGTCATTTTACATATGCACTTTTTAAAGAGGATCAGGCTTCATTTTCTGTTGAAGAGTTTGTTACCGTGGAGTCTGGTTTTCGAGTCATTCTATCCAATTCTTCCTGAACATTCGTCAACACAGTCTTTTGTCCTTAAAGGAAAAAAAAAGGAGAGAGCAATAGTGATGAGGGAGGAGATAAGAATTTGGAACATGTAAAGTACTGACTTCCATAATCTTTTGGGGCAATAATAATCTCAATAAAATTAAGGAAACTCTTTCTTCACTGCAATGATTAGGAGGAAATAGCTCTTAAGCCAGCCCTTCTGAACTCTGAACACAAGAGGTCTGCATCCCACCACCATATGACTGCTCTCTGCCTGGGGATGCCCCTGTGCCAAACACTTCTCTGCACAGTCATCACTGTTTTCCAGCAGTGGTGCTGATTTTTTTTTAAAAGATTGGTTTATTTATGCATACAAGAACTGGGGTACAGGCCAGAGGTGTGGGGAGTGAGAGGATTCACCAGAGACAGAGCCGGGAACAGAACAGGCAGATCAACAGAAACACACTGCCAAGGGCAGCAGCGGGCAAGGCAGGAGAGGTCTGCCATACCATGTGGGTCACCTCCTTGGCCGACAGCAGGGATCGAACTCGTGCTGCAGTTACTGCGAGCTGCTTCATAGTGCGGTGCTTAACCCACTGCGCCACCAGGGAGGCCCAGTGGTGCTGATTTCCCCAACTAACAATGTTCCCATTTGAGATGCTCTGTAGTCTGGGAGTGTTATTACCATTCATTTACAGGGAAAAAAATTTTAAGTATTCCCAGACCCCAAAATTAACTTATCAAGTCATAGCAAACAGGAGCAATCTACTTTCAGATAGTTGGGGAGGGGTGGAGGGTGTCTACATTTTAATTTGGGGAATACAGCAAATTAACTTTCTGCATCTCAGAGTAGAGTGCTTATAGGTTTTGTTTCTAGTTACTCTAGACGGACTCGCATGGACAGCATGGAGACACTGTTTCATGAGGAACTTAAGACTAAGTCCACACATTTCAGTCTTGCAGTCGAAGCTCTTATTTTTATTGTCCAGTATTAACCAGGGCCCGGAAATGAACCCTATACCCTATTTCTTCAAAAAAAAACCAGTCTACAACCCAGGTCACTAAACCAGACTCTGAATCTCTAAGAATACAAAGTCCAGGCTGAGGTGAGGTTAGATGGGTCTCCTAAGGGTCATCTTTAATTTGAAAACACCATTCAGGGAAAATGATGTATGAACAGACCTAATGGTCAATGGAAAATTAAAAGCGAAGACACTTTTAAAATGGTCTCAAGTTTCCCAGAAAATATGTAATTCGTGAAGACTGTGGTTCTTTTGTTTCAGGTAAAGACTTGCCCTTCTGGGGCCTCCCTGGTGGCGCAGCAGGTTGAGCGCACACTGTGAGGCATCCACCGCACAGCAGTGCAAGTTCGATCCCAGGCCAGGGAGGGGACCCACATGGCGCAGCAGACCTCTCCTGCCTCGCCTGCTGCTCCTCTCAGCAGTGGATTTCAGTTGATCTGACTGTTCTGCTCCCCACTCTGTCTCTGGTGAATCCTCTCACCTCCCACGACTCGGACCTGTACCCCAACTCTCGGATGCATAAATAAATAAATCTTTAAAAAAAAAAAAAGACTTGCCCTACTAACCCACATGGAAAGACACGTGGGTGGGCCACCAGGGAGGTCTATGAGGAGGGAGATTCACGGAGGAAGAAATGATCCCAACAAGATCAAAAGATTAAAGATAAACCCAAGGGACCATGGGGGTGGGTGGAGGGAGGGGAGGGCAAAGACGGTGATGAGATGTAAAGAGCACAAGGGACTGAGGTGACGGTGCACGGGTGAAATGGTGGTGGGAACCCACTGGGGAAAACAAACGATGTCAAATGCAATTAAATACAATAAAAAAAAAAAGAAATGACGAACTTCCAGAAACACAATGAGGGTTCAGAGGCTCCAGCCAATGATAAGACTAGGGGCAAAGGAGTCTTGGCACAAAAATCCATGCAAAGCATCACAAAACATTAAACATAATGAATCAAGTGCCAGTGGCATACGCTAGACCATAAACACCAACTGAGAGCGCTTCTACCGCAGGGCCACGTGTTTGGTTTTGGCTATATCTCAACTTAACCAACAGTCAGATCCTGGCATTGTGAACGTGCCTAAATCCCACTTTAATGCAGTATAAAGTGAAAACTGGCTTCCTTGCTTGGCTGCTCAAAATGAAGAGGGTCTGTAGGCCAAGTGAAAGTAGACACTGCTAGGCCTCCCTGGTGGCGCAGTGGGTTAAGCAACGCACTACGAAGCAGACCGCAGCCACTGCAGCACGAGTTCGATCCCTGCTGCCGGCTGGGGGGGGGACCCACATGGCGCGGCAGACCTCTCCTGCTGTGCCCACTGCTCCCCTCAGCAGTGTGCTTCAGTTGGTCTGCCTGTTCTGCTCCCCGCTCTCTGTGGTGAATCCTCTCACCCCCCCACGCCTCTGACCTGTGCCCCAGTGCTAGTATGTATAAATAAATAAATCTTAAAAAAAAAAAAAAAAAAGTAAAAAAAAAAGAAAGTAGACACTGCTGTCTGCTGCCCCACCTTCCATCACTGCTCAACCAGAGGAGTCACAAGTCTTTGCGGGCCCTTCAGTACCTGACTTTTTGGCTGTGCTCTGCACCCCACCAGCACCAGGACTTCCAGGAGACCCTGTTTTTTTACTCAACAGACTGTTGAAGAAGCTGGCCAATACGCCTTCACTTGCTGCATTATCTAAGGAAACATTAAGAAAAAAAGAATCACATAAACTCTATGACAAACAAAAAAAACCTAGTTTCAGTTGGGACGTATTCATTTGTGGCTATCACCTTCCTAGCATACTAAGCACATTGACTTGCTATGATTCCTATGTATCACAACATGTTACACGTGGGGACCTGTTTATATGTCCTATTTGGAGGCATAATAGACACCTATGTGCTAATCATTTCCTTGTCCATGAGACAGTATTTTCCAAAATTTTCTAAGTCCTTAACTCTGCAAAGCTTCAGTGAAAAGCTCTCATTCTTGATAGAAGATACCCATCAAATATGCAAGAATTAAATAACATTTTGTGTTGAGGCTTTTATTGCAGCCAACATCTTGGAGTATTACTAAGTCAGGGGAATAAGGGCTATTAAAAGTAATAAGTAATTGCACTTGACAGAAGGTGGAAAATGCATAATTCATAAATGGAAATAAACACCTAACGAGAAACACATTTTAAAGTGACTTATTGTGTATTCCTCTCTGAAGGACTCTGTACAACGTGGATAAACAAAGCACGGTGGGAGATGCAGACTCAAAGAGAGTAAGCCTAGGTCTCTGCCAACCATGAGGCCCTCCCCGAGTGCAGGGAAGCGGGAAGCAGCCTCTTGGCAAAGAGAAAAATCCAGCCACCCAGCCCCTGAGGGGTGAGGCCTGGGACTAGCCTCAGCCACTATCCAAAAAGACACAAAACGTACTTTTGATGTTTGGGTCTGGCTTCTTTACTGACGTGCCAGGAGAAGCACTAGGTACGCTGGCTGGTCCTCCTCGGCCCTGGGTTCTTGGAGAGCCAGAGGGTCCTCTTGCGGGGGATTCCTAAATCCAAAACCATCCCAAGTCACACACAGATTTAAGAGTAACAGAAAATACAAATTCTAAAAACAAAGACATGCTTCTGCAGTCTAAAGAGAAGGTGGCAGGACTGGGAGTTTGCTTCCAGTTCAGTCCCTTCTAGACCTGTTTCTCCTGCAAGAAGTGACATCAAGACAACACAGCCTGCTCTCTCTATTTCCCAGAGTTGTATTCCTGCATTCAACAGTGGCTGAGTTCCTACTATGTTCCTGGCTCTGGCCCTTTAGCAAGACCAAAAAACAAAGTCCACACAAACGTAAGCTCTCAAAAATAATGGTATAAAGTTTGAAGACACTGGGCCTTGACCCTCTGTTTAGTTTTAGGTACTCACGGAGGCTCTCGTGGGCGTGGCTGGCTGCTTGGCAAGTTGTGACTGCAAAGAGAGGGACACACTGGCCATTAACCAAGGCCTGCAGAATGCACTGAAGCTCTGGAGAAACGCTTCCTCCCAAGTATTCCACTAGAGGGCACCATTAACAATCAAGCCATAGGTTTTACACTCTTTTAAGTGTAAAAAATTTAAATGTGAAGTTTGGTATACGTTGAAAAAATAATACTCCAAATAACCAGTGTTGAAGCCAAGGAGTTAAGAGCACAGAAGGGAGGAACAGTTGGCAAAGGAACCATCAACAGCCCCTGCTGGCCTGCCTGCACCATCAGGCACACCCATGGCATGCGGAACAACTGGAGTGGAACAGAAAGGTAAGACTGGATCTCACTCTGAGCTGTCAGCTTGGGGAAGTTACTTTCCTCACCTACAAAATTAGTGTAATAGCTCACCTGCCATCAAGCCAGAGCTGTGTGGCACTAAGTGAAATAATGGAAGGGAGGTCAGGGCACTTAGTAAACTGTCAACACAGGAATCATTATGCTAGAAAACTGACCTTTCCAGAGAAAGGGGTACCATACTTAAAAAATACTAAGCCCTACAGTATAGGAGACTCTCCCAAGTCAGGCGGGACTCTACTGAGGAAGGGGGTGTAACCACCACTCTACCAATCCTAGAAATGGGAGGGAACAAGAGAGAGACCTGGCTGTAAACCTTTTAATGCTGTGAGCTCTTTATGATACCCCCAATCTGCCCTGGGAACTGGCACTTCTGCAGGAGGAGTCCTCTGCTCGGGCCTCACAGATGTTCTTACCTGTTGTTTCATTAGGAACACCTGTTCATCCTCTGCAGCCAACTCCTTGTCGTGGACCAGCTGCGAAGGGAAGCCATACATTTGTTTGTGGTGACAGTACAAGAAACCCAGAATGCTAACAAAATTGAGGTTGGAAGAATCTGGGGTATAGGTGTTAACATGAATCTGGGGGAGGTGGTGTCTGCTGAGACTGCAGAGTTGTGATCTTCTGGTCTGGCAGTGACCTTCCAAGATCAGCCTTGACATGAGGCCTGCTGTCAAGGCAAGTTCTAAACTATACCTGCCGCATCAGGGTCTGCTTGAGATCATAGGAAGAAGGACATCTATTCAGAGGCAGCAGCAGCAGCAGCACCGTCAGGACATAAACGGGAAACTCTGCCCCAGCTCCATTTGGGCACGCCATTGCCACTCCTCATGCCCCACCGCTCAGAGCCATTCTGCAGTGCAGGTTCCATCTAAAGACTTTTTTAAGGTCTCTGAACTAGTTTCTCCCCCCACCCAAAAAATAATTTCATGTGTAAATTATAGTTACACGTATAATTTTCTTTCCCATACACTTGTTACACACACACACACACACACACACACACACCCTACAATTCTAAAGTGATCTGGGTACCTTTCTCACAGGAGGCTTCACAATGAAGTCTTCATATGTATCTTCCGGTTTCACAGTTGTGAAATTTTCATGTAAAATAGCTATTTTCTTTTCATTGTCCCAGCCTGCAGGTCTAAAGGCAAGGAGACAGGCTGACTTGCTTGTACTACGACTGCTTCACAGCACACTCAGCGCATTCTGCGTTAGAGAGGACTCCCGGGTGAGATCCCTTCCCACAGGATCTGGTCTGCAGTAACTGGGGCTGGCTGAGAAGCCGTAACTGACTGCCGGTGAACCCCTCAGATCGACATCACAGTCCTGACTCACACTGCGCTCATGCGGCTCAAGGAGTAAGGAGCCAGTATGAGATCTTACTGGTTACACATGCTGGCCCACAGAGTGTTCAAAGCTTTCCACAACTCAACCCAGAAGAGCACGGATGCAATGGGGCTCTGTTCTGACAACAGAAAATGCAGACAGCAGCACAGAGAGAGCTCAAGATGGGACTGTTTCTTTTGGGTTTGACATGGAGGCATCTTCCTGTGGGCGATTTCTCTGAAACTACTTCCTTCTGATAATTTGTTGCTTGATGACTGGTTTAGTAACTCTGCTGGTGTGGACAGGTGAACACTGGAACCAAGCGGTATCAAGGTCCCAAACCCAAGGGACAGAAGGAGTCCCTGAGGCTCCTACGTGGGTGCTCGACATCACAGGGCACAATGGCACCCACGTTCCATTCAGTTGACCTGCAGCCTATGGTTCTCACGGAATTTTCTAAAGAATCAACTGTAAAATGACCTATGTGACACACTTTTGAATTCTAGAAGCTCTAGTAGATGGCAATTGTTCTCCTAGGTCTCTCATTCTGTATCCAACTCCTGCTCCACAGCCCTACAACCAAGACGGTGCCTAGCCAGGGCACCACCTAAATGGCTGTGCAGACTTCACCAGCTCCCAAACAGGCAACGAACAAAGGACCAAAGGTGCACAGGGATAGGGTAAGACCAAGAAAACACTGTGACCTCTGCAGCCTTCAGAAGCTATGAGATGCTTCTCTATTGAGATCAGCACCATCCCCAATAGTCCCCTTGTTCCTCTTGCTTCTCGGGATCACATGTAATCTGAGCACTGGCTGACTTTCAAAACACACCACTCTGTGTGTGTCTCTGATGTGTGCCCATTACTCTGGTCAAGGAGTCTCTAAAATCACTCTAAAGTCTAGGTTTCACACTTTCAGCCTTCTTAGAGACTGTCCCTTCTGTCCCACCATTCCTTATGCCTGGAGCATACCATTCATTTTTCCCATACCACCACCTTGACTGACCTTCCCTGCCACACTGCCTCGACCACCCCATTATGGCTATGTGTGTGTTCCCTACAGTGCCATGTGCAGTGACCACATCTCATTGATCTGTGTCCTCAGCATGGAACTTGGGCACTTGGAAGTAGGCTCAGTATTTGCTGAGTGAACAACCACAATTCTCTTTATTTTTTTTTTGCCCCCCGCCCGCCCCTGCAATTCTCTTTTAAATCAAGAAGCTATCTAAGCCTAAATAGCAGTCTACTTCACAAGTCCTCTATGAGACCCCAGTCCCATCATTTATTGATGCATCCCCAATACTCCTCTTTCTCTAGTGAGAGAAAGATACAAATTCAAGCAAGCAAGTATCCAAGTCTCTATCCAGGATAGTCAACTCCAAAGAATTCCAAAATGTGAAATGCTGCAAACACAATAAACATTCAGTATAGCCGAAACCCCTGTGGACAGCGATGCCAGCGAGGGTGAGTGCAACCAATGGGCAGAGAGATCACACACTTCAACAGAAGACATTAAAGGCCCACAAAGCACAATTCCCTACATTTTAACTCCCTCCCTCAGCCAGATTTCTACCAGGCTGACTCTAAGTGGCAAAGATGACCAACTGAAGTTTTGACAACTTGCCCTCAATGAAGAAAGGCAGTACCTCTGACTTCCCACCCTCTTCCCTCAACTGACCAATGATGAGTAATCTGGAGAGAAGCGCTGAGGATAAGCTGGGTATACCTATCACCTATGAGGACTAGCCCAGTGGCTTTGCTACAAGGCAAGAAAGCTGGCCGTATGAGAGGCAGGTCCTTATCTGGAAAGAGAAATGTAAAAAATAATGTACTATAAATAAAGAGTTTGAAAGCATCACCTATAAAAACTTACATAAAAACCGCATCCTTTTCCACAACTAAGGCAGGTGTGGTAAAGTGGAAACCGTATGTTTTATGAACAATGTACTTATACAACAAATCAAGATTTTTCTCTTCCTTCACTGATGTGTAAATCAAGGCAGCTCCATCTAATCAGTATGCTTAAGGAAAACCAATTCACTGCAGGAGACAAAAGCAAACATATACAAGCACAATCCTCAAAGTATTACATACAGGTCGATCAGCTTTTGAGCAAATACATGAGCAGAAAGTGTTAAAGATCTGTATCTAAAAAGGTAATAGCAGATGAGTAAGGCCAAAAGTATAAGGCATATTGATGCCAGCTGGCCGTGCAGTTCATTCTTCACAGGTAAACTGCTGTCTTCTGACACATCAGACTGCTTCCCAGGTAGTCAAGTTAACGGCTCTGAAGCTTGCCAGGATCTCCAAGGTAGATTGCTACCCAGGCAGACAGATGCGCAAGGGATCCAGTTTATCATCAAGCACACTTTGTAAGAGAGACGGGCAGCTATGTATACTGGTAGCCTCTACTGGGTTAGACAAGCTGAAGAGCTGAAGGAAAGGGGGAGGAACCAGTCCTGCCGCTGCCACTCCAGGGTGTGAGACTGTGGCATAAAGTGCTATTGGATTTTTGCAGAAACAACTCAAAAGACCTGACACAGCATCTCTCATGAATGGCACAAAATACAATGGCATCTAAAACAAAACTGTACAGGGTAATCTTTTCTGCAAAGATGCAAAGTTTAAGATTTCTAACATATGATAATATATTAATAAAATGACCACATACCAACTTTTTTTTAATACAAAAGCCTAGCAAATGCACAGCATTAAAAATTAAAATGATCAAAGATAGGCATGCTGGTAAGTCTCAAAGGTCAGTGAAGTAAAATACAAAATTAGCAAAAAGATGTAAACAATTTCTCCCTGGCAGAAGACTACCCTGGGTTCAGGAAGTATTTTATCTTCCTAAAGATGCCCCACGTGGAAGCAAGCTTGGATCAGCACAGAGCAGGGAGCCTATGACCCAGGCAGGACCCCACCACAGCACCCCAAGGATACACTGGAGGCAGAACCTCCGAAGGTGTGACTGGATGAAGTCAAAGTGCTCCTCCCTGTAATCGTGCTCCTTCTCCAGGACACTCACCGCATCACACTGCAGGAAAGACAGAAAGAGAAAGGAGTCATTTTTTTTTTGCCTCTGCATGTTGAGGACAGAAACAGCATCTTTTTCAAATGTAAAGTATCACAGCTCCAAAGACGAAAGCTACAGTCAAAGGCCACTCATCACAGACAAGCATGAAGGACAAAACTGCCATCCTTCACCTGGGTCCTGGCTTCCTGATGATAGGCCCGATCACCTCAAACACCGCCCCATCAGGACACAGGACCACTGGCTATGGCTGTGCACCACGCACTCCAGACTCAGAAAAGGCAGCAAAGGGGCCACCTTGGAGTTAAACAACCCAGGGGTTCTGACCAGGAATAAAGTGCTTCTGAAGCCCAACTGTTTTTATTTTTTTTTAAAGATTTATTTATTTATGCATACAAGCACTGGAGTACAGGCCAGAGGTGTGGGGGGTGAGAGGATTCACCACAGAGAGCAGGGAGCAGA
>JAGFMF010011458.1:2799706-2815914 GCA_019455555.1 Galemys pyrenaicus | reverse complement strand
GCTCCCTGCTCTCTATGGTGAATCCTCTCACCCCCCTACACCTCTGGCCTGTACCCCAGTGCTTGTATGCATAAATAAATAAATCTTTAAAAAAAAAAAGCTACAAATGTTCACTGGTCAGTGGTGCCAGTGTCAATCATCCGTTCTCCTAAGATATCAGAAATAGGAGGCAGCAAGCTGCGCCGGAGAGCCTGTGGTTAAACAAACTCTTCTTGTGTCAGTCACACTAAGCAGTGCATTCACACACGACAAAGGGCACCAGAGAGACAGGACCTTTGTACTGAAATGCCAAGATAAAATCATTACTTCTATTATTCACAGATGAATTACTGTAATCTGATTCAAAATAGTCCAATGTGGAGCAAGAGTATATGGAAATAAAACTGACCTGAAACTGGTAACCTCTGAAAGTGGGTGACAGATGCACTGGTATTCATGATACCAGTCTTTTTTTACATTTTGTTTTCCCTCATAAAAATTTAAAAACACATATACACAAATGTGCAAGTACTAAAATTTCACAAAGCATGCTGTTTCAAAATCATACATGGAAGATCAAACTGTACTCCAAGACAATACTTCAAATTGATAGTACATTTTTTAAATACCATAGACATCTTTTATAACTTTTTTTATTTACAATTATAATAGCGCCTAAAGAACTCCTACCATCAGAAATATTTCATTAATTCTTACCCAGTAAATTCCAACATACACTTTAAAAATGTATTCTTTCATTAGCTACCTTTATTGTATAATCAGTTTATTAACATATTGTAAACATACATATTCATGACTCTATTTCAACAATATAAGGTAATCTACTTGTAGTTCTATTTTCAAAACTCATTACGTTTTGGATAGTGGTTTTGAGTTCTATGAATGCCTTCAAAATACTGTCCTGTAACCAAAGACCATGGCTTTTAATGCCTGCCCCTCACCTTTTTTTAGCCTCTTTTCCTACCTGTAACTCACTAAAGTGCTTGGAAATCATACCCACCACATGGTACATTAAAAAAGTCTCCAGTCCCAGAGACAGGCTTTCTTTTGACATGTCACATCCCACCACCAACCTGTGAAAAGCTGAAGATTATTTTCTCTACCTGGGTGATTAGCTGTGAACTTTTATAACCCAGTTACGGTACACAACAAATATGACCAGGGTTGAAAGGTATGTAATTAACCACAAGTAAGATCAAGTCTTTCATCAAAAAGGAACTTGAAAGTGGCCTAAAAAAATCCCATAAATGCAGGAGCCAAGACATTGTTGTTGTTGTTTTTTTAAAGATTTATTTTTATTTATATAAAGATTTATATATATAAGAACTGGGGTGTAGGCAAGAGGTGCAGAGGGGTGGCGGTGAGGGTGAGAGGACCCACCAGAGACAGAGTGGGGAGCAGAACAGATGGACAGACAGAAATATGCTGCTGAAGGGAGCAGCGAGCGAGATAGGAGAGGTCTGCTGCACCATGTGGGTCAGCTACCTGGCTGGGGATGGAACTCGTGCCTCAGTGGCTGGCGACAGGTTGATAGCACTGAGACTTTAACCCCTGTGCCATCAGGGAGGCCCTAAAGCCAAGAAGTTTTTAAGGCAGTCCTAAGAAATGTGAAATAGAAGTTAACATGCACTTTAATTCAAAGGCACAGAATATGCTTAATATGACGTTTGGCATAAAATATGCTTATGACATCTTGAAGTAGAAGTGACTACAGAGATTCAAAGTATCTATACCATGTTTTGTATTTTAAAAAAAGCACTGGAGCTATCACTATGCCTTAAGCACTTGACTACACCTGATACACACCATTTCTCATGCAGTCACATTATAGATACAGTTACCCTCTTCTACAAGAGGCAATCCAGGTGCAGGATAGAACTAGTGACAGCAAGAACTGGATTTCCAATCAACTCTGCTTGGCTCTAAAGCCCAAGTTCTTTCTACAATAAACATGCTGTATAACAAAGACAGGAAGCAAAGATTCAGACATATGAGTCCTTTAGACCCAGCCCAGTGCGTGGCCCCTGAATCTCAGCCCTACCTGCACAGTGGACGTAGATAAATGCCTCTGTCCTTCTTATACGAAGAGAGAGGCCTCAGCACTGGACCTACTGTTCTTTCACACCCTTCCTATGCTGAACTGTCCAGCATAGCAGTGAAAACCAGGGGAGGAGAAGGAAGAGGAGGAATAAAGTCCTTGGGCCTCTAAGATTACCATTAAAGTTAACTTGACACAGTGCAGGTCTCCAAGCTTTAATAGGAGATGCTGACCCATGCCCTCTACCAAACAACTTTTGGACAGCACAGAATTAGAATGCTGGAAAAGACACAGGTCCACTTTCTTCATTTTCATAAGGAAATGGGAGACTAGAGGTGGTAGGATTTGCCCCATTATATAATCACCCTTCCATCAGTCTTCACCGTTTAAATGGATAAAGGCAAATGAGAATATAGAGTAAATTAACGAAGCTATTTCATCTGTAGGCTGAGATAACTTTTCTACCTCGGCACCAGTAGTTACTTATGGTCATTCCAAAGATCAAAGAGAAAAACTGAAAGTTTATAAAGGAGGCATTATTGGATAGTGATAACCAAATCCATTACTCTAATCCAAGTCACAACGTTAGTTATAAAAAAGAATTTTAAAATGACATCTAATCGTTCTTAGAGTATGATCTCTTGCTTCTAATCATCCTAACTACCCTGTAGTGAGAAACTACTAGCTACATTGTAGAGATGAAGAGTTAAAAGAAAACATTATTACCTCTGAGCCCGTATGCTCTCTGCTGAAAGAAACACAGAAAATTGGCCTTTTTCAGCTGTCACAAAGAAACTCCCCTGTGAGTTTCTGTTAAGCTGTTCTACTCCCAACTTCACCAATTTCATGTTCGCCATTAGGACCAGGCAGAGTAACAACCCCGCCCAGATTAGTCTGTCAAGTGTTTCACAGTAAAGTGCAAAGTTTCTAAAAACATCTATCTTACTACATTACATACACCGGGATGCCACTTTCAGTATTTCCCCTTAAGTAAGGGCTATACACCACAGCAGTTAACAGCCTGATTTCCCATTTTTGTTAAGATACTCTATAAAGGAAAGTAGGTTAAGTCCTGCAAAAGACATACTTCCTCTATTCCATTGTGACTAGTTCTCTAAGAACAAAACAGAAAATTAAGAATGCTTGGACTTGGTGCAGAAGCCAACCAAGGAATCAGACCTGCATACGCCCCTTCCCACAGATCAATGCATCACTTACCATCTCTGTCCTCATCATGGATGCTGAGGTAGAGATACTCTAGGCCTCTTCCTTTTTTGCCATGTTCAGCTCCTTGTAGTTTAGTCATGAGGGTTGTTTTACCCGAACCATCTTCACCTACAAATAACATATGTAAAAAGACAAAGTATGGTTCATTCTGGGCAAAGCTGGGGAGTCTTAACATTCACTTAACAAGGAATAATTAAGAATTTCATGCAAGGTCAGTTGTTGCGATCTTGTCTCAGTCTTTGCAGTAAGAGTGGATGGGGGAGGGCAGGATGCAGTAAGAGTAGATGGGAAGTAAGGGGAGAGGTGGCAAATTCCATTGAAAATGACATTCTACTGTACTTTACCTCACAAGGAAAAGAATAGGGCAGGTCTACAGTGCTACCTACAATTGATAGATGATGCATTTGGAAAATTGAAAGCAAAAAGTGGAACTACTTTCTCACAAAGTAAACTTTCAGCGCAAGAAAAACAAGAACTAACTCTCTCAAAAACCAATGAACTCTAAACTAAAAAAAGTCTGCCGCCCCACAATTGTGAAGAATGGGAGCTCTAGTCACTTTTGATCTTAGCATATCTCTTTCATAAGCATACTAAAGGCTAAGAAACTGATGAAAATAATTAAAGACCAAAGCAAAACTCTTTAAGCATAAGCTTAGTAATTATCAAGCACCTCCTAATCCCCCTCCACCCAGTTACCAACCTCCTCTCCCCCAGGAAAGAACCACCACCAAGAAACATCACTAGGTACCCTGGGATTTAATAATACGGAATTACAGAACATGGAAATTGAAAGGCATTACACAGATCAAAGGCCTCCTCCTCACCATCTCAATGGCACTACTTTATTCAGTGGTGAGTGCCTGGCAGCCTGATTTCAGTTCCTGCTCATTTTGAGCCACTTATCACTCTTCTGCCAGAATTCTCTTTTTAAAACACATTTCTGGTGACCCTGATGCCCCACTTCTTAAAGATCTTCAGGAAAAGGCATCAATTCTTCAGCATTCACAATCTGCCCCAATTGATCTCATCAGTCACCTTCCACAAGGAGCTTCTGGCAACTTCTAAACTCCCACACCATCTTGTCACCACTGTGTTCCTGTAAATACTGACACTTATTCTTCAAAACACCTGATCCCAAAATTACCCTTTTTCAAAACAGCGCCAAGAAGTGTGTTGCTCCCACTATAATCTGCCCATGCCCTCCACATCTGTCTTCCACTAGACTGAGGGCCTTATGTAGTTCACAGGACAAGGTCGAGAAAGGGGTTTGCTGACTAAATAAACCCAAACTCCCTCATTTGCATGCGGAAACTGAGGCCACAGAACTAAAGGAACCTGTTCCAGGTAACCCAGCAAAGCGGGATGGAGTGATGCAGGGAAGTGCCCAGTGCAGACTCTGGGGCCTGCCATCATTCGTAATCCCTAACACCTCTGACTGCATTGTTCATGAAGATTGAGCAAAGCGTCCCCGAGCATCTCCCCACAGTCCCCCATCCCATGCCTCCTCGTTCCCCACCCCCTCCACTTAACCTCAGTTTCCCACGCCCCTCCATCCCCACAATTTGTTGTACGTTGAAGCTGTAAGTTCAAGGAGTCAGAGGCATTTAAAGAGGGCTGAAAGGTGTTGCGGCCAAATGACTAGGGAATGTACCAGCAACCCATTCCAGTATCAGTGAGCCAAGAGAGGCAACATCCCAACCTCAGGCGTGATGGGCTTGGCCGCTCTTCGGCTGCCCAGCCAGTCTCCCGGCTTTCCCAGGTGAGGCAAGCTGCGGTAGGCGGCAAGGCAAAGAGAAGTTTCTGTCTGCGAGAGGGGAGCCCAGTTCGCCCACCCCAGGTCCCCGGGCAACGCCCCACGCTCGCGCTCACCGAAGACCAGGATGTTCTTGCCCGACGGCAGCTTTGACCTGGCGCGAGTGGACACCTCGCTCAGGATCGAGGACCTGTGAGGACAACGGCAAAGCGGTCAGCACCGCGGCCGACTCGGAGCTGACCCGCCCGCCACGGCCCGTCAGTGGTCCGACGGTCCGGTCAGCTCCCGCCCGGTCGCGTCCTCCCCGGTCCGGCCCAGTGCGGCAGTCTCGGGAGCTCACCACAGGCTCTGGCCCTCCTCCTCTTCACTGGTTAGGTCGCCGGCCGCCGCCACCGCGGGCCCGTTGGGACCCAGCAGCAGCTTCTTCTCCACCCCCACCGGCGCCATCTTGCCAACTGCAGCCACAAAGAGGGCCCTCCCCCCGGGCCCGCCGAGGACCCGCGAGGACCCTGGCCGGGCCGCCCGCCGCCCGCCGCCCCCGCGCCGCGCCTCGCGCCTCCCTCCCGGCGGGGCCCGCGCCGTCCGCCGCGCCCCGCCGCAACCCGGATGCCCGTGGGCTCCCCAGGTTCGTCAGGCTGCCGCAGTGGGGAGGCGTCGGCGGCGGTCAGGCGGTCTCCGGGGCAGCCCTGCGCGGGGAGGTGGTGGCGGCAGCCAGAGCCGCCCCGACGGAGGGCGCGCTGGCGGCCCCTGCTGGCCGAAAGGAGTGGCGGCTCCTAGTCCCGCGTCCCCGCCCCGCAGCCGCTCCTGCTGCACTGTCGCGGGCCAGAGGCAGCCAAAGTGACCCGCTAAATTCAAGCTTTGGAATGAGACTAACTCGGTAGCGTCGTTCGTCTAGCACTTAACGCGTGTAAGCCACATATTATCACTGAATTTACTCAGCCCTTTACAGATGAGGAATTTAAAACGCAAGAACTTTAAGAAACCTGCCGTAAATCAAAAAACTAGAAAGTAACTCTTAGTTTCTTCCAAGTTTATTGACTGATTCTAGACTCAAAAACCTCACGTTGAAATACAGTCCTTAGACTAGACCCCCAGATCCTCATAAATATCCCTTCCTCCTCCTCTTTGACCCTGTTAAGACGTGAGGAAGTGATTTTTATTGCAGTGAACAACACACTTGACTTCTTGAAAGGTTTCTAAAAGTATTTTGAAAGAGACATCATTTGACATTAGAAATAGGTTTCCTTTCTTCAGGGGTAAAAAATTGAAAGAAAATGGAAGAGATGTGAGAGGGGAAAGACAGTAAGAAACTACCCTCCTCCCCCATACACTCACTCACACCCTGTTAAGCTTAACCTTAACTTTAGGTGTAGCCTCCACCTGAGAATGAACTCTATCCATCCTAGAAGCAGGCTTTCTTTCAGTGTACGTGTAAATATCAGAAGGAAGTGAGATATGGCAGAAAGGTAACCACCTACATGGGTTTCAGGTGAATAGGAAGGATTCTGATGCTTGGCGTTGCCAAATTTTTGGCAGCATGAATGCAGTCAACAAATGGGCACTTATCTGCCAACCTGAATGCAAGACAAGACAAAGACCACCACACCCCTAGAAGTCTGGGGAGAGCAAAGTGTTGCTAATCTTAAAAGGGGCAATCCCTGGCTGGATTTTCATAGGACATAAGATGGGGCTGAAAAGTAAAGGTCAGTGAACTTCAGTCAGCCCAGGGTGAAATTGCCTAATGTGACCACTTGGAAAAGGAAGAATACACAGTGTTTTTCTCTTTTAGAATACCAGATAGGAGGATGCTGAAGGCACAGCAAATGCAGATTTTAATGGGGCATTTGACAAGTCACATCATAGACAAGATTAAGTGAAATGTAGGCAGGATAACATTGAGGCTTTGTAATACCAGGTCCACAGAAGGCTGCAAGGGGCCTGCCCAAACTTCCCACCCTGGCACAGACAATTCAGGGTGCCATTAGTGACTTAGATAAGAATGAAGCAGCACACTAGTAGTTGTCTATGACTAAAGCAGGAAATGCCTCCTATACTGGATGACAAGTGAGTATAGATTAAATCTAACAAGATGAAACTTAACAGGAACTACTCAAGTTTTGTAGTTGGTTTAAAAACAAATGCCTAAGCACAAGAAAGGAATATAAAGTATATCATTTGAAAGTCTTAACTAGGGCCTCCCTGGTGGCGCAGTGGGTTAAGCAACGCACTATGAAGCAAACCACAGCCACTGCAGCACGAATTCGATCCCTGCTGCTTACCAGGGAGGAGGGGACCTACATGGCGCAGCAGACCTCTCCTGCTGTGCCTGCTGCTCCCCTCAGCAGTGTACTTCTGTTGATCTGCCTGTTTTGCTTCCCACTCTGTCTGTGGTGAATCCTCTCACCCCCCCCCCCACACCTCTGGCCTGTACCCCAGTGCTTGTATGCATAAATAAATAAATCTTTAAAAAAAAAAGTCTTAACTATATTAACTACAATATAGTTGGTCATGTAAAATGGCAAAAGGATCTTGGTAAGGTCTATTAAATCTCATTGGTAAGGAGCTGAGATTAATCTGCTTGTCATCACACTTCTTTCTGGACAATTTATAAACAGAGGCGCTCAGTGGTCAGCGGCACTCATGAGGAGACATAACACAGTCATGTTGATGCTTCAAGTGACAGGGGCTCATCAGCAGGACAGACAAAGGATGGAAAGGAAAAAGAGAAGAAGGTGCTCTTTCAAGGGCTGGCATAAGGAAAGGGGTTCACCTTTCATGGTTCTGCAGAAGGGACTCCGGAAAGGTCCATTTCATTTTAGCATAAGGAAGACCCAACCATCAACTATCAGCCTGTGAAGTAGTAAGGTCCAGGTTTCTGAGGATATAGGCAAAGTTACAGTCATCAATATCAATTGCTGTGCAACAGTTTAGAACCTGTAGGGAGCTATAATCAGAAGTCACTTGCAATTCCAAGGGTCTCTCATTCCTGAAATCATATTTTTATTCCCCATTGGTCAAGTCTGCATCCAAAATCTAATATGTTGTCAGCCTTCAGCTTTCCTTTTGATGTGTCATTTACTGTATTACTAAATATGTCTTGGGGAGGTGGGGAGGCCTAGCCTACACTAGCCAATAGCCAAGGCTTAGGATAAAATTTCAAAAAGCTTTCAGAAGGCAGTATAGGTTAAATATACCAGTGATAAGACACAGAGTGTCTAAGTTACAGTATGTCATATACTTGGGGATGCTTCTGTAAACAGTATTTGATGTTTTTGTTATGTACATAATTTGCAATCAATAAAATAATTCACCTAAGACCCACTTCCAGTGAGATAATGTCTTAAATCATATCTGAACAATGGCAAGAGAAAAACTCCATCTACTCCGTAAGATTGAGGCAATAGACAAAATGTTTTCCACTTTGACTTAAACAACTTTTATATATCTTGACTAGTAAAAATCAAAATAATCCAGCAGACAGACTATTTAAGTCATCCTCATAGTACTTAATATTAGTAAATACAGAGAGATAATTAGATTCACCTACATTTTAAATGTGGCAAGAAATTTTCCTAATTGTAAATGATTCTTTTGCCTAAAGAGTTAAAGTAGTGCTTAAATAGAAAGTGTTCAGTTTACTGACCATCTGGGACTTTCACTATGGATTGGACTATGGAAAATATAATAAAAATCCTTCTTTAAATAGAAATAGTCATTTAAGAAGGTCAAAGAACATATACTTGTGGGGAAATACCCTTTGGGAGTGTAGGAAATCTACAATGACACGAAGCCATGAGACAATGGGATCATAAGCACAAGCTGAGCTTCAGGCCCTGACACTTGCCACAGCGACAGCATTTTAAGTATAACGGAGGCTGCAATTGCAACTTTTAGAGCTCACAATATAAACAAGTAAGAAAAATAGAAAACTGATATCTAATATCAATAGTTTGATTTACCATCAGAATAAAACTTAGAAACAAACAATAATCTTTTCACTAAAAGTTTGATTGAAAAATTAGAAAAAAAAAAACACTAAAATTTTAAACTTTAAGAAAGCAAAAGCAAATAAAGACCATAAAGAAATAAACCTGACCATAGAATTCAGAGTATTCAAAGCAACTTAGTCTTATTATGTACTTAGTTTTTAGAAGAGGAAACATTTTAGATTATCAAAATGTCACACTGATTTAGTGTGTGGGAACCTCACTTGAACAGCTTGGCAAACTATTCTTTCCAATTTTTGGCAAGGAACTTTCACTGGGTAAAAATACTGAAGTCCAAATGTCTTATATAGTATTCACTGCAATATGTTAAATAATGTTTAAAGACTGATAATTTCTTCCTCTGACTTCCTCTGATGTTCTTTGAGCATAAAAGTATTAAAGCATAATCCTAAAGCAAGCAAATGTTTGAATTTATGAAGAAATTCTGCTTACTCATCTGCATATTGGAAATTTATTTGTTCTATGAATTTTAATAATTTGATGAGTTACAGCATCACAAAAAGTTCAGTTACAGTTTCCCCATTCTACTTTCCCTATCTCATAAGTTTAGGATATTTCCAGTTTTTTTATCTTCAAGGCTAAACTAAGTTCAAACCAAAAACTGACAGTCTTTTTCCAGTCAGGGAGACACATACTTGGGATGCTTGATCAGTCTGTGGTATTTGTGAGCAAGGTCCACAGCCTTCCGTCCTTGCTGAAAGGGGAAAGACCACAAAATTGAATTCCAATGATTTCCCATTTTCTTAACTCCACTGAAAAGGTAATTTATTTCTTCTTTAGTAAAGTTTTTACGAATTCTCCTTTTCTCTGTAATTGATGAGAATTGTTGATTAGTACTTGCCCAAAAAAGGGGGATCCTTTTGAGATCCAAATAAGTGCTGGATTTATTTATTCTAAAGTTAGGAATTAATATAGTAAGAAAACTTCATGCTTATGCTACTCATCATACAGGAGTCCAATTCTTTTTTTTAACTGAATGCCTACTATTAAGGTAAAAGCTGTCATTGTGACTTCAGCAATTGTAATTTAATCCTACTGTAATGTTACTTGCAACATCTTTCAATCAAGAAACACAAACATTTAAGAGTATTTGATTGTTAATTCTCTCAGCATTCCTGCAAGGAAAGTTCACAAACAGCTTACCTATCCTACATATACAGTCTTCTCAAAGGGCTCCATAACTTCATAGACAGACAAGAATATCAATACTTGTTAAACATCAGGCTTGAGGGCCTCCCTGGTGGCGCAGTGGGTTAAGCAACACACTATGAAGCAAACCGCAGCCACTGCAGCATGAGTTCGATCCCTGCCTCAGGCCAGGAGGGGGACCCACATGGTGCAGCAGATCTCTCCTGCTGTGCCCGCTGCTCCCCTCAGCAGTGTACTTCAGTTGATCTGCCTGTTCTGCTCCCCGCTCTCTGTGGTGAATCCTCTCACCCCCCACACTTCTGACCTGTACCCCTGTGCTTGTATGCATAAATAAATAAATCTTTAAAAAAAAAAACATCAGGCTTGATAGTTTTAAAGAATAAAGGGTCTTTTGAAAAATCACTTTAAAAAAACATTCACTATCTACAGGGGTGCTCAGTTTGATTCGAACTCAAAAAAATACAATGGGAAAGGTAGTTTTTAACTCTGGCTTTTAGGAATGCTTTCTACAACAGAAAGAACATACAGTTGGTATCTGTAAACAAATCCTTTTCTGGTGATGAATGCAAGGAATCATTTTAAATTTCTACATTGTCAGTTTAGATTATTAGATGGTAGCTGCTGATAAGGAGTTTCTTACATTTCCACTTATTTACTTTCATAACTTATTTACTGTAGTAGGATCTAGAAAATCTTTCCCTGTAAACTGTTAGTCATTTGTTCACCTCTGCTAGAATAGGAACCACAGTTTAGATCTTTTAAAACAGAACTCTTAACAGCAGAAGGCTGAGAAATCAATGAAAATAATGTCTGATATTACCTATTATATCACTTAGAATGCAAGCTCCTCATGAAGACAGGGATTTTTGTTTGTTTTGCTCATCACACTGTATTACCAGTGCCCAAAACAATCTCTGACACATGGTAGGTGATCAATAAATACTTGTAAAAGGGGGGAGGAAAAGTTATTATTGACTAAAAAAAAAAAAACCTTTCAAAATTTTTCAACAAAGTTACTCCTTATTTTTGGGTCTAAAGAGTTGGTTATCCAAGAAATAGTTGTTTTCATCTTCACCTGCTAAATTATTTGAACTCATTATAATCAATCGAGATTTGAATGTGTTAGTTTAACATTCAGAATATTAGGATTCTGGAGTTATTTACATAAAGCCAACCCTCCTCTTCCAACACAACTGCTATCTCACAGACATCTATACTTAACATCTGTGCCCAATTAATTCCTCAAAGGTTACCTCAGCAGAGCCCTGGGCAGCCTAGGCAGGAGGAAGTTGCACTCTACACAAGACTCTCCCTCTGTGGTTTCGTTAGTGCTCCTCTTAATATTTATTGAGTGTTAGGAAAGAGTGGGCAAAAATAGGCAAGGGGGTTCTGATACCTATCTTCCCTAAAAGAGAGCCTTGGTCTCAAGGTTCTTAAATGCTTAGATGCTGCAATGGTCTTTTTTTTATGCATATAAGAGCTGGGGTGCAGGCTAGAGGTGGGGGTTGAGGAGAAGAGGAGTCACCAGAGACAAAGCAGGGAACAGAACAGGCAGATCCACAGAAATACACTGCTGAGGGAGCAGTGGGCGAGGCAGGAGAGGTCTGCTGCACCATATGGGTCCCCTCCCTGGCCAGGAATCGAACTCGTGCTGCAGTGGCTATGGATAACTACACAATGCTACAACTCAACCCCTTGTGCCATCAGGGAGGCCCTGCAATGGTCTTTTCTCAAAAGAATGCTCTCAAATTTGAATGTAACTTATAACCAAGCAAATGGTGAAAATGCCTCTAGTATAAAAGGAAAATTTATCAAGGTAGGGGGGGGATTATAACAAATATTCCTGGCCAGCCACTGAAAGTGAAATAAAAACTAATTTAATCACTACCTCCTCAATATGACTCTCTAAATTCTAGAAGAGCAGGACAGGTTTCTATTTTGCTTTCATAAAGCAATTTTAATTATCAAAAATATGAGCTGGGCTCCCTGGTGGCACAAGGAGTTAAGCTGCAGCACTATGAAGCTATCCGTAGCCACTGCAGCATAAGTTTGATCCCTGGCCAGGGAGCTCACCCACATGGCGCAGCAGACCTCTCCTGCCTCGCCCGCTGCTCCCCTCAGCAGTGTATTTCAGTGCATCTGTCTGTTCTGCTCCCCACTCTGTCTCTGGTGAATCCTCTCACCCTCCCCCAACACTTCTGGCCCTACATCCCAGCTCTTGTATGTATACTGGAATAAATCTTTAAAACACACACACACACACTGAACAAGATTTAGGATACTTCTGTAGAATAAATGTAAAACCACAATTATGTTATTTCATGAGGTTCTGCAAACATTTTTAGTTGTCACACTTTTGTCTTTAAGATACATCACTGGGGCCCTCCCTGGTAGCGCAGTGGGTTAGGCAACGCACTATGATACAAACCACAGCCACTGCAGCACGAGTTCAATCCCTGCCTCTGGCCGGGGAGCTGACCCACATGGCGCAGTAGACCTCTCCTGCCTTGCCCGCTGCTCCCCTCAGCAGTGTGTTTCAATCTGCCTGTTCTGTTCCCTGCTCTGTCTATGGTGGATCCTCTTACCCCTCATGCCTCTCTCTGTACCCCAGTTTTTATATGCATAAATAAATATATGTTAAAAAAATACATAACTGAAAAAAATGTATTAAGTTGATGCCAACTCCTTGCCAAGAACAAGATTTCCAAGATTTTCATTTTCAATGGAAAAACCCATTTCTAACAGTTTCTAGGGAAGATTACTTCAAAAAGTGGGCTAACCTATAATGTACTTTACCAACTTTAATTTTCATGAACAGCCTCTCTAGTCGAGGGAGAAAATCCAGACATAAAAATAAATTTGAAATTTCTTTCAAAGTTTTGGCAGTGAAAATGGTCATACAAAAGTATGTGACAAAATGTTTCCTGGTTATTCCCAGTTCAAATGTCTTTGCAATAAATATAGAATGGCTCTACAGATGTTACCAACTTCTAGGTTACTTTGACAAGTGATGGACTCAACTGCTCATTGTTACTCTGAAGGTACTCATTTCATATGAATAACAGGAAATGGTAAGTCTGAAAAATTTTGGAATGGTAGTAAACCTGAAATGTTAACTATGCAGCTAAATTTTTTACATCCTGTAAATTAATTCACTTAAGTATTTTGATTTTTAAGTAGGGCTTTAAGTTTAAACTTTTTCTCTTCAATTTTGATTGTTTAAGGTACTATAGTTATTAGCCAAAATCTTATACAAAATCTCTCTGAAACACTTGTATATAGGAGAATCATTTTGTTAAAACTGAAATGTGATCCAGAATATAGATCAGGGGCTTCTGGAGAAAGACAGGCTTATAGGTAAATCTAAGTTTTACCACTTAATAGGAAAGTGGGACTGCAATGCTATAAAAATGAAAGCAGGGCCTCTCCGGTGGTGCAAGGGGTTGAGCACTGCACTGTGGAGCTTCCGTAGCCACTGCAGTGTGAGTTTGATCCCCAGCCAGGGAGGGGACCCACATGGCACAGCAGACCTCTCCTGCCTTGCCTGCTACTCCCCTCAGCAGTGCATTTCAGTTGATCTGCCTGTTATACTCCCTGCTCTGTCTCTGGTGAATGCTCTCGCCCCCTACCTGTGGCCTGTACCCCAGCTCTTGTATGCAGAAATAAATAAAATCTTTTAAAAAAAGGAAATAATATCTAAAACCACTTAACACATTGTAGTTGCTTAACAAATGTTAGTTTACTACTTCCCCAGCTGATGATCAGTGGTTGAGCAAGCAACATGAGGAAAGGAAGAAGAAGGCCTCTTAAGACTTATGACCCTCCTCAATGCCAAGGGATACCACATCAGAGCCATTAAATGAAACTGAGAACAACCACCTGTTCTTGTTCTCAGGAACTTATGAAATTTAGGTTTATTTAAAAGTTAAATATATTCACTTATTCTTCCAGAAGTAGTAGATTCATTACTGAGTTGTCTTCTACGTGGAGTCAGCAGAATTTCTGAAAAATATGGAAAACATTTAGCATAATTAAAATGTCAATCTGAGTAACAGCACATCAATTCCATTATAGGCTATTTCCTGTTTCTCCCCTTCGGTGGATTAGGAAGCATTTTTAAACCACCGGAGACTAACTGGCTACATCTTCAATGACTAGTTGCTCAGAGACAGATTTGTCTTTTCAACATTATTTTATCCTTGTGCTTTTAATATACTTATTGCTCTATATCACAGTTCAGAAGATATCATAATTACAGTTTTAAAGCTGCTGAATTAATTACTTTTGTTACAAATAAGTGATTTCCTTAGTTCACTTTTATATCTGTCTTCAGCTTCCACAATGACTTTGTGACGATCACATTGGTATGGGCAAGCGTGCAAGAGCTTGCTAAAATTTCGGCTATTCAGGGTTTTTCCTACTGCTATGCAACCTAAAAGAAAACAAATTAAAGTGATGTATAGATGTCACAGAACAGTAACAAATTTAGGAAAGCAAAAATACTTATGATGGTAACTGAAATGTAATTAGAAATTTAGTTACAAATATGTCAAGAAGCTATAAGTCACGTGAGAGAGTCAAGACAACAAATACAATGCAATGAAAGAAATGTAACAGGCGTATCAATAGCACTATGGCAATTTAGAAGAGGAGCATCTAGCTTGATCTGAATCTGAGCAGGAGCCAATTAGGGAATATATTCAAAGGAAGTGAGCTTTATGCTAATCATCTTATTTTTTAATGTTTCATTAAATACACAAGAATAAGGAAAAAGTATAATAAACCTCCTCATATCCATCATACAGCTTCAATTATTATGAACTCACGGTCAGTCATTTTATCTACATCCCACCTACTCAGTTTGCCCCCATGTGCATGCAGGATTATGAAATTTGGAATATTTAAGTTTTTCATTTGTAAATACTTCATTTACATGCCTAACATAAGGACTCTTTATTTTAAACACACAAAACCATTATCGCACCAAAGGAAATTATGTAAGTCATATAGTCTAATACTCAGTGTTCAAATTTCTCCACCATTTCAAAACATTTTAACAGTTGTTTTGTTTGAGTCATGATCCACATAAGCTCACCAATACATTTGGTTAACATGTCTCTTGAGTTTCATATAATCTATCACTTCACCTCTGTTACTCTTTTGTCAGTACTTGTAGACACTAGGTATTTGTGCTATAGTTTCACAAAGGCTGGGTTTTACTGATTACATGCCCGTTGCATCCTTTAAAATGTGCCTGTGTGTCTAAAAAACTAGTAATTAGACCTAGATGTTTGGTCATATTCAACAGTTTTTAGTAGAATTCCTCACAGGTAGTATTGTATACTTCTTGCTGTATCACAATAAGATGCACATAAAAATCTATCTTCTTTTTAAGGTAAGATTATTCAGTAGTTTCAGACACTTTTAGCCAATCTATCCATTATAAAGTTTTCCATCAGTCTGTCACCTGTCATGATACTGCCAGTCCTTTTCTAAAGGACTTGAAGTTATTGGCCAGGCAGGAAGGTGGGATGAGGACATTTTGAGTACAATGAACATGGGGAAAAGCACAGAAGAGTGAAAAAGCATAGTGTGTTCAGAGAATCCTGGGTAACTTGTTGAGATATAAGGTATGAAAGAAGATGTGAAAAAAGTTAAGCCTGGTGAAGGTTGCCAGGGGTTAGATGAAGAAAGGTCTTGATATACAAAGGAATTTTCTGTCTTCAAAGCAATGGGGATGTACCAAAGGATATTTATTAGGGAGGAAAATCACATGATTTCCTTTTTACAAAAGGTAAGAGGATTAGTTGTAGGGTTATTTAAAGAATGAATAAGGGAATTCTGAAGTAGAGCATTTGTAGGGACAATGCAGATTTAGATAAAATTGATAATGAGCTGTAAGAACACAGGGGAGGGGCCTCCCTGGTGGCACAATGGGTTAAGCAACACACTATGAAGCAAACTGCAGTCACTGCAGCATGAGTTCGATCCCTGCTGCCGGCCAGGAAGGGGACCCACATGGCGCAGCAGACCT
>JAGFMF010011458.1:2773720-2799615 GCA_019455555.1 Galemys pyrenaicus | reverse complement strand
TCTGTCTGGTGAATCCTCTCACCTCCCATGCGTCTCTGGCCTGTACCCCAGCTCTTGTGTGCATAAATAAATAAATCTTTAAAAAAAAAAAAAAAAAAGAACACAGGGGAAATTTAGATAATTGTTAGCTAGTTTGGTAGTTGACTGAAATGTTTGCACACTTTGGAATAAGCATGGCACATTTCTGGCTGACTTAAAGGGAATAAATGTGTGTGAAATCTAACAAGTGGAAACAAGACAAAATTCCACAAAATTTTGAAAACCAATTAGAGTTTGATTCAGTGAGCTAGAGAGAAGCACTGAGGATTGTTTAGCATGGTGACAAGATAAAAACATATTAGGAACAAAGTTATTATCAATACGCATATTACAGTAGTGGGTTGGCAAGTCAAAATGAAAGACAGCTAAAAAGTTAGAATAGTGGCAACACTAACAGAAATGGAGTGTCTGGAGGGAGGGCAATTAAGAGGGAGAAAGATGTGTTTCGAATGCATTGAACTTGAAATAACAACAGGATACTGAAGTGGGCAGGTGCTGACTACACCTGGAAATGGAAGAAAGAGGCTCTGATTCAAGGTAGAAGTCAGTGTAGAGATACAGATCTGAAAATCATCAGGAAAAAAAAAAAGATAGTTGATGCCACAAAAGTTACCACTGCAACAGGGTTGCCAGTGAGGTGTATGAAGGAGGGGGAGGAAGAGGGAGAGGGATACCTGTAGAAATTTGGCAGGAAGAGAAAGATAAAGTGAAAAAGGTGATAAAATAGAGTGCTTTTTCAAACTGTAAACTTCTTGAAATGAGAACTGAGTTCTAGTCATCTTTGACACCAGTGCCTGCCACAGTAATGAACTAAGTGTCTGTGAAATGAATGAATGGTCACTGAGGGAAGGAAGGAACTAGGAAAGAACCATCTCAAACTAAAGAAGGAATAAGAGGAATTTAACCATTACCACTCTGTTACAGAGCTACTGGCTGGGATACTTATGACCCAAATGTTTCCATACCTTTAAGATCTTGGAGATTTTTTACAGCACCCCTCCCCCCAACCAAAAGAAATACCAACCATATTGTTTTGTCCAAAACAACTTATTTTACTGCAGTTAAACTTTAAGTATTAAGTTTTAGTAACCATTTGAAACAACAATATGCCTAAGCTGAAAGAAAAATATATGTATTTCATTGTCATTTGTAGTTTTATAATTGTTTGTTATGGGCCTCCCTGGTGGCACAATGGGTTAAGCAATGCACTATGAAGCAAACCACAGCCACTGCAGCACTTTGAGTTTGATCCCTGCCCCCGACCAGGGAGGGGACCCACATGCCACATGGCATGGCAGACCTCTCCTGCTATGCCCGCTGCTCCCCTCAGCAGTGTGTTTCAGTCAGTCTGCCTGTTCTGCTCTCTGCTCTGTCTGTGGTGAATCCTCTCACCCCCCACACCTCTGGCCTGTACCCCAGCTCTTGTATGCATAAATAAATAAAACTTTAAAAAAAAAAAGTCATTGGTTTGGGGGAAAGATAGAGGATTCAGGTAAACTTTAACACTAAAACTTGGTAGAATGGCAATAAAAGAAGCCAGATTGCAGGAGTTAAGCAGGAAACAAATACACTGAAAGGGAAAGAAGCAAGAGTGGAATCTAAGGACATGGAAGAAAGAGTATATGAATACTTCAAGGAATAACAAATCACGCAAAATATTTGGGTTTTTTTAAATATGAAGAGAAGTTAGCACAGCTTAAGATGGAACAAAGGAGTTAATGGATAAAAAGTAAATGAAGAGAAAGACTTCTCAATTATCAAAATACAGAGAAAAGAGATGGAATTCAGATTATAGCTAGATATTCATTTTAGAATAAAGATAAATTTTTCATCCAAGACTGATGTGATATTTTGAGTTGATTATGAAATAGCTTCAGTTTCTCCACAGAGCAAAGAATGACAGTAAGAGTAAACAAGGAGGAAATGTGGAATAGGAAGAGGAACAGGGATGGATAAGCACGATGGAACATTTACAAAGGCCCACAGAAAAACAAATAACAGACTGTAGAACACTAGGAATGTTTGTTATGAACATAAAAATAGTCATTGCTTAATACATATGTTTAGAGCATCATCTAGGATACATACCAATTTATTGGTTCTCTGAAAATACAATATTTATGTAATAAAGTTAAGTTTTGTATTTATTGTGACAAAGAGAGAGTAGTTTTTTAAAAAAATATTACTCATGTTGATTTATATAAACATTTTGGAATTATAGCCTGCTGCAGACAGAGGCATTAACTTTAATGTGGCTGATACTCCATACTGTCATTGCCCCAGAGGAAATGAAGTTAAATCACACAGGTAGAGCTACTACACACTCCAGTTAACTAACAGCATCTAAAGCTTTACTTCTGAAACAAATACAATTAAAAAAATATTTACCTGAGCATCTATACTTCAACAGTTTGGAACAATTGTCAGCTGCTAGAAAACTGATAACTTCTTTATTTATTATATCTGAACATAATGTAAATGGATCTGGAAAAAAATGCAAAATGCAAGATTATTTTATGAATTAAACGGATGTAAGAGTTACAAGATTTATTAATTCTCAAAAATTTTATAAACTTTAGCCCAGTACTACACATCTAGTAATTCTGGTAGATAAACAGAAAGGTTCTATATATCAATAGGTGACTGAAGTCAAAAAGAGTTAAGGGGGCCTCCTTGGTGGCGCAAGTGGTCAGATCACAGCACTATGAGGCTGTCTGCAGCCACTGTAGCACGAGTTCAATCCCCCACCAGGGAGGTAAACCACATGGAGCAGCAGACCTCTCCTGTCTCGCCCACTGCCCACCTCAGCGGTATATTTCAGTAGACCTGCCTGTTCTGCTCCCCACTCTGTCTCCGGTGAATCCTCTCACCTTCCAACGCCCCCCACATACACCTGAGGCTTGCACCCCAGCTCTTGTATGCATAAATAAATAAATCTTAAAAAAGAGAGATAGAGTTAAGGGATGACTTGTACATTAGAGCGAAGATATACCAATGTATATTTTTAGTTATGTTAGTCACCTAAACAACTGTTCTCTTGAAAAATCAAAGAAATATTTGTAATCATACCTGTTACTGGTAGCTGCTGCTTTCTATTTTTGACAATGGGAGCTGGATGTTTAAAATCATGGTCACTAAAAGAAAACAGATAAGAGATTATAATAAATATACAATAAATATACAAAGATTACAATAAATATACAATAAATAAATATGTTTGTTCATGTTTGTTGTGTAGACAAATGTTTCTGCAAGCATAGGTGTGATTCTGGGTGTTTGGCAGGCATACAGAGCTGGGTCCAGGGTTTACCAAAATCTAACAAATTCTCCCAAAATAAGGCCTGCACTGGTTACAGTCTTATTGCTAAAAGTAGAGTTAAGCCAGACTCCATATAGTAATAACATTGATGCCTGCAGAAATATGGAAGAAAAAGATTTAAAAGAAGAAAATAAGGGATGAGAAAAAAAAAGAAGAAAATATCATTAGTGACCAAAGGGCAAGAAGGGTGGCTGCTCTCTAATTCTACATCCCTGAAAAATCAACTTAAAATATCATGATTTTGAAAAGGGAAAAAGTGGTAGTGGTGATGTATCCCACTTTCCTGATACTTAGTTTGGCCTGCAACCTGCCTAAAACACAGCATCATCCTCTCCAGTTTCCCTCCAGCCCAGCAGCCATCAAAGAGCAAAGCATAAGGAACAATATAACAAGAAAAGCTACAATCCCAGATTAAGCCCCACTGGCCACTGTGAGGGAGCAAGCATGTGTACTAGAGGTAAGGGTTAGGAAACAATTAACAGGGCAAGCCTAATTCAGTTTTTCATGACATCCCACTCCCTTGATCGCACTGAATTTACAAACAGGTTTTTGCTATATGGATGTTCAGTTATCAATGCATACATTAATACTTTCGGTACAGGGTTTCAACTCGGGTTTTCTTTTCTGAGTATCCTTTCTAAAATTAAAATCTGATCAGATCAGTCAATTTAAAATCATCAGTGGTTCCCTATGTTCTATGAGTTAAAACTGAAAATTCTATGACATAAAATACCCTCATTTTTTTAACTACTCCATACCTCTTCATTCAAATTCCTTTCCCTACATTTGCTTCTTTAAAATATAAAACAGGGCCTCCCTGGTGGCGCAGTGGGTTAAGCAAGCACTATGAAGCAAACCGCAACCACTGCAGCACGAGTTCGATCCCTGCTGCTGGCCAGGGGGGGACCCACATGGTGCAGCAGACCTCTCCTGCTGTGCCCACTGCTCCCCTCAGCAGTGTACTTCCGTTGATCTGCCTGTTCTGCTCCCTGCTCTCTGTGGTGAATCCTCTCACCCCCCACACCTCTGGCCTGTACCCCAGTGCTTGTATGCATAAATAAATAAAATCTTTAAAAAAATATATATATATATATAAAACAAAACCATGTTTCATTATCTCTCTATCCCAGTACTTTATAGTGGGCACACAGAACTGAATAAAAACATTTATGGAATAAAGTTAGAAACAATTATTAAACTATACCTTGAATGAGAAAGAAAATTCCTTTTTTCAGTGATTGTTTCTTCATGTAAGTTTTGATTGCAGTCTGAATTGGTTTTATCTAGAGTTTTCTTTTTCCCACTCTCCCTATAACAAGCATTAACTGGGTTTGCTGTCTTTAATAGGTTCTTCATCCGGTTTTCATCTATACCCGCTGTAGAAATGACTCCACGGGACCCACAACTCTGAGGCTTTCTAGACTTGTTTGTGTCCTTATCTTCTGTTTTAGGACCTCCACCAATACTATCTGCATGGAGGTGTTTCAAAGTATCAAGAATATTTATATTCATAGATGAAACATTATCATTATGTGTTTCTCCTTGTATTTTTTCCTTGTCCTGTGAAAAGGACAAGTAAATAATTTGAAAATAGAGCCTCCTTGGTGGCGCAAGGGGTTAAGCAACGCACTATGAAGCCAACGGAGCACAAGTCCAATCCCTGCGCAGCAGACCTCTCCTGCCTTGCCCGCTACTCTCCTCAGCAGTGTGTTTCTGTTAATCTGCCTGTTCTCTGCTCTGTCTCTAGTGGAGCCTCTCACCTCCCACAAGTCTGGCCTGTACCCCAGTGTTTCTGTGCATAAATAAATAGATCTTTAAAAAAAATTAAAAATAATCTATTTGCTTTATAACCCAATTTATACTCCCTTTAAATAATGCAGAAAGTTTTGAATTGTCAATAGCATGTATACGATAAAAGGGATATTTAATGTTAGAAACTAAAAAGGAGTCTATTCAATAAGTGATTTGGATAACAGGGTAGTAATCTGGAGAAAAATAATTTGAATCAATATCTGATAATTTACACAAAAACAAAGTCAAATGAACTAAACGTTTATTTTATTTTTTTTTTAAGATTTATTTATTTATGCATACAAAAGCTGGGGTACAGGCCAGAGTCGCGGGAGGTGAGAGGATTCACCAGACAGAGTGGGGAGCAGAATAGGCAGACCAACCGAAATACACTGCTGAGGGCAGCAGCGGGCACAGCAGGAGAGGTCTGCTGTGCCATGTGGGTCCCCTTCCTGGCTGGCAGCAGGGATCGAACTCATGCTGCAGTGGCTGCGGTTTGCTTCATAGTGCATTACTTAACCCATTGTGCCACCAGGGAGGCCCTGAACTAAACATTTAAATATAAAAATGAAATGATATGTTTTAAAAGAAACATTTAACATTCTCAAAGGGAGAAAGACATTTCCAAATATTACACAGTCAATAAAATGTAAAATAAAAAACTAATATAAAAAACTTGACCAACAGGGCTTCCCTGGTGGTGCAGTGGGTTAGGCAACACACTATGAAGCAGACCACAGCCACTGCAGCACAAGTTTGGTCCCTGCTGCTGGCCAGGGAGGGGACCCACATGGCACAGCAGACCTCTCCTGCTGTGCCCGCTGCTCCCCTCAGCAGTGTATTTCTGTTGATCTGCCTGTTCTGCTCCCCGTTCTCTGTGGTGAGTCCTCTCACCCCCCACAACTCTGGCCTGTGCCCCAGTGCTTGTATGCATAGATCTTTGGGAAAAAAAAAAAAACAACTTAACCAACAAATATTTTTTTCACTTCTAGAGACCAGGAACAATCTGGGGGGGAGGGGGAGCAGAACTCAGAGAAAAAAGGACCAGAAACAAAACAAAATGAACTCAAAATGCCTATAAAGCATGTATATAAATCATAGCTTGGTCTGCAGTACAATTGATCTAATAATGTTTATGAAAACTACTAAAATGGGGCCTCCCTGGTGGCAGAAGGGGTTGGGTGCCGCAATGTGGGGCTTTCTGCAGCCTCTGGAGTGCTGGTTTTATCCCTGGCCAGGGAGGGGACCCACATGGTCCAGCAGACCTCTCCTGCCTTGCCCACCACTCCCCTAAGCAGTGCATTTCAGTCAATTTGCCTGTTCTGCTCCCCGCCCCCCTCCCTCTGGCCTGTGCCCCAGTTCTTGTATGCATAGATAAATAAAATCATAAAAAAAAAACCAAACTAACAAAATGAAATATGGAAAAGATAAACAATAGTTAGAAAAACAGGCAAAAGAAACAAACAGTTCAAAGCAAGGAAATATAAATATCCCTTAAACATATGAAAAAATACTCCAACCCACTTGTAATAAGAAAAACAAATATTAAAGCAAAATTAAATTATCTTTCTATCAAAATCAACCTATGACATTGGCAAAGATCAAGAGGGTATAAAGACACAACTGAGTACATGACAGTGGGACTGTAAACTGGTTCAACTCTTACAAAGAGACAATGTTTTGTTTTTAAAAATACATGCACTTTGTACCCCCCCCCCCGCCCCAGGTACCATCTATCTGGGAATCTTTATTCTCTATCTCTTTTTCCTAAATAAACTTTTCTTTTCAAGACAAATAAATAAATAGATAAATAAATAAAATGCATGCACATATGAAGACACAAAGCATATATACATAGCAAAATGTGAAAATGTGTGTATGTTCACATACATACATAATCCACATCTCACACACACATATATACGTAGAGAGAGAAGAGAAAATTATTTCTCTCCTTTCTTTTCTTGAACCCCTTTTACACAGATAATATGTATCTTGGCTCTGTGTTTATGTTTTGTATTTCTTTAGTCATTACTGCCTCTTTTTCAAAATTTCTTTTTGCTATATTCATGGATGATTTCCGAAGCATTACTATTAAATTTCAAATTTAAAACTATTAAAATTTAAAACAATTGGCAAGAGAACTGTTTTACCCTCCATCCTATATTGTTAATATTAAAAAGAAGTTCTATATTCTTTGAAACAAAGAAGCCAACCTCATTTCCTTCTCTCTCAAGCTGTTCTATTCTGTATAGAATTTCCTTTGCTTTCTTCCAGAAGTCTCCAAGAGTCTTCTCTTTCATATTTATGTCCTTCAATTGTTTTACTTCATTTTCACCAAAAGAATATTCTCCTAGACTTAATTTCTCAGCTTTGTAATATGGGAAAAAAGCAATGAGGTCATCAATTACTAGAAAGGTTAATAATACTTTACTCCCTCGTACTACACACCCTTTTGCACCCTCTCCTTTAAATTTTGCCAATTCAGTCTATCTTAACTGCCTAAGAACTTATTTTCAGTAAGAAATGAAAATAAGAACTGAAAATAAGTGCTTGGCAGAAGACTCAGAACCCAACCAGTCATAACTTAAACTTTACTCTTCAGAGTTAAGAATAGCGTGAAGTTACGTTATATGCCAGACACATCAAATGTTCAGGTGTATAGTGGTTTTAAAAGTTTAATTTATTCAACAGTTTTCATAAAGTAGCTCATTCCTATAATCTTTTAACACTCCTCTTTTCACATATTGCAGTGGCAATTTTTGTTCCACAAAGACAAAAGTCATTTCCATAGACACTGCCCTCCCTCTGTGTTCCAGCAATACGGGCCATCAATTCCTTCAATGTTCAGGCTCCCTTCCATCACAAAGGCTTTATGCCGCAAAGCTGATTATGCCTGGGACACTTACTCCTAACAAGGTTCCTTCTTTTCACCTAAATAACTGTACTTTCAGGTTTCAGGTCAAGAATCACTTTTTCCTAAGGTGTCTTCTGCTCCAAGTCTAATGAACTTCCTTTATTATAGGTTAAAAACTGAGCTCCATACATTCTTATCCTTATTTTAATTGTAATACATTCATTTTAGAGAGTATTCAGTTACTATCTATTTCCCTAATATCTAAAATGGGAGGGCAGCCCTGGAATTGAGCAGAAAGGGATAGGAGAGGTAAAAGGAGGACTACAGGTCTTAATGACTGACTAAATTCAATGGCTGAAGAAGAAGGGGAAGCAAAATGACTAATATGGGACCTGAAGGAAGAAAGGCAATACTTTAAAATCTTTCAAAGAACTGGGGGTTGAGGGGGAGGAGTGTATTTCCACTCTATGAGGGCAAAAGAGTGTTGTCCTTAGGACTGTCTCTCTAAAACTTAATGTAGTATCTGGCAAATAAGCACTAAAACATTTTTAAAATAAGTGAATATACTTTATATTATGATTTACTCCAAAATCATCCTCAGACTCAAGTTCAAGTCCCACAATTAAATTTTTTCAATTATATAAAATAAGTGAATTATCTACTGCTCTCTTCTTCATGCTGAAATATACTAGTTGTCATGTTCAAGTTACAAATGCTCTGCTTTTCAAATATAAGAGTCTAGGCAGTAAAAGGGCTTGATTCATCAAAGCAAATATAAATTCACCGTCAAACACTTTGGTTAGTATTTTCTTAAAGCAACAGTAAACTTACTAATTTTTTTACAGTTGTGAAGCACAAAAGTGGCAGCTTTGCTTAGTTCCTCATTCTGAGAATCAGTTAAGGCTTGTATCATGAGTGGAAGTCCATTGTTTTTAAAAAGATCATACTGATTTTCCTCTAGAAAATACATCAAGAAATAAAGTAAGTTATTTGGGGCCTCCCTGGTGGCGCAGTGGGTTAAGCAACACACTATGAAACAAACCGCAGTCACTGCAGCATGTATGAAACAAACCGCAGTCACTGCAGCATGAGTTTGATCCCTGCTGCCCGCCAGGGAGGGGACCCACATGGTGCAGCAGACCTCTCCTGCTGTGCCCGCTGCTCCCCTCAGCAGTGTACTTCCATTGATCTGCCTGTTCTGCTCTCCGCTCTCTGTGGTGAATCCTCTCACCCCCCCACACCTCTGGCCTGTACCCCAGTGCTTGTATGCATAAATAAATAAATCTTTAAAAAAAAAAAGAAATAAAGTAAGTTATTTTATCATAAATTATCTACATGAGATCACAATTCTTCCTTGTGATGATTATGAACAATTTCAAAAGTGTTTCATTTGAGGAAACAATCCATTTACACCAAATGCCTAAGTCTGTTAAGTGATCTCTGAAGTGCAATCACAGAGTAGTGTCAAACCTCCTAAGAGTAAACAAACTGCCCTCACTTAATTATAAAGAAAAACATACAGTAAATCTTAAATTATACACAGACTAAGAGAAAGGATAAAAAAATAGGGCTTCCCTGGTGGCACATGTGTTGAGCAACACAATAAGAAGCAAACCACAACCACTGCAGCACGAGTTCGATCCCTGCCCCCGACCAGGGAGGGGACCCACATGGCACAGCAGACCTCTCCTGCCTCGCCAGCTGCTCCCCTCAGCAGTGTACTTCCGTTGATCTGCCTATTCTGCTCCCCGCTCTGCTCTGTCTCTGGTGAATCCTCTCACCCCCCACACCTCTGGCCTGTACCCCAGTCCTTGTATGCATAAATACATAAATCTATTTTAAAAAGAATAAAAAAATAAACTGATAGAGTAGAAAATACTAGGAGGAAGAGAGGAGAAAAAGCTAGAGAGAGAAGAGGTTAGGAGAAGAAAGGGGAGAGAGGAACATGAACAAGGTTGGAAAAGAGTAGAGGGAGGGAGGAAAATGGAATAAAGAAAGAAAAGGGAGGGAGGGAGGGAGGGAGGGAGGGAGGGAGGGAGGGAGGGAAGATTTTCAAAGATTTCTGGAATGGGGGAACAGGACCAAATCTGTGCAGCAGTATTAAGAGTGCACTGAAAGGGCCTCCCTGGTGGCGCAGCGGGTTAAGCAACGCACTGTGAAGCAGGCCGCAGCCACTGCAGCATGAGTTCCTATCTCTGCCTTCAGCCAGGGAAGGGACCCACATGGCTTGGCAGGCCTCTCCTACCTTGCCCACTGCTCCCCTCAGAAGTGTGTTTCAGTCAAATCTGCCTGTTCTGCTCCCCACTCTGTCTCTGGTGAATCCTCTCACCGCCCTGGGCTCTGGCCTGTACCCCAGCTCTTGTATGTATAAATAAATAAATCTTTAAAAAAAAAAAAAGAGTGAACTGAAGAACGAAAATAGAAGGAAGGGGGCACAGGAAGAAACTATTACTATAATACTAGCAAGATGCTATGGGACTGAATACCTAAATTAGGAGGGCAACCTTGGAACAGAGCAGAAAGGGACAGGAGAGGTAAAAGGAGGACTACAGGTTTTAATGACTGACTAAATTCAATGGCTGAAGAAGAAGGGGAAGCAAAACGACTAATTTGGGACCCAAAGGAAGAAAAGCAATACTTCAAAGCTGTTCAAATAACCAGGGGGAAGGTGTATTTCCACACCACTGTTTTAGTAAATACACTAAATAAATCTAATACTTACCACAATCCTCTGTGCAATGACCAAGAGTAAGAATTATGCTAAATTTTTCTCCTGAATCCAGACTTTCATGAAGCAGTAATGCTAGAAGTTTTGAAACAATGTGGTACTTGGACAAAACTACCCCAAAAGTAGCTATTAGTGGAAAACAGAAAAAAATGACAATAATCACAAACTTAAAAAACTATACATATACTATTTTTCAGTTCTTGTACACACCATTTTCCAGATCTTGTTCTAGGTTATATATCTATATAATCTCTAGTATTCAAGTCTGATATATCTTATAAATGTATGTGAGTATAAATAAATGCACTATAATAAGACGGCAGCTTATATAACCCTTATTAATCCCTCTCCCATATTAAAGACAATTTACTAAATTTTTTAAAGAATGGTTCCTTCTTAACTGTCCTGAATAATACTATGAATATGATTATCATTAACTTCCTAAAAGCTGAATATGTTTACTCTTCTTATCTAGACTGAACAGTCAAGACCTTCCTATGTAGCCTGCCTTTCATGGAATTACACTATTAACTAGTCATGGTGGTAATGATTCAGTGAAGCATACTTGAAGCTATGTTGAGATGTTCAAAAAGTTTTCATTTTAAACTATAATTTTCCTAATGGAGCTTTTACTCTCCTCTTACGTTGGAGTTCACCCACAGTTTAACAATACTGGTATCAAAAATAAAGTTGTAGGGCCTCCCTGGTGGCGCAATGGGTTAAGTAACATGCTATAAAGCAAACTGCAGTCACTGCAGCATGAGTTCAATCCCTGCCACTTGCCTCGTCCACTGCTCCCCTCAGTAGTGAATTTCAGTTAATCTACGTGTTCTGTTCCCCACTCTATCTCTAGTGGATCCTCTTACCCACCACACCTCTGGCCTGTACCCAGTGCTTGTATGCATAAATAAATAAATCTTAAAAAATAAATTTAAAAGAAAATAAGGTTGTAGGTACCACAAGGAGTTGAGTTGCACCAGTATGCCTCTATCCCCAGCTACTACAGCACGCGTTTGATCCCATGTGACCTATGTGGCGCAGCAGACCTGCCCAGTCTCTCCCGCTGCTCTCTCAGCAGTGTATTTCAGTGAATCTGCCTGGACTACTCCCCACTCTGTCTCTGGTGAATCCTCTCAGAGTCAGTATCTCAATCATTTTGTACTACTAGAACTCACACAGAGCCCAGCACATAGCAGGCCCTCCAAAACTGTTTTTTAAAAAGCCATCTATTTTTTTCCCAATTATTTATGAATGTCAAAAGTTGCCTGTTACAAAGATTTACAAGTCATCATTCCTTGGTATTTGTACATATGAACAAGAGTTATGGATTCAAGTCTGGCTCTCCTTCACTAGTTAGGTGTGTTGGTTAAGTCAGACCTCATGCTCATCAGAAAGAGGCATGCCTTAATTCTTTATATACTTTTTAAAAAATCTTCAAATTGGACCATCCATTCCTTATGTCTCAAAAATGTCCGTTTAGTTATCATGTAAAAAATTTAATGTAGTTTCTTAAGTGAAAGAAAGGTTTAGTAATAACAGCAATTTTTCTTGACTATATATACACTTGAACTCAGAAGGCCTAGATTTGAGCGCTCAAAGAAGTCATAACCTCCATGAAAATGAGTTACACTGTAAAATTTCTAAGATTCCCTCCCACTTGGGAGAAAATGGAAGTATTCAATCTACTACTTCAACACTCACATGCTGAATTAAAACAAAATGCAATTGTAGAAACATTACTTAGCATTTTCACTCACGATTATCAGCAATACACGCATCCACTGTTTTGGTCACCACCACAGCAAGCTTAGCACTGGACACCGCATCTGATTCACTGTATGAATCAGATTCCAGCTGCACAAGGACTTGAGACAATATATCCAGTCCACCCACAGATACAAAATATTTCTGAACCTGTGCTTAAGAAATGAAGTAGCAAAATTACTAATACCTCAAACAAGACAGACATCAAATAATTTGTTCTAATACAACATTAACTTAACTTTTTCAAAAACCTAAAAAAAATTCCTGAAATTCAAATGCCAATCTTTACCTGTGCATATAACCATAAAATGGATTACTACTATGAAAGAAACTCACTTTGACTTAGTACAACTATATGTATTTCTTTTTTATTTTATTTTAATTTTTTTATTAATATAATTTTTTTTAATTTACATATACTTGCCATCAATTGTAATCCCCATGTATTCCCCATCACCATCTCACCAGTGCACCATCACCTCAGTCCCCCGTGCTCCCATCTGCCCTCAACCCTCCCCCTCCCAACTATATGTATTTCTTTCTTGTGTGTTAGATATCTCATTTCATTTAGTGATAATTGGCATTATTTTGCAAGAACAACATTATTAAACTCCAAGGTATAAAGAACTGATTTATTCATTTAGCTTAGTATTATAATTAGTAATCACGTAAGACTGTGGTGATAGTTCAAGGGTGCCACGGTAATGGAGAATTATGGGGACTATACCTGAGAGAAGAAATCAAATATCGTACAAAAATGAACAATGATGTAAGAAAATTAAAAAACAAACAGGGCCTCCCTGGTGGCGCAGTGGGTTAAGTAACACACTATGAGGCAAACCGCAGCCACTGCAGCAAAGTTCGATCCCTGCCTCCAGTCAGGGAGGGGACCCATATGGCATAGCAAACCTCCCCTGCCTCACCCTGCTGTGTGTTTCAGTTGATCTGCCTGTTCTGTTCCTGGCTCTGTCTCTGGTGAATCCTCTCACCTCCCGTGACTCTGGCCTGTACCCCGGCTCTTGTATGCATAAATAAATAAAACCTTTTAAAAAATAATAAAAAATAAATAAAATAAAAAAACAAACAAATGTGGTTTGTTTTCTAGTTTTTTAGGTGGAAACTAATTTGAGACCTTTGTTCTTTTTTATGTAAGCATTTGTTATATTTCCCTTTTAATGCTACTTTTGCAGTATCCCAGTTTTTTTTTTTTTTTAAAGATTTATTTATTTATGCATGTAAGAACTGGGGTACAGGCCAGAGTGGTGGGAGGTGAGAGGATTCACCAGACAGAGTGGGGAGCAGAATAGGCAGACTGACTGAAACACACTGCTGAGGGGAGCAGCGGGCCCTGGCTGGCAGCAGGGATGAACTCGTGCTGCAGTGGCTGTGGTTTGCTTCATAGCGCGTTGCTTAACCCGCTGCGCCACCAGGGAGGCCCCCCAGTTTTTGAATATTATATTGTTGCTATCGCTCAGTTAAAGACATTTTTATTCCCTTTATGATTTAATCTTTGATTAATGGGTTTGTGTCTCTTTTGCTTTTTTTCTCAGCATGAGTTAATTTCCGTATTTGGGGGGCTTTTCTAGAAGTTTTACTTTTATTCATTTCTAATTTAATTCTTTATAGTCAGAGAACACAATCTCGGTTTTTAATTTCACTGTCTAGTTACTCTGTTTATGAGGTTATCTGGGGAGATTAAAAATTGATGCTCTACCATCTTTCCAACATATTGGAAAAATCTACATTTAATACTTTCCTATGTACAAGAGTGTACAACTAACATGACTCAATTTACTGGAATAAAATCACTTCATTAATCCAATTAATATGATTATTAACTAAATGGGGTTCTGTTATGCTTTGAAATGTGTTTCCTTAAGTACAACCAAGAAAATAAATACTTACTGTTATTTGCAAGAGTAAGTCCAATAAATGAGCATATAGGGCGAATTATCTCAGGTATCATGCAATTTACTAGCCAGTTATTAGCATGTGGAAAAAGTGAACAGCAAAACATTTGATTCTCATCTAAAAGGAGAAAAAGTTAATCATGCTTTAATATGATTTTTCAAATATATCAATTTTCATTTGGTTTTATGCTTATATCTTAATATAAATGAGATTATTACCATTTTGAGGATTGTTAACACAGACACACAGAGTACTACACACTGAAGACCACAACTGATAATTCTGGAAAACATTTTTATCTGACAAATTCACTTCATATTCTGAAAGAACTGTCCTATTAAAGATAAAATAAAATAAATTAACACAAATGTGTAAAAGTCTTAATTAATTAATATAAAGAAATTTGTACCTGCTTACCTGAACAACTGTGACAGAACTGTAATACAACCTGTTTCTCTCACAAGGGTCTGTCCAGCTCCTTAAAAATATCCATATAGCACATGAACATGAATTTTATTCAGAAATAGTTTTTTCAGAAATGGAAAACACTTAAGTAGTATTTTAACAGAATTAACTTATAAATTGCTTTAAAGTATTACAAAATATAAGATGAAATTACAGTAGATAAAAATCTGTAATTAAGGTTATAATGAAAAATACATGTGGTTAGAGAAAGGTAGCGCTCAAATTTCATCTAAAAATTTCAAAACACTTATTTTGCATGGTTCTGGGTTACAATGCCAAAATATGCTCCAAAACAGAAAACCATAAAAAATATTTTAAAATGCTTGTAAAATTTCTAACAATCTTAAGAATTAAGTAGTTATACTTAAAAAAAAAAAAACTTAGGCTGGGAAGTAGATATATAGGAATTGGCTATACTGTCTTTCTATTCTGTAAGTCTGTAAGTCTGAAATCATTCCAAGATAAGAACTCAAAACCAAAACAAAACTTTAGACAAGAGCTACATGAATTTTTTTTTTAAAGATTTATTTATTTATGCATACAAGCACTGGGGTACAGGCCAGAGGTGTGGGGGGTGAGAGGATTCACCACAGGCAGAGCGGGGAGCAGAACAGGCAGATCAACGGAAGTAGGAAGTACACTGCTGAGGGGAGCAGCGGGCACAGCTCCCCTGCTGCACCAGGTGGGCCAGGCTGCACCAGGTGGGCCAGGCTGCACCAGGTGGGCCCCCTGGGATCGAACTCGTGCTGCAGTGGTTGCAGTTTGCTTCATAGTGCGTTGCTTAACCCACTGCGCCACCAGGGAGGCCCCAAGAGCTACATGAATTTTAAGGCCATCAGTGATCAAAAGAGAAAACACTGTAATTAAATGGCCAATTCAGTGGAAAATCAACCCAGCTAAATTATTTAATGCTTCTCCTTTGCTTTATTTTTTTAAGAATTTTTAAAAATTTATGTGTACAAGAACTGGGGTGCAGACCAGAGTGCTGGGGATGAGAGGATCCACCAGAGATAGAGTAGGGAGCAGAACAGGCAGGAACAGGTAGATCTACTTAAATAAACTGGGGGTGAGACAGGAGAGGTCAGTTGCACCTTGTGGGTTAGCTCCCAGGGCACAGTAGCTGGCAATAGCTTGAAAGCCGTGAGACTTTATCCCCTGCATCACCAAGGAGGGCCCCTCCTTTGCTTTTAAATTTTACTATTCAATGTTAAATAAAATGCAAAAAATTTTATTATTTCTTAAAATTAATAAATATCAGTGACAAGTATGTTATTATTCTCTTTAAAGCTAGTTCTTAGTAGTAAGATAAAAGGATACTTATATATTTGTTTCAATTTATTCTTTTTTAAAATATTTCTACAACATAAGAGCATGTACTTACGGTTATTTGAAACCAGAACCAAAATAACATACACAGTCATTCTTTTCAAATTTGTGCTTGAATCATTGTTAGATAAGAATCCAATTAAGTCTTCAAATAATTCTGAAGTACACAAAGTCTGCTGACAGTAAACTGAAACATAAAAATTTTAATTTCTACATTTGTCATACAACAAAACTGTGACAAAATGATACGTGCTTACTCAATCAGTCAACTAAAGAAGAAATATGTTAATCTGAAATACTTGATCTAGGCTTTAAAACATGCATAGCAATCTTAGAAATTCTCAGAAAAACTTAAGTAAGCAAAAAATGTAAATATAGCACAAAATTTTAAAAGGATGAATATGTAACAAAATAGCAAGTAAAATATTAAGAAAAATTCAGAAATCTGCTTTAGAAAATAGAGGGATAGATAACATTTGAGCTCTTTTTTAAGACTTTTCGAGCAAAGAAAATATATTTCTAACAAGCAACATGACACCTACCTGACAAAGATTATTTTCTGGTGCATGTGTGATAATCAAGCAAAAAGAAAAATTTTTTAAAAATAACATGTACTAACATGTACACAGGAATATAATCAGCATTTTATTCAGTGTCTAGGACCAGTTATTATTAGAAAAAAAGGGATTATTTTTTAACTTCTGTATCTCCAAAGCATGACATTGATTCTTAACAAGTGAAGAAATATTTAATGAACAAAAATATAAGAATAGTAAGTTTTTTGACAAATCAATTATTTAGATTCAACCTCAAGTATAGTGCAGAAAATTTTTGCCAAGATAAATAGCTACACCCAGAACATACTGAGTGAAAATGATTATATGTGGGTTATCTTCAACTTTTGATAAAATTCCTGGATAAAGTTATGCAGTAGTGTAAAAAATAAATTTAAATCTAAATTAGTTTTTTGTACATTATTGTAGTAAAACAAAATGCTTAAATGATAATGAAATAAAGTTTTTATATTTTACCGTTTTGTTCTGCAATAGCACCTAATGTATATAAAGCTGCTTCTTTAACCATGCTGTGTTCACTTGACTTTGCAAGATTTTTTATGAACATCAGACCACCAATTTCCCGAAAATATATACCTGCATTACCTGTGCAGACAAAATAAAGAAGAAATATTTATTCTTACATTTTAAAAGGATAGGTTTTTTTATAAGAAGGTGAAAAAGACAGTCATATATAGTCACAGGCAGGCTGCCTATTTTGATTTTTCTAAGGATAAGATAAATAACAAGGGCCTCCCTGGTGGCGCAGCAGGTTAAGCAACGCACTATGAAGCAAACCGTAGCCACTGCAGCACGAGTTTGATCCCTGCTGCCGGCCAGGGAGTAGACCCACATGGCATAGCAGACGGGTCCTGCCTTGCCTGCTGCTGCAGCCCTGGGCAGTGTGTTTCAGTCAGCCTGCCGGCTCTGCTCCCCGCTCTGTCTCTGGTGAATCCTTTCACCTCCCACAACTCTGACCTGTACCCCAGCTCTTGTATGCATAAATAAATAAATCTTAAAAAAATTTTAAAAAAAGATAAATAACAAGAACATAGTTCTATAACACATAGAATAAATGAGTAGAAAATCATGTCTCACATATCACAGTACTAAAGAACTAGATCACAGATAAAAATTCACTATCATGCCTTACTGTTTTGTTGACAAACTGAATGAATAGTGACCAGAGCTTCCTTTTGTGAAAAAGGGTTGTCCATTTGATATTTCAGACACTCCAATAATAAGTTCAGGTCAGTCTTCATTTCTAAAGAGTAAAAGTTTTAATTACTTTAAATGTTTCCTTTCAAAAACCAAACACTTAAATTTCATTTTCTAATACACATCTTTGTAATGTTTGGCACCTTAAATAATAAGCATATACTACTTTACAATCTAATAAACAGTAGTTATATAAGAAAATGCTTTTTAAATAAAGAAACCTGAAGTAAAGTTACAAGTATTTAGTCTTCCTCTTGCACGAAATATAGGAATAGAAAACCCATGGTTCATTACCTCAACCATTACCTTGCTAGGATTTCTCTGATCCCTGTCAGAGATCCTAACTGCAATTAGTCCTATAGTCCTAACTGCATTTCTTTGCCCCTTAGCCCAAATGTGGGCGTTGCTAAGGGAAAAAACAAGCAAGCAATTAATATCATTACAAATATTTGGTATTCAGGGTCTCCCTGGTGGTGCAGCGGGTTGAGCACCACACTGAGCATCCGTGGTACAGCGGCACGAGTTCGATCCCCAGCCAGGGAGGGGACCCACATAGGGCTGCAGACCTCTACTGTCTCGCCCACTGCTCCCCTCAGCAGTGTATTTTGGTCGATCTCCCTGTTCTGCTCCCCACTCTGACTCTGGTGAATCCTCTCTATGGTATTCTAGTTATCAGCAAGCCTTTTCCACTAGGATGTTGGCTTTCTGAAGTCAGTCTGACAGAGAAGGTGCTCGATCAGTATTTATGTAAACTGCTAACACAAGTCTCTCCTTCCCAAGGTCCTGCCTGATAATCTTTAGTATATTCCACAACTATACTATAAAACTAATTTCAGATACATGATGTGTGAATTTCTTACCTTGTATTTTCTTTGTGTCTTCACTTTCCATGTTTGTTTATATTCTTTTTCCTTATATTTCACCTATAAGATCAAGGTATATTTTGTAACTGAAATCAATGTTTGAGAATTCCAAAATTATAAATGCAAATGGGTAGGAAAAATACAGTTTCTTTTGAAGCCAGAGGAGTAGGAATTAAATCTGAAACTTATGAGGTATGTACATTGCTAAATTTTCTGGGGATCAGTTTTTTTGTCTGTAAAAAAGAAAATTCCTACAGCATCAAGAATGTTATTTGAGAGTTAAATCTGAAAACATACCTAAAAATGTCTTTAACATTCTTAAGTACTACAGGCATTCATCACATTTTATTTTATTAAACAAACACACGAAGGACTAGCTGACTCAATCTAATTGGTCTTACTCTCTCTTTTCACTCAAAAATTTCAAACTGGGGGCCTCCCTGGTGGCGCAAGGGATTAAGCAACATGCTATGAGGCACCTGCAGCCACTGCAGCACAAGTTTGATCCCTGGCCAATGAGCTAACCCACATAGCGCAGCAAACCTCTCCTGTCTTGCCTGCTGCTCCCCTTAGCAATGTACTTCATTCATTTTGCATGTTCTGTTCCCCATCCTGTTGCTAGTGAATCCTCTCACCACCACCCCCATACCTCTGGCCTGTACCCCAGTGCTTGTATGCAAATAATAAATAAATCTTTAAAAAATTTTTTTCAAACTGGGAACCCCTCCATAAATCAGGGGGTTCAACACACACACACACACACACACACACACTTTAGATCCAAAGAAATTTCTCTTCAGAAGTTAAGAGTTTTACTAAAACTTTTTCTAACCTATGGTTATTTCAACATAGTATTATTTCACCATGATTCAGAGGCTTCAAACACACATATACACACACACACATTTTATTTTTTTTTAAATATTTATTTATTTATGCATACAAGCACTGGGGCACAGGCCAGAGGTGTGGGGGGGTGAGAGGATTCACCACAGAGAGCGGGGAGCAGAACAGGCAGATCAACACAAGTACACTGCTGAGGGGAGCAGCGGGCACAGCAGGAGAGGTCTGCCACACCATGTGGGTCCCTCCCCTGGCCGGCAGCAGGGATTGAACTCGTGCTGCAGTGGCTTGAACTCGTGCTGCAGTGGCTGCGATTTGCTTCGTAGTGCGTTGCTTAACCCACTGCGCCACCAGGGGAGGCCCAACACACACACATTTTAGATAACTGCATTTCTCTTCACAATTCAAGTTTTATTTTAAAAAATTCTAACAACCTATGATTATTTTTGACATAGTATTCCACTATAGATCTTAAATTTTGTTCACATATATTAAATATTAAAGTAAATGGCAATCATGACATAATTGTTTACTTTAAAATGTTAAACTGAAGCTTAGAAAAATATGAGTCCAGTTATACCAATAAATCAGAGTTCAAAGAACTCTAAAATATTATTCCTTCTCACAGTAGGCTATAATTTCTATTTTTTTCTCACTCTCAACATGAAAATGAAATTCCCAAACAAAAAGGTTTTTTAATATTAATCTGAAAATCTTTTATAATTTGCAAATATTTACTAATTTTGCCATTTTATAATCTAAATATTATATTGAAAGAATATGCATCAGAAGATATCCACAGTGCTTGAAATGTTTAATAAAAAGGAAAAATGTTTTTGTTACAATTTAAATCAAAAAGAGCAAGACAAATTTTATATACAATATGATCCCTATTATGTAGAGACAAACAAAAGGAAGTAAAAAAATAGTAACATTATCAACACCTTCTGCCTTTAGCTTGTATTGTTTTATTCCTGTTTTCTGTTTTTCAAATTTTTTTAGATGAAAGCGTCTAACATTTGGTAAAGCCTATCATACATAGGTCCAACTCTGTTCCATAAACTTTTTTTTTTAAAGATTTATTTTATTTATGCATACAAGCACTGGGGTACAGGCCAGAGGTGTGTGGGGGGGTGAGAGGATTCACCATAGAGAGCAGGGAGCAGAACAGGCAGATCAATGGAAGTACACTGCTGAGGGGAGCAGCGGGCACAACAGGAGAGGTCTGCCATACCATGTGGGTCCCCTCCCTGGCCGGAGGCAGGGATCGAACTTGTGCTGCAGTGGCTGCGGTTTGCTTCATAGTGCGTTGCTTAACCCACTGCGCCACCAGGGGAGGCCCCCATAAACTTTTTTAAAGATTTATTTATTTATGCATTCAAGCACTGGGGTACAGGCCAGGGTCCAGGGAGGTGAGAGGAGTCACCAGAGACAGTGGGGAGCAGAACAGGCAGATCCACAGATGTACACTGCTGAGGGGAGCAGCGGGTGAGGCAGGAGAGGTCTGTCATGCCATGTGGGTCCCCTCCCTGGCCAAGGATTGAACTCCCGCTCCCGCTCCAGTGCCGTAGATGCTTCACAGTGCTGCGCTCAACCCGCTGCGCCAGCAGGGAAGCCCCTCTGTTCCATAAACTTTATAAACATCTTTTTAGTTTTTACAACAATCCCATGAGGAAACTATAAAGATGAAGATAGATGAGAGTTAAGAATTTGCACAAGTTCAAACAGCTAGTAAGTACCAGAGCTGGAATGGGAACCTAAATTATTTCAAGCCAGGTCCCATACTTTCTTTTTTTTTGGCTCCCCTTTGAGACTCAAACCCTGGTCTCCTAAGTGATCTGTACTCTTGTCCCCTAGTATGCTGTCTTCTATATAAAAAGGCATCACTTTTGAGCAAATGGACTAAGATTTAGAAAACTAGATTTAAAAATAAGATTGGTTTTAAAAAATGGAATCATTGTATCATGTGAGGTTTTTGCTTTGTGTGGAAACTTGAGGGCTAATTCCTTACTTTCAATTAGTCAATCTAATCCTTGTTATAATTGTGAAGAGGGATACAGCTTTTAAACCTTAATGTCTTGAAATTGAAAGTAACAACATAAACTATCTTCTATTCCCTTGTCTTTCTTATATTGTTTTCTAATGGTTATTTTGCACAGAAAAATAAGATACTTTGTGCAAGTATCTAGCAGCATTAATGTAAGTTACCTATTTACTAGTTAAGTGCTTAAAATACCCACTACAAAGAACAAGTTATAACTTCAAAGTATTGATTATAAAATTACATTTAAATCTTAAAAACAGTCTATTCTCAAGAACAAAAACACATGCCTAAGTACGTTAAGTGTTTTGTGATTTGGTGAACAGGTGCAAATTGTAAGGTACAACAAGATTTCAAAACTCTTACAGAAAGAAAAAAGGATTTTTCCAGGAAACAAGAAGAAATAATCCTATTTACAAGTTTCACTTAATCTATACTTCAAAACAGTAGTTAATGAAATTCAGATTTAAGCAAGATAGCTGGCTGAACATTACCATTTTACCTGATCTAAAAAATGTTAAGATGGGGCCACCGTGGTGGCGCAAGGAGTCGCAGCACTAGGAAGCATCTGTAGCCACTGCACCACGAGTTCGATCCCTGGCCTCCCTGGCCGGGGAGGGGACCCACATGGTGCAGCAGACCTCTCCTGTTGTGCCCGCTGCTCCCCTCAGCAGTGAATTTCAGCCTGTCCGTCTGTTCTTCTCCCCGCTCTGTCTCTAATAAATCCTCTCAACCCCCACGCCCTCTGGCCTCTACCCCAGCACTTGTATCCATACATAAATCTTTTTTAAAAAGTTAAAAGGAAAAACTTTTTGAAATCTAAATCGCACCCCAAATATCAGAAAGATAATTAACATCCTTATGGGAAAGGCAGGCCTGGAAATCCTACCACTAATTCCTATTAATTTGCTGACAGTGAACATCCTGCTTGGACTCAAACCAATGGGGTAATTCTTGGAATGTCGGAGGGGCAAGAGAGGAGCAGCACCCAAGTACATGTCCTACAAATCTTCAGTTCCAACAGTTTATAGCTTGAGAAAGAACGAGCAGGCCCTGAGATCGGGGTACCGGGAGTCAGCTGACCGCCTTAACATCCAGACCCAGCCCGCAGGAGCCTCACCTCCCTCCTCCTCCTGGCGTCCACCAGTGCAGCTGTCTCCTCAAGGCGAGAAGGCCAAATCCACCCTGTTTCCTCAGCTTCTACTCATTAACAAGGGCCCGGCTCACCGAAAGTGCTGGAAGAACTTCCAAAAGCACAGGTGGTGCCAGCCCGGCTCAGCTCAAGATCCTCACAGTCCTGTGAGGCACCTGGAGCTGGTCAACAGCGCGAGCGTCTGGCTCCTCCACAGCGCGGGTCTGAAATCGGCAGCCGATACAGACTCTCCCCTCACCCCCCAACCCCGGTCATGCCGCTGAGAAACGGTTCCCACCCCTCCCAACACCCCAAGAGCAGCTGTAGGTGCCCCGGGAACTGGAAGTACAATGAGGGTAGAAAACTGCCTGTCGCTCGACGCCTGACTATGTAGTACGTGCCGATTCTCTTCCCGAACAGCCGCTGTGGCAACTGCCGCCACTGCCGCTGCCGCCGCCGCCGGGGTCCGCGCTTCCTGGCGAAGGCCGCCCCTGTCCCCAGGGCCAGTTAGGAGGGCACAGCAGGGACTCCCACAGCTGCTCCCACAGGAGGCGGCAAGCAGGTTGGGTGAGGGCAGGACGCACGCGCAGAAGCGGGTCTGCGGCCTTTACCCTCAACGACAGCGCGCGGGCTCTCGCCCGTCCTCGCTCACCACCAACCTACCACGACGCCTGACTGCTTTCCCGCGCGAAATCTCCGAGGGTCACGTGTTTGGTTCTTCGTCTTTAGCTGGTAGAAATTCAAACTTGAAAGGAAAATCCCCTAATCATGCCGCCCTGGTTTGGGGGCTCCCTTTAGGGGAAGGAGTGTTGAAGGGGTGTTAGAAGAGCGAGGTCTGGGTTAGCAAGGGCTGGTCGTGCGTGTACATACAGCGCCTGCGCAGGCGTTAGAAGGGGGCGTGGCACCTAAGCCCCGCCCTCATCCCGCTTTCCCAAGTGTCCCTCCATCTTTGGGTTTTGCATCTTGTTAATAGATCCCAGTACAGACGCCTGTGCGCCCACCTGTATGGCGTCTGTATCCTCTGGCTACCTCGGGAGTTCAACCCAGGTACCCTTCCTCTACCAGAAGGGTCAGGAGCCTCAAGGAGCCTAGCACTGTTTTACATTCTGGCCATGTCTCCTCCGTTATAAAATCTACCCTACAGGAATGTTGGCAGATGAACAAGAGATACTATTGGAGAGCAGTACCGGCTGTGGGAAATATCTGCCAATACAGTGAGACCAGGAACAGTCCAGGAAAAAACCGAACCCATGTGAAGCACTTTTTTGGCACATCTAATACAGGTTGTTGCCTGGGAAACAATGGTCTCAGAGACGGAGGTGCAGTCGATTTAGCAACCATAAGGTGTTGACAGTCATGTGACACATTCCTCAGCCAGAAATAAATCAGAAACTGGGCACTGGGCCCCTTCCATGGTTTCCTCTCAGCTTGCTTCTAACTTCATCTTAGTGTTTGATTGGTTTTTGTCCATCCATCCTCTGGTATGCTGGTGAATGCTATTCAATGTGATTATTTCTAAAACTGATAAATTTAACATTTTATGTAGTATAGATGGAATGACCCCTTAGAATTTTCAAGTGGCAAAACCTAAATCTGTTAAGGTAACACCACATACAAAGGGATGGTCTTGTTTTCTGATAAAACCGATACACCATAAATACTTGATTCTCAAAATTCCATTAGATTTAATACTTACGTTTCTATGATGTCTATAGCTAAAATTGCACATAGCTTAAAGTTAGTTAAGACAGAAAACATATTTTAAACTATTTCTAGTAAAACACAAAAGACTTCTATGAATAGCAACTTTAAAATAGCAAGCCAGTAGTAATGACTCATGAGAAATGGATAGCTTTTATTCTGAGAAAATGACCACTTTCTTTCCTCTCTCTGAAAAGAACAACACACTCCATTACAAATGAGAAAAATGTTTATTAAGGAAACAATTTAACAGTTCCCTCTGCAGAATTTAACAGGTAAAGCAGAACCTGAAGACAATTACACTTTCAACCATTAACACAACCATAGGGTACTTATTCTACAATTGGAAAGTTGCTGAAGTTTGTGACATGCCACTATAGATGTAAGTATTGTTAAAAATTACAAATTGTTTGGTGATTATTTTGATAACCTCTTGAGCAGCAGCTCCTACAAGAAGAAGGGAGACAAGCAAATTGTTGAAAAAGGTAAATTTCAAGAGTTACATAAAACTATTTAATTTTCTAAAGAAACCTTTCCTTTCCAAAAAGCAAACTTTAAAACAAACATAGCTCGGGGCCTCCCTGGTGGTACAAATGGGTTAAGCAATGCACTATGAAGCAAAATGCAGCCACTGCAGCATGTGTTCAATCCCTGCTGCTGGCCTGCACCGTGACCACGTGGTGCAGCAGACCTCTCCTGCCTCACCCGCCCCCTCAGCAGTGTTTCAGTCAGTCTGCCTATTCTGCTCCCCACTCTGTCTCTGGTGAATCCTCTCACCCCTGGTACCTCTGGTCTGTACCACAGTTCTTGTATGCATGAATAAATAAATCTTTTAAAAAAACCAAAAAACAGACATAGCTCAGGGGGACCTCCTTGGTGACACAAGGGGTTAAACGCTGCACTGTGGGGCTTCCGCAGTCACTACAGTGCAAGTTCAATCCCCAGCCAGGGAGGGGACCCACATGCACAGCAGACCTCTCCTGTCTCGCCCACTGCTCCCCTCAGCAGTGTATTTCAGTGGATCTGCCTGTTCTGCTCCCCGCTCCCCACTCTGTCTCTGGTGAATCTTCTCAGCCCCTGTGTGTGTGACCTGTACCCCAGCTCTTGCATGTATAAATAAAAATCTTTAAAAAAAACATAGTTTACTGAGTCATATCAAAATAAAGACTACAATTTTTAAAATTATATTAAAGGAAATTCTTATCATTCTATTATTACATGAGATGTCATGCTAAAAGAATGAAGTGGGGCCTCCCTGGTGGCGCAGTGGGTTAAGCAACACACTATGAAGCAAACCGCAGCCACTGCAGCATGAGTTCAATCCCTGCTGCCGGCCAAGGAGG
>JAGFMF010011458.1:2757351-2773590 GCA_019455555.1 Galemys pyrenaicus | reverse complement strand
CTGCCTGTTCTGCTCCCCACTCTCTGTGGTGAATCCTCTCACCCCCTCACACCTCTGGCCTGTACCCCAGTTCTTGTATGCATAAATAAATAAATCTTTAAAAAAAAATAAAAGAAAGAAGTATTTTTAATTATAGTGATTTAGTAAGGTCAAAGTCAAAAGAATAGTATGACTGAGTGTACTTTCTTAAAAGCTAATGGGCTAAAAAGATTCTGAGAACACCTTTCTATTGCATTTGAATTTTACCCACTTTACATTTGTAATAAAAAAGAGGGACAAAGGAATATTTGTTCAAAATATACACACATACGTTTGAAACAGATACAGCTTAGGGAGCCTCCCTGGTGGCGCAAGGTCGGTTGAGCGCGGCACTATGGGCACTGTAGTTTGCAAAGGATTTTAGATTCTCAGGAAAGGAGTTTAGATACTCAAAACAAGGAAGTTATGGTATTAGAGACCTGGTGATGGGATTAGAGTATCTCTTATACGGATAAGAGACCCAGAAAATTTGTGTCCCATTAGTCTTCTCTCTGTGCAAAGAGGAGGTTATGTAAGCACATAGAAAGACAACAGCCACCCACAAGCCAGAAAGAGAGGCCTCATCAGGAAGTGCTCATATTGGCACACTGATCTTGAACTTTCAGTCTCCAGAGCTTGAGAAAATAAGTATCTATTGTTTAAGCCACTCATTCTATGCTATCTCATTATGGTAAACTAAACTAATATGGCACAGTAATTAAAAATTTCAATTTTCACCTTTAAGATTTTTTTTTCCCCTGCTATATAGGCAAGTCTCCAGTCCTCTAACCTCTCTGGTTATGTCTATTCTTACAATCTGTATAATTTTTCCCCCATTCTGGAAATGACAGATTAACTCTGCTCTTCTAGCACAAGAGACTTGGTTTTAGTTTAGATTATCCAGAATCAGGCTTGAATTTGAATTTGCTACAAATAAAGTTTTCTTACTTATGCATATTCACTTATTTACATTTTGAACACTCTATTAATCAGACCTGGATTAGCCTTCAAAATGTTAATTATCTAGAAGGAATATATCACAAGCAAACAGCTCAGACTAGAGAGTGATTTTTAGGGAGCTGTACAGTAAGGGAGGGAGATATAGGGATTATGAACAAGATGGCATTTCTATGGGTGATAGGGAGATTTAAGGAAAATGGGCCCAGGGAAGTGAAGATTTAAGAAACAGGAAATCAAGATGTATGTGGGGGGAGGGAGTAATTAATTTGATAAAATCAAGAGTTTTTAATGTCACGTGAACCTGAACTTGTTTTCTGAGGTACACTGTAAAGTGGGGTGTGTGTATGCTGGTAGAGCGGTGAGTTAAGTGAGAAATGCAGTCAAAACTCTGCTGTTTAAAGATTAATGACTCTTCAGGAATTTAAATGGACTGTAATGGGAGAGATGGAAAGCAGGAAGACTAGTGCAGTAGCTACTGAAATAATCTGAAATGAACATCCTGCTTTTGACCCTCCTTGTTAAAACAGCTAAAAATCCAAAAAGTTCATATTAAAATAGTAACTGTACTATATAACAATTGACAGTCTTCTCATCTATGTATGCTACTCACCCCCTAAGAATGCAGCGATGGTGTGTGGCTCAGCAGCTCCATATCGGCAACTATAGGAAAGGACAGCAACAGGAACTTAGATTATCTTGTGATAGAACAGGTATTATCTCTTATATGCCCTTAAAAAATACTCACAATTCATGGACATAATCATCTTTCACCATTACAGATAATCCATATTCCTGAAGGAAACCAGTGAGACAAGACTTCAACTTTCCTATATCTTCTTCAACTTGATAGTTAGATATCCCTAAAATATAAATATGAATTAATTTTCATTGAAATAAGTATGTAATTTAAAACTAATGAAAATACCACCTCCTTTATTTAATCCAGTTTTAGGTATTCTAGTCAAAACTATAAGTTGTGAATCTGAAGTAAGAATAAAAATAACAAAGTGTGAGACCAACATTTGCAAGTATCACAAACCCTCATCAATCAAGGAAGCCATCTAAAATCTATTAAAAATTCAAGTTTGGGTCTCCCTGGTAGCCTAGGGATTAAGTTTCAGCACTATCAACGTTATGGCCTGAGCTCGATCCCCAGCCAGGGAACTGACCCACATAGTGCAGCAGACCCCTCCAGTCTCTCCCGCTGCTCCCCTCAGCAGTGTATTTCAGTAGATCTGCCTGTTCTCCTAACTCTGTCTCTGGTGAATCCTCTCACCTCCCCATCCCTGCATGTTTAAATATACCCTAGTTCTACACACAAATAAATAAATAAAATTCAAGTTTGACCAAGTCTGCTTTGTTCATTGTTCTATATCCATATCTGGAAGTATCTGGTATATACTGGTGCTCAATAATTATTTGATAAAAGAACTGAACAACAAACAAAGTAATGTCTTCTTTATACCTTTTATAAACATTTATTATTCCTTTCCAGGAGACTGACATTGAAGACAGTTATTATAAGCAACATTTACTAAGTATTCATAGATGCCAGATACTGTTCTAAGCATTATATATAAAAACTGATTTAAGGGCCTCCCTGGTGGCGCAGTGGGTTAAGCAACGCACTATGAAACAAACCGCAGTCACTGCAGCATGAGTTCGATCCCTGCTGCCTGCCAGGGCGGGGACCCACATGGTGCAGCAGACCTCTCCTGCTGTGCCCGCTGCTCCCCTCAGCAGTGTNCTTCCGTTGATCTGCCTGTTCTGCTCTCCGCTCTCTGTGGTGAATCCTCTCACCCCCCCCCACACCTCTGGCCTGTACCCCAGTGCTTGTATGCATAAAATAAATCTTTTAAAAAATATAAAAAAAAAAACAAACAAACTGATTTAAGCTTCACAACAACCCCAGGTAGTAGGTACTATTATTATCCCCATTTTACAGAGAGGATTGAGACAGAAAGTTATTTGCCTAGTTACTAGTTAGCTCATAAGTGACAAAACTGGGATAGAAGTCCAAGCAGTTCTGGGGCCTCCCTAGTGGTGCAAGGGTTAAGTTGCAGTTAACCACAGCCCCTGCAGCATGAATTCAATCTCCAGCCAGGAAGGTGACCCACGTGGTGCAGCAGACCTCTCCTGTCTCACCTGCTGCTCCCCTCAGCAGTGCATTTCAATAGATCTGCCTGTTCTGATCCCCTCTGTCTCTGGTGAATCCTCTCAACCCCCCTGCAATTCTAGCCTGCACCCCAGCTCTTATGTGCATAAATAAATATATCTTAAAAAAACATTAGTCCAAGCAGTTCTTAATAAGCTATGTCTCCAAAGGTAAGCTATCATTAACTACTATTGAAGGGAAAATGTAATTACAATAATTTTTAAAAATGTCTTCTAACCTCTCTGGTGTAAAAATTTTATCACTACTCTTCCTCATAATAGTAATACCTACACTATTGAGTACAAGGTACTAGTCAGTGTGCTAAGTGATTTTTATACATCACATATTTAACCCTTATAAGCCAATAGAGTAGATATTATTATTACCATTCCAAAAATGAAAACTGAGACTTGGAAGGAAATAACGACTGACCCAAGCTCACAGAGGTTCTAAGTAAAAATCTGATTTGACCCTAAGTTTAACCCAAGTCTATGCTCTTGTGGTACCTAGTCTCCTAAGACAGCTCCCTTCAGGCTTTCAGGTAGTTCCCTCGCACTCTTTATCTAAGCTGGTCTGGTAAAGCCAATAGAACATGACATATGTGATGCTACGTGACTCCCAAGGCTAAGACATAAAAAGTCCTGTACATTCCACCCAAGGTCTTTTGGAATGTTAACTCTGGTGAGGCCAGTCACCAGGTAAGAAGTCTATTTTAGGACTACCAGCAAAAAAGGAACTCCAAGCTAGGTATGTGGAATGAGATGCTTGATGGAGCCCTAGCTATTGTAGTTATGACTTAAGTGCCAGACACACGAGTGAAAACATCTTCAGAATGACTCAAGCATCATGCATCTTCATGAGAAACCCTCTCTCTAACACAACTATCTAACAGAGCCCAGCCAATCACAAAATCATGAGATGATAATTCATTGTTTTAGGTCACTAAGTTTAAGGATGGTTTGTTATACAATAACCCATAATACATTTTATTCTAATCAAATAATACAAATATAGCAATACATATTTTGTGTTTAATCCTTTTCACTAGGACTATATGACCCTGAGGGCATACTGCATCAGTTAAGGCAGCAGGTTTTATGATACACCCAGAATGTTTTGCTATGCAGTAAGTATCCTGCATAATTAAAATTATCTTAGTGTTCTGGACAAATATAGGTCTTTGGATTATGCCAATTCCCCAACTACTACAGTTACAGAGAATAAAAAAATAGGTGTTGAGCAAAAAAATCCCCACATCTGCATTTGGATTCAGGAGTCACCAGCATATTTCTTGTGGCTTTTCTAATACACTAAATTAAATTCAATTTGAGTCTTAGAAGTAAGCTATAAAAACTAATAAAGTTTTCTTCTATATATAGTCATGCTGTAATAATTTAGAATCAAATTCTATTTGCAAACAGTTGGATTTAAAAAACAAATTAAAGTTCCTATTGAGATGAACAACTAACAGTATAAACCATTTACAATGCAAAATTCAACCACTACTATACTATAAACATCCTGAGATTCAATTGTTTATTCAAGATTTTTTTATATTTGTTAATTAGACTGCTAGTCTTACCTGGATATCTACCATGTTGCTTATGAAATCTATCAACAGCCCGTAACATTAAGTACAATACTATTTCATTATCTGGATTGTCCATGCTGGAAACTGAAGGAAAAAAAATGTCAGTATAATTTAGGTAATTCATGACAAAAAACAACCAAGGCCTGAATTAACTATATACTAAAGTTTCAGGATCCAAGACAGTTTTACTACAAAATTCAAATATTTTTTGACAATAAAATATAAAATTGTAAACAGCAGTTAAAAAAAGGGAGATAGATTAAGATGAAACCCAGGGTCTTATAGACTGGTTAGCTGTAAGCACACAATCTGTACAAAGTAATAACATGCTGATTTAACTCTTCTGCATATCATACAAAAGAACTAAATGCAATTTTATATATATGTGAGGTTTTATATTTTGCAATTACAACTGCTTGAATGTTTACAGAATAAAATTTAGATTAATATTTACATTATCCTTTATATTATTATATACAACACCATTATACACAAAAATTACATCTTTAAAATTAAATTTAATAACTCAGCATCACAAGGTTATTATTACACTTACTAATTTCATCCTTATTAGTTGTATTCAAACCATATTCTTCAGCTAAGGATCGACATCTTACCACTCGAAGAAATGCAGAATTACTGCCTAAACATAGGAAAGACATTGTGGAAGTAGATGGTTAGGAAGTGAATATTCTGAATCACAGGTCACTTTAAGAACAGGATATTTTATGTATATTCTTCACAGTTACGGGAGTGTGATAACATGTATTCTTTATGGCAGAGAAGGCACTAGAGCTCAAGTCATCTTAATTTCATGTCCCTGTTACTACAACTGATTCAGAACTGAGTAAGTATGTGATGGCACCTCTCTAAGCCTTAGCTCATGCCCATTTGTAAAATGAGGATAATATCGTTTACCTATGAGAGTTGTTCTACGGATCAAATGTGCAATCATGTAAATTAAAAACCCAGTACAATGCCTGTTAGAGCTCAACAAATGGTGCTTTTCATCATTATTACAGACAAGTAGTCCCAAAGGAGTGTAACAGATACACAAATTCTTAGATATAAGGTTTTAAAAAAGACCTTTGTATTATGGAAATTTTCAAAAATACCCCATAATATACAGAACAAAATAATAAACCCTCAAGAACCCATCATCCATTTCTAATTCTGGTATCATATAATCTAGTAGGACAAACACTAATGTAGACACAAGGTACAAGATTAGTAGTGGAACAGGGCCTCCCTGGTGGCGCAGGGGGTTGAGTGCCCCAGTATGTGCTTCCATGGCCACTGAAGCACAAATTCAATCCCTAGCCATGGAGGTGGCCTATATGACATGGGAGACCTCTCCTGCCTCGCCCGCTGCTCCCCTCAGCAGTGTGTTTCAGTCAGTCTGCCTGTTCTGCTCCCCACTGTCTCTGGTGAATCCTGTCACCCCCCCACACCTATGGCCTGTGCCCCAGTTCTTGTAGGCATAATTTATAGATATTTAAAGGAAGAAAGAGAACAAAAAAAGATTAGTAGTGGAACAAAACAATAAAACTAAGCCTAAACAAGCATGTGGAAAGGTCACGATAGGAAGAAGTTGGATAAACCTATTGAAGGTCGGGAGGCACAACATAGACTTTTGCTGAAATGAGCAGCACTAGCTACAAGAAAAAAAATCTTCACATGGCACATAAAACATTTGATTGTTATTTGTAAACTGCTCTTAAATAAAAGAAAAACCTTTGGGATTATTAAGTGGTTCTTGAGAAGACCTGTATGTTAAATCTGTCATTTAACACAGATCAAAATGAGTACTGAAGCCAGTAATAACAATATACATGTTACTCTGACCTTATACCCAATATTCAGATAAAACTTTCCTAAATTACTTAAAATAAGCTAAAAATATTTCTATACTGAGGACAATTTTTAAATGACTTTCATGTCTTTTTAGCACTGCCATTGATAACATCCTGTCTCTCTGGCCCAATCTTCAAATTATCTTCTTCATTTATTATAGAACAAGAAAAAAAGAAAACTTTACCCAATCATTAGATACAGCTATATCATAAAGTCCACTGAAAATTTTAAGTGTCAATCACTTAAAATTCCTGTGAACATTTTCTGTGGCACATTTTCATCAAACATAATAAGGCAATTAATTTAAGGGACTTACAAAGTAATTTTAATTCTTTCTCTGAAATGGACTCTGGTGCCTGTAAAGAGATAAAGACAGGTTTGCTCCAGTATGAAAGAGATTAAAAGAGGGTGCAGAACAAAGTCAATCACTGTAAAATGGGAAGGCGGGGGGTGGAGTTTCCCCAAATGCTGAGAGAACAGTTACAAACTCCTTGTTTCTTTGTAAGGTTTTCCCATTGGGCAGACAAGTGAGATCCCACAAGTGAAGCCCCAGACCAGTGCCACATCCTATCTCTAAACTTTTTCTGGTTACAGCTATGTGATCAGGCCTGTCTGGAGCTATACAAAGGCCATGTGCCCAGCAACTTACCTGGCCTACAGACTGCAGCAATTTAGCAACATGATTACCCACAGCAGCAGCATCTTTCTTTGCTTTTTCACGGTAACTGAAAAGAGGAACAACTCCTTTTCATTAAAAAGAAAAAAAAACTACTAGTCTGGCAATAAACAAAATGTGAAAATGCCATGGGAACACTACCAGCAGCACTACTAGCAGGTGGGGATCTTCTCAGGGTTGCTAATGGACTAAGAGTCCACTGTGCTCTCTCTCTAATTAATAGCCCCAAACTCAAAAACAACCCTCCCAGAAAAATCCATGAACCATGGCTCTCTGACAGAGGATCGGACATAATGTTACTACAGACCATGCTTTAGGTCCTTGAAGTCAAATCCGAGGAAAGTTAAATACTGTAAAACTTTCCTTTACGTATATTGACATTTTCAACTTCTAAAACTGACCAGTATTAAGCTAAATACCTTCAACATGAGGTCATATTTTTCTCTCTCCACAACTAGCTAAATATCTAGGCCAGGAAACAAAGATTTGTTAGACAGTGACTGAGATGGGCAAGGCAATAGGTCTGGAGAACAGAAATCTTTTCTCTGTGATATAACTTGACCCTCAAAGAAACCGAACCAGTGGCACTGGATTCTTCAGCTCCATGCCCAAACTACACGAGGATAATATCTGTCGAGTCACCCTATGATAGTCCACCTGGATTCAGGTCAGTGATACCTGGACTGCGGTATCTATCCACTGCCACAAACTCTTTAAATTATGAAACGCTAGTGATAAAAAACTTACCAAAACTAAAAATATCGAAGTTTTAAATTACAGAAAAAAAGAGAAAATAAAGCCATTGTTAAGAATATATTGTAGGGTTTCAGAGGTTCAAATCTTGGTTTTGCCTTTCACCAGTTGTAAAGTACCTTTTCTATGCCTCAGTTTTCTTATTTGTAAAAAGGAATTATAAAATATCTCTCTCATAGGGTTGTTGTGAATCTTATGTCAGTTAACACATAGAACAGTCTGTATCAGAGTTGAGTGCTCAAATGTTGCATTCCATCATGAAATATGAAGACAAATATCTGCCCCTTATGGAATATATGAGAACTCTGTACTTTCTGCTCAATTTTGCTGTTAACGCTTCTAAAAAAAAAAAACAAAAACAAAAACAAACTATTAAAAAAATTTGCCCCTTAAGTTCTTTAGCTTATTTTTAAAACAAGAAGATTTATAGTAGATACTCATTTGATCTCTGAGACTAGTAAAAATATGCTTATTTCTAATATCAATGGTTAATTTTTCTGTTACACAGTTTGAAAACAGTGACTTACACATTTTGCAGTTTTATGTATTTGCATGAATCTGCAATCATATCAGGAATTGTGCCTCGAACAGGTAAATTTCCTTGACCCTCTTTGGCCACAAATTCCTTTAAGGCACGAGCTAAAATCCAAAATGAAGGCGTCTAAGAGAATAGGGGAGAAAAATAACATTACGTGGCATCTGATTTTGACCCAACTGTTCAAAGAGCACTACTTTTATGTCTAGTTGTTGTTTTACCTGTTTGGTGATATTTATGCAGCGATCATCGTTAAATATGTCTTCAATACTGCGTGGGATCTAACAAAAGAACATAAAACAGCTTCTTAGACTAACAACTTGCCCATTTTTATTTTCACTGCTATTTCTTCTAACGAATTGAGTTTTCAAAATAATAATCAAATACAAACTTCAGATTGGTTTATTAGACTTTAGAATCTGTACAGATGGAGAGTTCATGAGCAAAGAATAAATGAAAACTACAACCTCCACCTGCCTGCTGTTGCCCTTTTATATGGTTACACTTGACGATATACCAGAAATTACTACCAAGCTCGATTTGTTGTCCTTCATGTTTTTCCACTTTGTCCCTCAACCACTAGAACCTTAATTGGGATAAACTTTACATTTAGTGCAATACAAACCTTAAAGGTACAGTTCCAATAAGCTTTGATAACTACACCCACACTTTTAACTATCACCCCAATTAAGAGAAAATTTTCATCACCACAGAAAATTAACTCACAAAGACACACTTTTATCACTCCAATGCTACCTTGTTGTCTCCAAAGAGTCTGTAGTGACAGCTTAAGTGCTTTCTTACCCTGAAAGGCAGCATTTTGCTGTTTTAAATTATTAAGAAATTACTGAAATAATCTCACAAACTACTAGTTGTGTTATTCCAGTTCTCCAAAAACTTCACTGACCAGACTTCAACAACAAAACAAAGGGCACTAAACTGATTCATTTTCCAAGTAATTTTTAAGGGATACAGTGTCATTATGAATATCTTCACTCTATCCAAATAATTAGAATTAAAGACAAATGCAGGGGCCTCCCTGGTGGTACAAGGGTTAGTTAAGTACTGCACTATGAAGCATCCACTGCCCTGAAGCACAATTTCGACTCCCAGTCAGGGAGCTGACCCACATGGCGCAGCAGACCACTCCACCTCACGCACTGCTGCCCTCAGCAGTGTATTTCAGTCGATCTGCCGTTTCTGTTCCCCACTCTGTCTCTAATGTTTCACCCCTCCACACCTCTGACCTGTACCCAGTTCTTCTACGTATAAATAAATCTTTAAAAAATAAATAAATTTTTAAAAACATAAACAAAATGCAGGGTGAGATTTAATAATTCAGGCAACACTATTTTGGACCAGCAAAATATCACCTTCATTATAAAATCCTTACTCCCAAATTATTATATTCACTCATCATATACTTCAAATAACTGTATAGATCATTGTTTCACTGTTATATGCCTAAGCAAAGATATCATTTTAACAAGGACAATACAGAATCTTATCAAAACAAGATTCAATCTACATAAAATAATAATTTCTAGCAACTATATAAGTGAGGAAATTTTAACTTAAATCTAAAATGAGTAACTTCACATGATGAGGACTTCAGAAAACACCTTTCTTATATGATTCCCTTAGCAACTCTTTTAATACCTGAGTTGTATTCAATGCTGTGTTCACATTCTTTATGGCTTCTTCAAAGTTCTCTTCATCTTCAGGAGTCCCATTTTCATTCTTTAGAATTCCTATTAAAATATAAATCGATTAGCAAACAACTCCCTTTTTCTTCTCACTCCTCTTCCCGCAATATTGTGGAACTAACTTTGTCAGATTCTGAAGGAAGGGTCACATATTATCATTAGTCATTCTTAAAACTATACAAGGAGTCGTTCCTTAACCACCTTAAGGGAAAAAAAAGCTCATGACACCCTCCGACAGAAAGCCAGTAAATATTAGGGACAAATAATTTTGCTTTTCAAACTTCATACAACATTTAATCACATGTATAATATATTACCTTGTCTAATCAAATCTCTAAAGTCTTCTTTTTCTTTATATGTTTTAGGTATTCGTCCATTGGTCTAAAATAATTAAAAATATTTTAAAACAAGTTATAAAAACTGAAGGTATGGAAACTGAGAATCTGAAGTTGCCCCCATTCTCCTGCCTACATGAGAGTTCATTAGTAAATATATACCTTACGTCAAGAAAATAAAAAATACAGATATATATACATATACATATATATAAGGTATATATATGTATATGTATATATATACCTTAGAGAAATCAGACACTGACTTCACAGAAAACAAACTGTGGGTCACTTTTCATTCCCCACTGCCAATTTTTCATATTTCATTTGTTAGTTAAAATATCAGTATTAAAAGAGGAACTGCTAAATTTAAATTGAAAAGGGCCCACCTGCCTTATAATGAAAAAAAAAAAAAAAAAACCAACAAAACTCCCACTTCCCTCCAAAGAAATCCTTTATAATAAATTGAAACAGTTACATATGGAATTTATTCTTTTTAAAAATGAACATACTTCATTATACCACTGTGCCAAATATTTAGCTATAATCACAATCCATGGAGTGTGGCTATGGTCCTAAAAATGAGAAAAAAAAGCAAATAAAAATGTCAGTTAACTTTTATTCTATATTACTTCATTTAATTTTCAACAAATTGGGCCTCCCTGGTGGCGCAGTGGGTTAAGCAACGCACTATGAAGCAAACTGCAGCTACTACAGCACAAGTTCGATCCCTGCTGCCGGCCGGGGAGGAGACCCACATGGTGCAGCAGACCTCTGCTACCTTGCCCGTGTGTTTCAGTCAGTCTGCCTGTTCTGCTCCCCACTCTGTCTGGTGAATCCTCTCACCTCCCATGACTCTGACCTCTACCCCAGCTCTTGTATACATAAATAAATAAATCTTTAAAAAAAAATTTTTTTTCAACAAATTCAGTAATATTAACGATCATTTCCCAGTCTATACTGAACAATAAATGGAGGAAACAGAATGGTGCAAAATTTGTTTTACTAATTTTTTTAGAGGTGATGTGCAGTACCAGCAAGTATTGTCTCCATTTCACCATCAGGAAAACAAAAAAGCTCGATCTCTTGATTTCAGATACAAATCCAAGATTAAGAAAAAGGATCATTCAGGCCCCCCTGTAGGGTTAAACACTACACTATGAAGCAGCCGAGCCACTGCAGCACAAGTTCAATCCCTGACTAGGGAGGTGACCCACATGGCACAGCAGACCTCTGTTGTCTTGCCCACTGCTCCCTCAGCAGTGTATTTCAGCCGATCTGCCTGTTCTGCTCCCTGTTCTGTCTCTGGTGAACCTTCTCACCCCCCCACACCTCTGGCCTGTACCCCAGCTCTTGTATGCATAAATAAATCTTTAAAAAAGACAGAAAAAGGACCATTTCTGTATACTAATCAACCAAACATGTATTTTAACACAGCAAAAAAAATATATTCCTTAAATTACATGGTGTTTTAAAAGCATCAATTCTTTATGCAGTTGCCCTGGTAATTCTCAAACACTAAAAATAAGTTCCAAGAAGAATCAATTTTAACAAACACCCACCCCAAATTAAAACTATGTTTAAAAGTACATCTATTTGGGGCCTCCCTGGTGGCACGAAGGATTAAGCACTGCACTATGAAGCATCCGCAGTCACTACAGTACAAGTTCAACCCCAGCTAGGGAGCTAACCCACATGGTGCAGCAGACCTTTCCTGTCTTTCCCACTGTTCCCCTCAGCAGTGTATTTCAGTCAGTCTGCCTGTTCTGCTCTCCACTGACTCTGGTGAATCCTCTTACCCCCCACACCTCTGGCCTATATCATAGTTCTTGTGTGCATAAATAAATAACTCTTTTTTTTTAAAAGATTTATTTATTTATGCATACAAGCACTGGGGTACAGGTCAGAGGTGTGGGGGGGTGAGAGGATTCACCACAGAGAGCGGGGAGCAGAACAGGCAGACGGACTGAAACACACCGCTGAGGGGAGCAGTGGGTGAGGCAGGAGAGGTCTACTGCGCCATGTGGGTCCCCTCCCTGGCTGGTGGCAGGGATCATACTCGTGCTGCAATGACTGCAGTTTGCTTCACAGTGCGTTGCTTAACCCACTGCGCCACCAGGGAGGCCCAATAAATAACTCTTAAAAAAAAAAAGTACATCTATTTGCTTAAGAGATAGCAATGAAAAGGACTTCAGGGATATGCTAGAGCTCAATTTCTTGACATGGATGTTGACTATACAGATATATTAAGTTTATGTACTTTTGGAGAAAATTTATTGAAAACAAAGTAAATTGAGTACAATGCTATTATTGTGTAGTCTGTATGGCAGGTATATGAAGTTACCTATTTTTTTTCTTACTTGGTGTAATTCAATAACCTTAGGTTAAAAAGAATGTTAGAACCTTCCTGGTGGCACAAGGGGTTAAGTCGCAGCACTATGAAACTATCAACAGCCACTGCAGCATAAATTCGATCCCAGGCCAGGGAGGGGACCCCCATGGTGCAGCAGCCCTCTCCTGTCTTGCCCACTGCTCCCTCAGCAGTGTGCTTCAGTCGATCTTCTGTTCTACTCCCCATTCTGTCTTTGGTGATTCCTCTCACCCCCTGCACCTCTGGCCTGAACCCCAGTTCTCGTATGCTAAGTACATAAATCTTAAAAAAAAAAAGGGCATGTTATAAGTCTATTTGCAAATCTATTGTCACAGATACTACCAACCTTTTTTTCCATATGATCCAAGTCGTAAGATTGAAAGTGTTCTCTCAGTTCAGGAAATGGCTTATCCAGTCGTAGATCCTCTAAAGCACTATCTGGGTGAGATTCTATTACTGTTAAACAAATAATTCCAAAAGATAATTTACTTCTTTGTGATACTTCTGGCAATACACTATATTACAGAAACTTAGGGAATGTATAATTTTTATTTGCCTTTTTTAATATGATTTTTAAATGGATATATGGGCTATAGGCTTTCGATTGTTTTGTTCAATATTGAGGTGTAATTTACATAAACATTTACATTTTACTAGCATACAAATCTTAAGTGGACTTTAGTTTTAATAAAAGTAAAACCAATGGGGTCTCCCTGGTGGCACAGTGGGTTAAGCAACATACTATGAAGTAAACCTCAGCCACTGAAGCCCGAGTTCGATCCCTGCCACCACCACCCCCAACCCCGCCAGGGAGGGGGACCCACGTGGCATAGCAGACCTCTCCCGCCTCGCCCACTGCTCCCCTCAGCAGTGTGTTTCAGTCAGTCTGCCTGTTCTGCTCCCCACTCTGTCTCTGGTGAATCCTCTTACCCACTGCACCTCCAGCCTGTACCCCAGCTCTTGTATGTATAAATAAACAAATCTTTAAAAAAAAAAAGTGAAACTAAGATTTCTTTTTGTTATTACAACTGGAAATGCTCAAAATTGACAAATTATGTGTTCAGATCAAACTGAACACTCTACCCTTCCTCCTATGGTCTTTAATATAGAGCATCACCATCTACAGAGGCCTCCTCCCTAGAAGCCAGATGGTCATTCTTGACTTCTTGCTTCTTTGGCTCAAAGTGTCATCCCCACATCTCAACATTACTTGGTACACAGTCCCCACAAGGGAAAGTATAGGGGAATGTGTAATTTCTATAAGTGTTTAGAGCCAGGCCCACTTTTATTACTTGCTAGTTGTATGGCCTTAGCCAAAAAAACTTGACCTGTGTCTCAGCATCCTCATTTGTGAAAAGTAGATGTAATAGTATCAGGCTTCTTTATTTTAGAAGTTATTTTGGGAAATGTCATATTATGATGTATAGGTAATACATATATTTGGTCATTCAGATGACCAAAATATATTTCTCATTTGTATTTGGTCTTCACTCATAATTCCCTCCTAAAGTCTTGAATTTCTTTTTTTTTTTTTTAAAGATTTATTTATTTATGCATACAAGAGCTGGGGTACAGGCCAGAGTCACAAGAGGTGAGAGGATTCACCAGAGACAGAGTGGGGAGCAGAACAGGCAGATGGACTGAAACACACTGCTGAGGGGAACAGTGGGCGAGGCAGGAGAGGTCTGCTCGGCCATGTGGGTCCCCTCCCTGGTGGGGTTTGAACGCGTGCTGCTGTGCCGCAGAAGCTTCACAGTGTGGCGCTCAACCCACTGCGCCACCAGGGAGGCCCAAGTCTTGAATTTCTTAAGTGTTGAGAATATTAAAAGTATCTCTTATAATGTTAATAAGGTACCTTTTGAAAAACACTTGAAGATGAGTAGTCATTGCTAGGGAAGCCAATCATGTGAGCTGGGGATTGGAACTGCAGTCCCATCCCCCTGACCTCTGCTGAGGGGAGAGGGGATGGAGGTTAATTTCATTTACCAATGGCCAATCAGTTAATCAATCATGCCTATGTAATGAAACTCTCATTAAAAAAAAAAAAATAGGGGCCTCCCTGGTGGCGCAGTGGGTTAAGCAACGCACTATGAGGCANACTCTCATTAAAAAAAAAAAAATAGGGGCCTCCCTGGTGGCGCAGTGGGTTAAGCAACGCACTATGAAGCAAACTGCAGACACTGCAGCACGAATTCGATCCCTGCTGCCGGCCGGGGAGGGGACCCACATGGCGTGGCAGACCTCTCCTGCTGTGCCCGCTGCTCCCCTCAGCAGTGTGTTTCCCTTGATCTGCCTGTTCTGCTCCCAGCTCTCTGTGGTGAATCCTCTCACCCCCCCCACACCTCTGATCTGTACCCCAGTGCTTGTATGCATAAATAAATAAATCTTTAAAAAAAAAAATAGGCCTCCCTGGTGGTGCAAGAGGTTGAGCACCATGCTGTGGGCCTTTTGCAGCCACTGCAGCATGAGTTGGATCCTTGACCAGGGAGGGGACCCACATGGTACAGCAGACCTCTCCTGCCTTGTCCACTGCTCGCATTAGCAGTCTATTTCAGTCGAACTGCCTGTTCGGCTCCCAACTCTGTCTCTGGTGAATCCTCTTACCCACTGCACCTCCAGCCTGTACCCCAGCTCTTGTATGGATAAATAAAAAACTTAAAAAATAATTGAAAAAAAAAAAGAAAAAACGTCCTCCCTGGTGGCACAGTGGGTTGAGCACTGTGAAGCATCCACGGCACAGCAGTACCAATTCGAACGCAGGCCAGGGAAGGGACCCACATGGTACAGCAGACCTCTCCTACCTTGCCAGCTGCTCCCCTCAGCAGTGCATTTCAGTCAATCTGCCTGTTCTACTCCCCATTCTGTCTCTAGTGAATCTTCTCACCTCCCAAGACTCCGGCCTGTACCCCAGCTCTTGTATGCATAAATAAATAAATCTTTTTTTTTTAAAGATTTATTTATTTATGCATTCAAGCACTGGGGTACAGGCCAGAGGTGTGGGGTGGGGGGAGGTGAGAGGCTTCACCACAGAGAGCAGGGAGCAGAACAGGCAGATCAACAGAAGTACACTGCTGAGGGCACCGCATGGTGGGTCCCCTCCCTGGCTGGCAGCAGGAATCGAACTCGTGCTGCAGTGGTTGCGTTTTGCCTCGTAGTGCTTGCTTAACCCACTGCGCCACCAGGGAGGCCCAAATAAATAAATTTTTTTTTGATTTATTTTTTTTTTAAAGATTTATTTATTTATGCATACAAGCACTGGGGCACAGGCCAGAGGTGTGGGGGGGT
>JAGFMF010011458.1:2703860-2739899 GCA_019455555.1 Galemys pyrenaicus | reverse complement strand
CCCCCCCCCCCCCCCCCCCCCCCCCGCTGGCCGCAGGGATCGAACTCGTGCTGCAGTGACTGCGGTTTGCTTCATAGTGCTTTGCTTAACCCACTGCGCCACCAGGGAGGCCCCCCCTAGTTCCTCTTAAGTCCTACCAGAGGAAGTGGCATATACATGCAAATGACAATCAAATTTACAATTTATAGCCTCCAAATACCAGTGATGAGTTGAATAAAGGATTGAGAACCCCTGGATTTTCATTCTTGCCCTATCATTTACTGTGTACCTTAACTCCACTGAGTCTTGCTTTCCTTGTCTATAAAATGGGGTAATCCCCCCACCCCAGGATTGCTGTGCAGATGAAACTAGATGCAAAACTACAGGAATAATTCCAATTTTTTTTTTATTCGATGTTTCTTAATTTCTCTGCCCTGTCCTAGAGCCCTTTCCAACTCTTGAGTCAAAGAGGGGTATTTAGGTGGGGCTGGGAAGTCATTGACTGACCTTGGCCTAGCAACTTGGTTCTGCCAGGAACCCAACATGTGTCTGTGGTCTCCATGTCCCCATCACCATTCCTTAATGCTACCGCTCTACCTGAAGAACTGGGGTTAAGTGGTTGAGAGAAGCTGAGGCAGGCTCAGAGATAGAAGAGAGGCAGGAAGAGAGCATAGCATATTTCTTCACAAGGTCAACCAAAAGCAGGGCCTGAAACAAACTCTTCTGGTCAAGGTCATAGGAGCAACCATTCAACTTCTGTGGGGTACAGGCCCGTGGGTGGGATCATTTGTCCTTCCATCCACCCATTTGCTTGTCTTCCCCAAACTGCTGAAGTCTAGCCAGAGACAAGCCCTATCTTTGGCACATGGCCATATACTGACATGAACCAGAATGGGCTGGCTGGAGCCAGTGGGTGGAAGACAGAGGACACACCAGGTGGAGGGCACAGCAAGGACCAGGGCTCTTGGGTGGGAAAATGTTGAGTCGAGGTAGATGCTGAGGCTGAGTGCAGGGCGGAGGGCCTAAGCCCTCCGGTGCCCCACGCGGGAGGTCATGGGGAAGCAAGGGCAGGAAGGTAACACAGCAGGCTGTGCAGGGTCACGCAGTCCTGAATGGGAGGAGGAAGCAATGAGAGCATGAGGAGTGGGAGCCAGGACCTCAGACTTGGTTCCACCAGGACGCCCACTTGTCTCGGTGGTCCGCGTGTCCACACTGCCACTGCTTGCCCCCGCTCAGATGAAACTAGATGTTTCCTCACTCCCCGCTCGAGGAGCTGCTCAGCTTGCCCTCCCAGCCACCACTGAGGACTCCTAGGTCCCACATCCACAGAGCTCTGAGCCCCCAGCACCAAGGGGCAGCGGTGCAGAGCAGTGTCCAGTGAGCCACTGTGAGCAAATCCACCTGGGGTAAGTCACCCCCTCTGTCTGCGCAGTGGGGCTGTAATAGAAGTGCCCCCCAATTTGGCAGGGAAGCTTAGGTGACCAAAGGACCCAACGCTTGGCCCCGCGCCTGCCACACTCTCTGGCAAACAGCAGAAGCACAGTCTCTGGACCTTGATGGTCAGAGCCATTTGCAGCTTCAAGGGGACGCTCCAAAGGACTCAGCAAACACCCCCTCCACCCTACCCCACCCCCCGTGGGATTTAGGACTCAGGGGAGCGCCTGAGGAGGGGAGGGGACCTGTTTGAAACTGGGGCAGTCCGCAGCATGAGTGGTTTCTCCAGTCCAGGAGCCTGTACACGTGTAGAGAAAAAGAGCAGGGCGCGGTTGGGGTGGGGGCAGAGCTTGACGTCTGCCCACCCCCCAAACCCCTCATCTGGAGTGTCGGCTCCACTGGCCGGCAGGGGGTGGGGCAGGGCTGGCCTCAGGTCCTGCTGGAGGCTGGGGGGGGGGCGGGTCCCCCGGGGACTGCTCCTCCCGCCTGCCGCCGCTTTAAGAGGCTCCTCCGCTGCAACGAGCGGGGCCGGAGCCGCAGCCCGAACGAGCCTTGCAGAGCCAAGCGGACAGGTGTACCGCGGCGGGGGACGGGGGACGGCAGAGGCATGACCGGCCACCACGGCTGGGGCTACGGCCAGAACGACGGTAGGCACAGACCCCAGGCGGCGCCCATTCGCTTGGCTTCGCCCCCGACCCTCCCGCGCAGCCAGTTTCCCGGACCCGCAAGCCCCTACCCTCCAGGCCCAACCGGGACCCCACTCCCGTCCGGTCCCCCAAACACGACCCACCTGCGGGGGAGATCCCTGGCTCTCCCGCGCCCGGCGCAAAGTCCGTGCTGCGCCCTGGCCGGCCCCGCCGCTAGCAGGAGACCCGGCTGCGCGCGTCTTGCCGCCTCCTCCGCGAAGCCCGGGTGTTGGCTCTGACCAGGGTCGCGAGCGCTAGGACTAGCGGTGGCCCAGGGCAGCTGGGGGGCGGGGGGCAGCCGCGGCGGAGCGCTGTGCGTGGGCGTGAGCACGGGGAGCGCGCGCTCTGTGTGTGCCGGGAGCTCCGAGAGCTTGGCTCCGCGTGGGCAAGGGCGCAGTGTGCCTGGGGGGAGCCTCCCCGCAGAAGTGTCCGTCCGAGCTGTCGTATTGGCAGGTATGTGAGAGCAGGGAGTATTGGGGGCCACTCCGGTGTCTGCATGTCTACACAGAGCAGGTGCCTGAGCAGGTCCCGCCGCCGCGCCTGGGAGCTAGTGGCCCGCTCCAGCCTCCTAATCGGAACCGGAAAACAGCTGCCCAGTTTCCTTAGGATGCAGGGGAATGGGGGGAAAATGAGAGCCAGCGGGCTTGAGTATGTATTTTAGGCAGGTCAGTTCCCTTTGGGGCTGTTTCTTACCAGGAAACACATTTCGTTATTTCTTATTCTCCGGGCTATTTTCTACCCAACTGAAGTGGGGCAGGTGGGATGGGGAGAAAGGGACATGCTGGTGGTAGGAACACGCCCCTTTGCCACTTTTCTGGAAGAGATGGTTGTGCTGAGAGTGAGTGGGGTCCTGGACTGTGTATGGCCTGGTAGCCAGGAGGTTGCAGTGGGTCAGAGGGAATGAAGGAAGAGCTGTGGTGTCTCTGGCCCCCGCGGAAACCCCCAAAGAGACCACAGTATATCCTGAAGGTTGGGAACCCCAGATCTTGGCATGCGAAAGCCAGAGACATTCAGAAACAGGTAACAGAGACCAGCAGAAGATGGAGAGAGCGACAGACTCACAAAACCCACAGAAGATCGTCTGCCCCCAGCACCTGCTCTAAGCCAGCTTCTCGGTGCTTCCCCCTGAGTCAGAGTTCCCTACACCAGCCTTCTTGCTAGTCCTGCCCAGCATCTCTGAGCATCCAGACTGCTACAGGGCTGCCACCCTTAGGTCACTGCCCTTCGCCCAGCCAGACCTGGGTGGTACAGTGTAGGGATGAGGAGCAAAAAAACAGAGGCTAGAGGTGCCGGCATGCTGCATGCTCACAGGACTTCAAAAATAACCCAGTGGGTCTGGGCCACGATTCTGAGTCATCCATTGGGGACACAGCTCTGTCGGCACCTGCTGCTGTTTTCTCGGGAAAACTTAAGAAGCCAAAAACAGGGAGAAGCACCAGCCGGCAATCGCACTAAAAATAGGCTGCATCTCAGGATGTTCCCTAGGGAGATGCTGAGCCTCTCGGCTGCAGATGGAGTCTCTGGGAGGCAGGTGGTGGGCGCCCGTGGGTGTGCACACAGGTGTGTGTGTGTATGTGTGTGCATGAGCATGTCTGACGGAGTCCCTTCGTGCAGACCTGAGCCTGTGGTGGGGCATTTGTGTGTGAGGTACATATGCAAGTGTCAGATGTTGACAGGGCTGTCTGCAAACAGTTGTGTTGCTGTGTCTGGCCAGTCTGGGCCTGGTGAACCCAGGTCACTGTGGACACGTGTGTGCACACATGAAACTACAGATCTGTAGGTACATGCCTGGGAAGAGCAGGTGGGGCTGTGCCTGTACACCCTGTATGTTTCTGTGCCCGAGATATGTATACACAGGCATGAATGAGCATCAGTTCCCTGGCCTGTGGAATGGGGATCACGATGGTTTCTCCTCCACAAGGTGGTTGTGAGGGCCAACTAGGTTGTGAGTTTTTGCTGTTGTTAAGCCCTACAGGAACAGCGCTTCCTGGGTGGTGCAAGGGGTTAAGTGTCAGCTCTATGAAGCTATCCGCAGCCATTGCACCATGAGTTCAATCTCTGGCCAGGGAGGTGACCCACAGGGCACAGCAGACCTCTCCTGCCTCGCCCACTGCTCCCCTCAGCAGTGTGTTTCAGTCCATCTGCCTGTTCTGCAACCCACTCTGTGTCTGGTGACTCCTCTCACCCCCTGTACCTCTGGCCTTATGTCCCAGCTCTTATATGCATAAATAAATAAGTCTTAAAAAAAAAAAAAAAAGACCAGCAGGAAGACGCCCAAGGAGCAGGAAGAGGCCAGATAGCTAGAGGTCAGGTCAGGGGCTTTAGCTCCTGGGGCCTCTCTGAGCCTGTACTGGGCGTTGGAAAGGCCTCACTGCCCAGAACGGCCCGAACCGGTAGCCGTATTATGCTTCCTCCCGTACACTCCTCCCTAGGTTTCCTACCAGTTCTGGGAGGTGAGTTTTAATGAGGCCATTCCACAGACAAGGACACGGAGTAGAGAGAAGAAGTGGCAGAGCTGGGATGAGAACTCCAGACTCGTAGCTCCAAATCAGGGGCTGACCTCTGGAGGAGTGACAGGGAGACAGGTGCTGTTGGCCCGTGGCCCAGAGCTTCAGGCTAGCCCGAGTCCTTGTCTTCCTCCTGCCTGCAGGCCCCTCACAGTGGCACAAGCTGTACCCCATTGCCCAGGGAGACCGCCAGTCACCAATCAATATCGTATCCAGCCAGGCTGTGTACTCACCCAGCCTGAAGCCGCTGGAGCTTTCCTACGAGGCCTGCACGTCCCTCAGCATCTCCAACAATGGCCACTCTGTCCAAGTGGACTTCAATGACAGTGATGATCGAACTGGTAAGTGACCCCTCCAGAACCTGGCCTCCTGGCCCCTGGGGTCCTGAGCCTGAGGTGGGCAGGCTTAGGAAGGGACAGCATGTCGCTGTAGGGAAGGAAAGCTCGACTACCCACTAGCTACGGAGCCTCCGGCTAAGCCTCAGTCGCCTTGTACATGAAGTGGAAGCAACAAGGTCCTGTCTTCCTTTGCAGGGTGATCTAGAGGAAAAACAAAAAATTGAAGTGGTGTAGTGCTGGCATATAGCAGAGGCTCAACATAGGATAATTCTTCCTTCTCTTCCATTTAGTGCTCTAGGTTGGGTGGGTTTTCATTCCCTGGTCCATCACTGACTTGCCGTGTGGCCTAAGGCAAAGCCCTCCCATCTGTGTGATCTGCCCAAGCCTAGCAGAGTGAGAAGGGAGCGAAAATGACCTGTGTGCCAGCCTCTTACTAAGTCCTCAGACAGCTCTTTCATTCATCTCAAGAATTCATCTCTAAAATGGGCAAACAAGACTCAGTGAGTTGGGGAGTACCAGAATCAGCCTGGTCCTACTCCAAAGGTCATCCTCTCTCCAACCTGTCCATGACCTCAAGATCCCAACCAAAGACAGGCAGCAGAAACTTGTGGCAGGCCCTTCCAAAGTCTCTCCGCCCTGGGATTAGGATCTATGTTCTTTGACGATAAACTCCTAGGCATCAGTGAAGGGGTTTTGTCCTGTGACAAGGCCTGTGGAGGTGGAGTGGGAAGAGAAGGGAACCTGCTAGAGTTTCTTGGGTAAGGACATGGTTGGTACTGTGCCCTTTCCTCCCCATCCTGAACAATGAAAGCACTCAGGGGAATTTAAGTTTCAAATAGATTACCAAGAGCCAGAAAAGGGGAAGGAAGTCAGACCTTTCATTAAGAGGAGTGTTAGCTATTTAGTGCTGAGTTTCCTGGTAGGCGAGGAAAAAAGAGAAAGTGGATCAGTTAAGTTCTTGCTGCAGAAAAGGGGAAATCTGTTGGCTCCTCAGAAGAAAGACACAGCATTTCCCAGTACTGACTTTTAAGAGAAGTCTCTGACCTAGAGCTTTGAACACGGGCATGGGCTTTTGATGGCCCTAGGTGACAGGGCGTACCTTTAACAGACTTCAGAGGTCACTTAGGCCTCAACTCAGACATCATTAGCTCAGTGAGTCACTGTTATGGGAGAAGAACCTGTCTAGGGAACATTGAGCCAGGGGCTCAGGCCCATCTGGGACTTCCTCCCTTGCCCAAATGCCCAGATATCAAAGGTTAGGGAGCCAGCAAAAAGAGGACAGGATTGGGAGTAACGCAACTGAGGCCCTGCCACTTACCAGCTGTGTGACCTTGGGCCTCAGTCCCACATCTGTCTAATGGCAGCAACAGTGTGTCTCCCTCAAGGTCACTATGGAGTTTGATGCCAGCAGAATGCTGAGCCCATCATGAGTGAATGGCAGTATGTTCTATTGTCAGGGAGGAGGGAGGAGAGGAAGGGAGGCAAGTTCAAAGGGTTAGAGAGGGAGTTCGCTCTGAGGGACCACAATATGAGGTGGGCATGCTCACAGCTCATACCTGCAGGCCCGTCTGCTCCGCCCTCCTCAGGAGGGACAATCTGATTGGGCCCTGCCCAGCACCACCAGCCCCAGACTCCCCTTGTCAACAGTCCAGCATGGCCATGAACAGACCCTGCTGTTCAGTTAAGGAAGGACAGGAGGGGCCTCTGGACTGTGCCTCCTCCACATCCTCAAGGGGCCTGCTGGGGGCAAGGCCCTGCCCGGGTCATCCATCCTGGAGGGGCCTAGTGGAACTCTGAGCCCGGGCCAGTCACCTGATCCAGGGGCTCACATTCAGGCCTGGCGGGGGCTCCCTCCACTGCCAGATCCCTTTCAGCTAGAAATTTAATCCTCCCGGGAGGCCTCATGTGTGGCCTCATCTCCCCACGTATCAGGGGAAAGTCACAAAACTAGCACAAGTAGGACCTTCCAGAAAGACCTCGGGGGGACACTAGAGGGACCTGGATCTGGCCATCAGAACGAGGGGCCTCAGGAACCGGCCTCTAGACAACACCTGTCCCAGGGAGAATCGAGTTTCCGAGGAAGCGACACAGTGTGGTAGCTCTGACTCTGGACTGATGAAGGAAATACGAACTTAAACGCTACTCAGTGCCTTGCTGTGTGACCTTGGGCAAATGCCTTGCCCTCTCTGTGCTGGTTTCTTTCTAAAACAGATAATATTAAGTTCTACCACTCATGGGCTACTCTGAAGACTAAATAAAATAATCCTCTGGCCCAGCTCTGAGTTAGGGGTCCAGATATGGACTCTCTTATTAGTGGTAATGGGAGTGGGGGAGGGGCTGGTAGGCAAGGTCCCAGCTTCCAGGCAGAAGTGGAATGGAGAGACCGGCCAGATGGAGAGATATATTGTCAGCACCAGCCTCCTCTGTCCCCTTGGGCTGCCAGGATTGCTGCCCAGGCCCAGCTAAGAATCAATGCGACTGGAAGGTGACTGACCGCCAGCTCTGTGAGCCCAGTGGGTTTTCAAAATGAAAACTGTATCCCGCTCCTGACCCCTACTTTAAGCCTGGCTTGGCTGCCTGGAGATGGTGTGGGATCTCACATCCCAATTGCTACATAGCCCACTTCTTCCTGCAGTGGTGACTGGGGGGCCCCTGGATGGACCCTACCGGCTCAAGCAGTTCCACTTCCACTGGGGCAAGAAGCACAGTGTGGGCTCAGAGCACACGGTGGATGGCAAGTCGTTCCCCAGCGAGGTAGGAGCCTCCTCTACCTGAAGTCTTTGCCACCCAGGGCTCTGGATAGTCAGGGGTTTGCGGGGGACCAGTTTGGGGCTCTGGGGAGGGTGAGAAGCACCCAGGGGACGGTGGGAGAAACACCCTCCACCCACCCCCAGTCTTCCACCTGAGCTTTGCCCACTGCTGTCCTGGCCTGTGTGTCTAGAAGTTTTCTGAAGGGAAAATGCAGTCCCATCCCACCCTGGCTAATACCCTTTTGAGGGTTGAGCCTGGCATTCAAGGCCCTGCAGGAACTGGCCTCGCCTGGTCTCGGCTTCCCCTTTGGCTCCCTAGTCTGACCTGCAGGTAATAATTCCCCTGTCCACACCTGGCTTGTTCTTACCTTCCAAGCTTTTGCCTATGCTATTCTCTCAGCCTGGAATACTTTCCCCAAGGGGCCCATCCGATAAATCCGCACTTATTCTTTGGACTCAGCTGCCGGCGCCATGTCCTGGGGCGGTGTCACATGGGATGGCTTTTATCTGTTTCCGGTTAGCTCATGAAGGCAGGGCCCAAGCTGTTCCTCTTTGGATCCCCTCAGATTCAGGGAAGGGTTGGGCCCAGAGCAAGGTAGATGCTATCTGTGGCCCTTGGGGGGTCCCCTGGGTCCCCCAGCAATCCCTCCCTGGGAGGTTTGATAGCCTACCCCTTCTACAGAGGGGTGAGGAGTCTGGTGGGAGAGACGGCTTGGCCCCCAGCTCCCATTGCCCCTTGGGCACTGAGCAATGGCCACCACTGCCCTGCAGCTGCACCTGGTTCACTGGAATGCCAAGAAGTACAGCACCTTTGGGGAGGCAGCCTCAGCACCTGACGGCCTGGCCGTGGTCGGTATCTTCTTGGAGGTGAGAGGTGGTTATCGGGGCCAGGAGGGACATGGGCGGCCTGGCACTGGCCCTAGTTCCAGAACACAGTGGGCACTGGGCTCACACGCCCCTCTCCCTGACAGACGGGGGACGAGCACCCCAGCATGAACCGTCTGACGGATGCACTCTACATGGTTCGATTTAAGGTGAGACCAGGGGCCTGAGTCCCTGACACAGAGCGGCCTGGTGGGAAGGGAGGACGTGGCCAGGCCATGGATGGGACCCGGCCACATCTCCGAGACAGAGGCTGCAGGTCAGTCCCTGCTGCTGACTCGCCTTTATCAGGGCCAGTGGTCCCACTGGGTGCCTAGCTTGCAGCCTAGAGGGGTGTAGGACCGACAAGAAGCCTGTCGCGTTAATGTTCATCTCACAGGCGCTGCCACTAAGGGTGCAGAAGGCAGGGGACAGAACCTCATGGCGAAGTGCTCCGGGAGCTTCAGCTTTTATACACCAGCACGAGTGGGGGTGCCTAGCCCAGCTGGGAGCTGGCCCCTGGGCGTGCAGACATTTGCCCATGATTTGCATCCATGGGCCAAGAAGTGCAAATCTGGTTGCTGTCAGATAGGGTGGGGAGGCTGCTGGTCTGGTCCTGGGGGGAGCACACACTGATGCCTGGGTTCCCCTACCTTGCACCCAGAACACCAAGGCCCAGTTCAGCTGCTTCAACCCCAAGTGCCTCCTGCCTGCCAGCTGGCACTACTGGACCTACCCAGGCTCCCTGACGACACCCCCCCTGAGCGAGAGTGTCACCTGGATCGTGCTGCGGGAGCCCATCAGGATCTCGGAGAGGCAGGTGAGTGCTCCCAGAGCACAGGCAGACGGCCCATCTTGGGCAGCGAGACTGTCCCTGCAGACCCCACGGCCAGTGGCCCCACAGCCAACGCTCCTGTCTCTTGCTAATAAACAGGCAGACTCTTAGCTGGGCGCTGGCTCGCTTGGCTGAGAGGGCAGATCCCCGGACCCTGGGACTGCCCCTACTATGCTAGACTCTGAACTGGAATTGGGGAGAGTGGGGTCCAGGTTCAGAGGTCCAGCGCACGTAAATGAAGTTGGGGCCCCAAAAAGGGATAGCGTGTGGAGGAAGACCTGGGGATAGTAAGAGGAGGGAGAAGCAGAGGGACCCCCATTCTGCCCTAAATGTCTCTTCTGCCTTCTCAAGATGGAGAAGTTCCGGAGCCTGCTCTTCACCTCAGAGGATGATGAGAGGATCCACATGGTGAATAATTTTCGGCCACCTCAGCCACTGAAGGGTCGTGTGGTCAAGGCCTCCTTCAAGGCCTGAGCTGCCCAGTCAGCCACAAGGACACCGTCTTCCCAAGGGCTTCCATGTTCAGCAGACACCAAACCATCGAGGCTCCCTGCCTGAGGGGGTGCCGTGGGCCCCCTTCAGCCAGCTTGCTCATTGGCCACCCTAGGGGTTCTTCATGGGGCCCTCAAGTTGGGGACTTCCTTTAGCTGCCCTGGGGACAGGAAGGACAGGAGCTGAGCGTGGGCCAAGCCTGGAGCTGCCTCTGCTCCCCAAGATCCAAAGGCCCCTGGGAACCTCTTCTTGTCTTCCCCACTGGCAGTGGCAGTGACCTGCCCTGAGCTCACACTGTGATGGATGAGACCTGAGCTCTCTGGGGCAGGCAGCTGGCACGACCAGAAAGACTCAAGCAATAATCAGAAGGGGGCAGAGTGCCCTCTCGGCGTTACCTCTTCTGCAGGCCTCCGCCACACACGCACCTCACTGCCAGGCCATCACCATCAGCACGCAGGCTGCTGGAGGGGACGTGGCCTCCTCTCTCCAGCTCCTGCTGCCACGGGCAAGCGCTGGCTGCAGCTTATATAGAATCGCCCCTCGTCCTCACCCAGCCACCAAAGCCACCCACGTGACAATCCACCCTTGCGTTGATTAATAAAGCCTTTCATCCCCGCAGTGAGCACCCGCTGAGAACCTGTGCCGGGTCAACCATGCTCCCATGGTGGCGGGTCCAGCACAGGAGGTTGGGAGGGACCCGGGCACTGAGCACCGAGGTTTCCATGAGGGCAGAGCAGGAGCCATGCAGGCAGAGAAAAGGAGGACCCTGCTTCATCTGAAACTAAACTCCACTGGGTGTTCTAAGGCAGAGACCAGAACAGCATGTTTGAGGCGGAGGGGAGAGCAGGTGTAGATGCCCCACTATGAAAGATGTTTGTGGTGCTGAAAACGAGGCGGGGCTGGAGCTCTGAGAGGGCCTGGGACCCTCTCCCAGGGCCAGTGGGGAGCCCCAAAGCCTCAGGAGTACAGGGGGCAGACCCAGAGGTGCAAAGAGGGAAGATCCCAGTGGAGTGTGCCAGGGTGAGGAGGGAACAGGACTGGTGACTGGGAGGAGGTGGTGAAGGTGGGGAGCTCGAGGCTGGAGGAGCAAGAGAGGAAGGGAGCAGAAGGCACTGGGTCTGGAAGGGGAAGGGGGCCCGGAGTGTCCTGGGCTGAGAGGGGCACCTGGTGGCCTGGAATCAGAGAAAGGAATGGCCAACGTTTAAGGTACCAGACCCACAGCCCCTTGCCCCTCCAAATTTGTAAAAATGTTTTCATTTGTTACCTTAGCATAATTTTCAGACAAAGAAAAGTTGAAAGAATAATATACTGAACCCCATAGATTCCTGATTTTCTCTCTCTCCGTATGTGTGTGTATATATACATATATATACACACATTTATACACACACATATATACATTTTTAACTGTTTTCTTAAACATATTTAGGAAAAAATTTCTTAAAAACAAGGACATTCACAAGAACCAGAGCTGAGAAATTGACATCGTTCCATCACTATTGTCTAATCAACATACCTTATTCAGACTTTGCCAGTTGTCCCTAGTTGTAACCAAAACCACCAATGCATGCTTCGTGTTCTCTTGTCCATCCCTCCGGCCACCCGGGATGCTGGTTAGGTGAGGGCACAGGCTGGCGGGGAGCACGCTGTCTCTCAGTTGTGTTTGCTGGGTGGTTCCTTGTGAAGAGACTCGGATTATTCACTTTTCAGAGTACCAGCACAAGAATGATGCTGTGTTGTTTTCAGGCTCACAAATGTTGGTTTGTCCTATCAGAGGTGATATTAGCTTCGGGTTTTTATTTAATTGAAGCATGATGTCCACACAGCAAAGTGCATATATACTCAGTGTCTGAACACACTCGTAGAACCAGACCCCAGGTCAGTAAAACCACATATCCATCACCCCAAAAGCCGCATAACATCACCCTCTTCCTACCTCCCCAAAGTCACTGCCATCCTGAGTCCTAATAACGTCAATTACATTTGTCTGGTTTTGTTTGACCTTTGAGTAAATGAAATCATTCATTGCAGAAACCTTGGTTTCTGGCTTTTTGGTTCACTTTAGGGTTATGAGAGCCTCAGAACCTACTTTTTTTTTTTTTTAAGATTTATTTATGCATATAAGAACAGGGGTACAGACCAGAGGTACAGGGGGAGAGAGGATTCATCAGAGACAGAGTGGGGAGTAGAACAGGCAGACTGACTGAAATATACTGCTGAGGGGAGCAGCAGAAAAGATAGGATGGGCCTGCTGAGCCATGTGTCTCACCTCCCTGGCTGGGATCAAACTCGTGCTGCAGTGGCTGTGGATAGCTTCCTAGTGCTGTGACTTAACCCCTTACACCACCAAGGAGGCCCCAGAAGCTACTTTTTTGTAATCATAAGTGCAAAGCTTCCTATTCTGAGCCTTCCATGAAAATCAAAGAAAGTATAAACATAATTTTTAAAAATCAATTTAATTTTAGTGGTCATATGAAGGACAGTCATTTCTAGCATATAATAAAATATATTTATATATACAAGTAAGGTAATTTTTAATAAAGTAACATGTGTGTCATATGTAAATGCGCGTGCGCACACACACAGACACACACACACACACCCTTGAGATAGTCAGGAGTTAGCTGCAATCTGCTTACGCCCCCTGGGGGCCATGTATAAAGTTGCCAAGTTGCCGCTTGGTTCCTGGTCCATCCTAAATACTTACCCAGCAGCAGGCAATAAAGCCTGGCTATGCTGGGAAGAAACGTTGCCCAGCAGGTTACTGCTTGTCAGAACATTATAAATATTTTTGCTGCATGTGCTCCTGCTTTCCTAGTACCCTAAGTTCCTGTTTTTTTTTTTTGGCCAGGGGTTTCAGCTCTGTGCAGATCAGGCCGATAAGCTGAGCTATTGGGAAAGGGCATCATGCCTAGAGGGTTGAAGCACTCCCCCCGACCCTGCTCCCCAAAGGCAGAGAGGCTAAAGGAGGGCCTTCAAGCAAGGGCAAAGGCCTGGAGGCAGTCACAAGGAACTGAAGGTTAGTGTGGAAAAAGCTGAATTAAATTTGACCCAGTCTCCAGCACAGCCTAGGGATGGGGGTGTCCTGATTACAGTGACAGGTCCTGGTTCTTCAGACAGAAATAGCTCTGGAGGGCCTCCCCTGGTGGCGCAGTGGGTTAAGCAACGCACTACGAAGGAAATCGCAGCCACTGCGGCACAAGTTCGATCCCTGCTGCCGGCCAGGGTGGGGACCCACATGGTGTGGCAGACCTCTCCTGCTGTGCCCGCTGCTCCCCTCAGCAGTGTGCTTCTGTTGATCTGCCTGTTCTGCTCCCYGCTCTCTGTGGTGAATCCTCTCACCCCCCTACACCTCTGGCCTGTACCCCAGTGCTTGTATGCATAAATAAATAAATCTTTAAAAAAAAAAAAAAAGAAATAGCTCTGGAGCCAAAAAAAGGAGGACAGATCTGCCTCAATACCCCTCATTTCGTGGACCTCATTTCGTGGCCACCACAGCTTGGGGAGGGCCCTACATCACAACACACTTGGGGCTGGGAGCCTGCCTTCCTTTAGCAGATGGAGAAATGGGCCCCAAATTAGCTAGATCTTGCCCGAATTATGTATCCTGTCGATGGCAAGGCTTGGGCTCTGATCCCAGGTCCAGCCTCTTGAACCACCACATTACATGGAGTGGGTGTCCTGTGCCAGAGGAGGTGGTGACTCTTGGAAAAAATAGGTGTAAAAAATGTTGGGGGTGGAGGATTTTTAAAAATGAGCCCTAAGGCCACTGAGACTCCTCAGTTCATGGATTCTCAGCCTTCTCATTAATGGGTTTTTAAGATGGGGATTCGATGACCATTAGTGCCAATCACTCTTGGCTACTGTATTTGGTTGCCCTTGGGTGGGTTTGAGCTGCACTAGCCCTGCACTGCTCACCTGAGCGTCAGGTTCAGGAGAAATGCACCATTGTTCGCGCCCACAGAGATGAAGGCGCCTCATCAAGTATTGTCTTTACCCAGAGAAGGCCAACCCAACACGCATATGGTGAGAAGGTGTATTCCCAGGAGCAGTGTCCAGGAGCTTTTATGTGGCTTGACAGAAACCCAAACTGGCCCCTTAGGCTATTGATATTGATCAGAAGCTTCCAGAAGAGTGACTTGGCAGGGGTCAGACAGATCTCAGCCATGAACTTGGGCCCTGGGGAAATTGGAGAAGTCAGTTTAACTCTCTGAATTCTGTTTTGCTCTTCCAAGAATGGATGATGGAGGCCTCTCCAAATACAAAGTATAGGGTCTGCCAGAGGTAAACAGATTTGATAGCCAAAAGAAGGTTCATGGTGAAATGGTCCAATTGCTGTAATAAAGTTGGACAAATTCCTTTTACTGCAGGATTTTTCCATGCCTTGAATAAGCCTTTGTTGATTGAGAATGTCTTCCAAGGGTGGATAGACCCTTTTGGCACAAAACATTTTCTGGGATCAGCCAGAAAATGGCCAGGTGTTTGTCTAAGCCCTCTCCAACCCAGACAGAGGATTGGAGATTGGGTAAGCAGCCCTGGCCATAAAAGCCTAGCCCCTCCCTTCATCCTCATCTACAAGGCCAGGACCTTTGTCCCCGATGTTTCTTTCCTGGATTGCTCTCTCTACCTCTCTTCAGAATTCTCTCCAAAGCCTGTCTTATCAGAGGAGTCTCACCTGACTTCAGACCTCAAATAGGTCTCCCCTCCACTCCCCACCCCAGGGATAGGGCGAGAGCCTGCATGCCTTCTTCCTACCCCTTCCTGTGTGTACAAGCATAGGACAGACATCTTCCCTGAGTATTTTTTTTAAGATTTATTATTTATGCACACAAGAGCTGGGGTACAAGCCAGAGTCCAGGGAGGTGAGAGGAATAACCAAAGACAGAGTGGGGAACAGAACAGGAAGATCAACTAACATACACTGCTGAGGGGAGCAGCAGGCGAGACAGGAGGTCTGCTGTGCCTTGTGGGTCACCTCCCTGGCCAGGGATTGAACTAGCACTACAATGGGTTGAGCTTAAGCTGCAGTGGTGTTAGGGCAAAGGTTGTCCTGAATGGATTACACAAATATGTTTATGGACTGCAACCCCCACTCCAGACCACCAGTGTTCCAGAACCACAATTTTGATAAAATGATTACCGAAGAGTGGATCACTGGGACCTGAGGGTGGAGTTAAGCAGCCAGGCTGGCTATAAAACCAGAGAGGTGAGCCTTGGGCTCTCTCTTCCTTTGGAGCCATCTCCCTTGACTCAGAGCCAGCTCTCAACGTGCCTTTGCGTTACAGCTCGGACGATCTGGTAGGATATTTACGGATTTGTATCCCTCTCTTTCCCTTGGTGTTATTTCTACTTTATTCCCCTTCTTTTGTAAAATAAAACCCTTTAATAACTTTTGTCGTGTGTGCCTTAAGTTAGGACTTATAAAAGTCTTCTGAGCGCGCAGGTGAGGACCCAGTCAGGGAAACCCATTTTATATTAGGGTTGCCCTGTAACAGAAAGAATGTGAAAATGCCCACAGCTTAGAAGAAGGAAGCATTGTTAACTGCTGGCTTGTGTCGGACTCAATTTTCTTTGCACACAAAGATGCAGGCACAAGAGAGAGGGAAGAGGAAGAGAAGAAATGCATAAATAAGTGTAGCTATTAATGACGGAGGATAAAGAATGGAGGAGACCCCACAAAGTTAGGGGTAGAAGGAATTAGCATAAAACATTAACCAAGACCCTTAGGGGTCAACACCCAGATTAAGAACTACAACACCCTGGGCCTCCCTGGTGGCGCAGTGGGTTAAGCAATGCACTATGATCCCTGCTGCTGGCCAGGGAGGGGACCTACATGGCACAGCAGACCTCTCCTGCCCTGCCCACTGCTCCCCTCAGCAGTGTGTTTCAGTCAGTCTGCCTGTTCTGCTCCCCACTCTGTTTGGTGAATCCTCTCACCTCCCTGGACTCTGGCCTGTACCCCAGCTCTTGTATGCACAAATAAATAAATTTAAAAAAAAAAAAAGGTTTTGGTGGGAAAATAATTTTAAAAAAAAGAAATACAACACCCAGAAAGAGATCAGACTGCTATAGGGCGTGCCAAGAGCACAAACATGAAGGTGAAGGAATAAACCATCCACCCACAGAGATGAGCCCCTCCCTACCAAAAGATGATAAAAACCTAATGTTGCCCCCACAACAGGGCACCCCTCTTTCTGCCCACCCGTGCCTATGCAGGCGCTTCTCTCCACCAGCTCTCTCCTCTGCAGGGCAGCAGCCTTCCTGCCTGCCCAAAGCCGGCACCATGCTGGGGCTTCTCTTCACTGACCTCCCTCATTGGAGGCAGCTCTCCTTAAGGCCACCCGCCTGCAACCATGCAGGCCTCTCTCAGCAAACCTGAACCTTTGGGGCAGCTCTTCCTGCCACTTGTGTCTATGCAAGTGTCCTTTACTCTTCTGTCCCTTTCCCTAATAAACCTGCTCTTAAAAATATCTACGTCTCTGCCTTGGAAAAACTCGCCTGGGAACTCGCCACGTGCTGCTGAATAGGGGGCTCTGGTGAAACCTTTCCCAGAGTGAACCCAAGAACCCCACACTCAAAAACGACATCAGCTATTATCAAGAAGTCTTCTCTGTTGTAATCTGTTTTTCCCCTCAGTTCCAGCCAGTAGCTCCCTCCTGGCCTCTCCAATCCCAAGCTGGCAGCCTGCTAGGCCCCGGTCACTGTGCAGGTCCCGGGAGGGTCACTGTGGCCCAGGGCGCTGACACTCCACCCCCAGCTGCCACAGGTCCCTGGCTTCTGCAGGAGTTGCTGCTGCCACCCCCAATCAGGGAGAGGGATGGGAGGCTGCACAGAGGCTCCCCACTCACACAGTTTCCTGGACGGCTACTGTTTCAGGATAACACAGGCTTCCCCAATAGGCTTGCTTGCTCAGCAGCTGGCCTGCTGCAAGTGAAAGACCGAGAATCCTGGGCCTCCTGGGCTGTTTGAATGTCCTGTGGCCTCCCCTTTGCCACACGGTAAGATATGAGTTATTGGCAATTTGGCACGCAAGTGGTAACTACAAGACTCCGACACCCTTTTCCAAGTGGCAGAGAGAGAGAGAGAGAGAGAGAGAGAGAGAGTACAAGCAAAGCACCTGGCCCAGGATCACACAGCAAACAGGGCTGGGGTCTCTAGGGTGATGGGAAATTCTGGTTCTCCAATGAATAAGGCCTGAGTGGGGATGGGTGTGCGAAGATGGTGGCAGAGGGGTGATCATGTTGTGTTCCCAGGAGAGGGGGACCCTCTGGCCCAGGTCTTCACAGCCTGGGGTACAGCTACTTCATCAGGCAGGAGCAGACTTTGCTGTGTTTGGAGAAGGCTCAAAGAAACTGAGAAACGCAAGTCATATTCCCTCCCCTCCTCTCCAAAGAGTGCCCACTCTCCTCTAGAGAAGGGCAAGCTGTAGCTTCAGTTCTTTGAGCTAGGGGCTTACCGTGCCCACATGGAGGGCTCCTGATAATCTGGCAAGCCCATGGATGCAGATGCTTTGGAGCGGTTTGAGAAAAGTACTGAGGCCGACTTATATTTTATAAAAACTCTCAAGCCCTGGTCACTCGCATCCTTAAGGCTCGCCCAGTATGTCCCTGAGTTGGCTGCTCAGGTGACCAGTGACTGGTGACCATTCCTTCAGGAGGAGAGAGCTCCCCACTTACCCACGTGTGGTCGGTGCCAGGAAGAGCCACCTACCTGGTGAAAAGGAGGGGAAGATACATCACTAGATGTGGGGTGCCACTGGTTTCTGAGACTGTCGCTCAGGGCATAGATGTGCTCAGGCCAGCAAGAAAGCTTTTCTGGGTTTCTCCAGATGCCTTGGGGAGAGGTGAGGCCACAGCAAGGGCAAGCTCATGTGCTCGGTGGCAAAGAAGACATCTCGGCTTCTGCAGGCCATGCATCAGGCTGGGTGTTAACAATGTTGACATTTAGCTAGAAGCTGCTGCCACCATCTCTTGTGACACAAGGTCAGCCTCAGATCCAGCTTTCCTAACATTCCATGCATAGCTCTGGAATTAGGGGACTTTATCAGAATCATCCAAAACTCTATCTCCCAACCTGTCACTCCTCAGACTGTTTTTCAATTCAAAAAAGAAAAGGAGAAAACCAGACTGTCTTTTTTAAATATAGTTTTGCTTTTGAAAGTGTGAGACACTAGATGAAGTAATGTAAATGTATTGTTGAAAAATAAACTTTACCTGAATAAATTTAGAAATCAAGTTGGCTTCATTAAACGATTCAGTGATGGAGCAGCACCCTCTTTAAGCAAGGGGGAAAGGCCCTGCAAGGAGTTGCACCAAATGGAAGGTTTTAGTCAGAGGGCTGGACAAGGTTAGTAGCAACAGATTATTTGAAACAAACCCGCCTTAGTGTGCAGGTGCCCTCATAAGTGCCGATGAGGGCATTTGAGACCCACTGATGTAAAAGTCCATTTTGGGGCCTCCCTGGTGGCACAGTGGGTTAAGCACCACACTGTGAAGCATCCGCAGCACAGCAGCGTGAGTTTGATCCTCCACCAGGGAGGGGACCCACGTGGAGCAGCAGACCTCTCCTGCCTCGCCTGCTGCTGCCCTCGGCAGTGTGTTTCAGTGGATCTGCCTGTTCTGCTCCCCACTCTGTCTCTGGTGAATATTCTCACCTCCCACGCCTCTGGCCTGTACCCCAGCTCTTGTATGCATAAATAAATAAATAAAAAATCTTTTTAAAAAAGTCCATTTTGGGAAGAGGCTGAAAAGACAACTAGGGGCTTGGCATGACTCAACGTGAGGCCTATTTCTTTTTTTACAGTATGTTGCACGTAGAGAATTCGCAGTGTTCAGCTTTAGGGTAAATTAAAAGAAGTGGAATTAGTAGAGCAAAGACGTGTCCATTTGGTAGCCCCAATTTATAGTCCCCCCTCCCCGCCAAGTGGCATATCTAACCTGGTTAGATATGAGTCGTGTTTTAATGTTGACTGACATTCATCAGTTCATCACTTTCATTCACATTTTCCTGGTTTTGACTAAGACTGAATATTTTTTACACATTTTCTTAGAAAATGGCTACTGAGCTGCTGCTTCCCCTTTCTCAGGGGAGAGATAAGGCCTTTTCCTTCATTTTTTCTTAGAAGGTCTTGGGACAAGCGGGCCCGCCCTGGTGGCGCAGTGGGTTAAGCAACGCACTATGAAGCAATCTGCCGCCACTGCAGCACGAGTTCGATCCCTGCCGCGGCCAGGGAGGGGACCCACATGGCGCAGCAGACCTCTCCTGCCTCGCCCACTGCTCCCCTCAGCAGTGTGTTTCTGTCAATCTGCCTGTTCTGTGTCCTGCTCTGTCTGGTGGATTCTCTCACCACCCCCACATCTCTGGCCTGTACCCCAGTGCCTGTATGCATAAATAAATAAATCTTTAAAAAAAAAAAAAGAAGGTCTTGGGACAAGGAAGGCGTTCTCACAAGAGACAGCATATGTGACTGAGCTGGTTATAATCTTTAAACAAAAGTTCCATGCACACAACTTCCTCTAGGGCACATCTTTACTCCAGAGGTGGTGTGTGTGTGCTAACCGACGAGAACTGTGGTTTCAGGCTCTAGGCAGGCAGATGACATTTGTCTCAGGAATGTGTGGTGCAGACACCCTCCAAATGTCTGCAGTGGCGGGGTCAGGACTCACACATTTTAGGCACCCGCAAAGCATGCAGATTGAGTAGGAAACTGTGCTGCCTCTGTCTTAAAGGATGACCTTCTGAAATCCCAAATGAATTAGCTCTACCAAAAAAAAAGAGTACTATTTATTTAGAATCCCTTAGAAATATTTTTAGTTTGACACTGAAATAGCTCTCTCAGTATTCAGGAAGAGAGCGATTCTAAATTCTGATTCACCAGTAGAACTTCTGGAAAGGGTGAGTGGCAGGATAAAAATACCAGTGGCAGGTATGTCCTTGGGTCCAGGTAGTCTCCCTGGTAAGTCAGTGTGTCTTTCAGAAGACCACATTCTTAGAGTTCTCAGTGGCCCATTCTAGTGATTGCCTATTTTTTTCTCCCTGTCTCGAGGGAAAGACTTACCACTGTTAGTACTACAGTTCTATTAAAACAATTTATAAGAAAGCAATCAATAACTATACTGCCATAATGGAAAGGAACCCAAGAATACCTGGTGTCCAGTTTATCAGCTGTTCTCACCTTATCAACTGCTAACGTCACCATCACCGTAGGAGGCCCAGCCAGTGTAAATTGTCAGTTCAAGGTCCAACAGCCCATGGAGAATCAATGAAGATTTCAAAGCTGGAGTCTGAGTTTCAGCAGTCACTCTGGCTGCTTTCAGAGCAAAGGCTGCTGGACCAAGTGGAAGCTGGAGGTGGAGAGGCCAGATGAGAAGATTAGAATAGGGGCTGGAGGAACTGGAGGCAAATGTTTAAATTGGAGAGTTTTTTTAGGAGGTTATATTAACAGGACTAGATTCCAGACAAAGGAGGGGAGCAGGGGAGGAGAACAGTCAAGGTGACTTTCAGGTTTCTAGCTTGGAGTTCTGGGCACAGTATGGGGCTATTACTTGCTCAGGAGATAAGAGAGCAGGTTTGCGGGGAAGCTGTGTCCAGGATAATTTGTGTTTAAAGGGTACTTAGGGCCTCCAGGGGTGGGGGTAGTGGGGGCGGGATATCTAGGTGGTTGAAAATCAGGGGGTGGCACTCGGGAAATCCCTTCCCCGCAAAACTCCTTCCCCTTCTCTCTCCGCCTCCCCCAGCATGGGAAAACTGGAGTATTGCTAACAACTGTAAGGAATGAATGGGAGAGGTTGCTGGGTTGGGGTGCACAGAGGGGGGCGGTCACGTGGTGGGTTTGGTCAGACCTATGACTGCTTGGTCCCACAGCAGGAGTCCAGCCTACCTGTCCATAGAGCCGAGGGGGTGACTGGGAGTGGGGGTGGGTGGGGGGTGGGGAGGAACCGGATTTGGTCCCGCCGGGTCGGCCCTCTCGCTCATTGGACAATTTCACCATCCGTCAAGGACCCGCCTTCGTAGATGAACCAATAAAGGCTAGCGAGAGGACGCTTCCTTTTCGGTCTGGATCTGCACCAGGGGTTACTTCGGAGAGCTCGGGCTCCTGTGGCAGAAGGCGCGGCACACTGCGCACGCGCGGAGCGGACGGGACGGACCCCGCGGCAGTGGTGCAGGCTGGTGAGAGTCCCGGGCGCCGAGGTAGGGAAGGGGATCGGGATATGAAAGCCTCTAACCTTTACCCGACCACGCCGGGGCCCGGCCTTCTGACCCACGGCATCAGCTCGGGTGATGGGGTGGAGAGCCGAGTAAGGTGAGGTGAGGTGAGGTGAGGTGAGGGGGCGGGCCCGGGGCGGACTGAGAAGAGAAGGGCGCAAAGCCACGGTCACCCCACTCGCGCGCACGCGCCACGTGGGCTCGCGGACTCGCCAAGAACCTTTGACGGAGCGTGCACCGGCACCCCCACACTAGCTGCTTTAGTCCTTGGAGCACCCCTGTGAGCGCGGCGTCTGGACCGAGTTCTCCGTTTTACCCGCTGGAAATCTGGGTCTCAGAGAACAGCGGGGTCGCCCGGGAGCCCTGTGTGGACGCGGGTGTTTGAAGGAGGTCGAACTTCGGGAACTCCGGACGCCACGCCCCTGTGTTTGAAGCTGTGGGTCAGAGACTTGAACTTGGGACCCACTTGTTCTACTTAGGAACGGGAAATTGGGTCCAGGTTGTGGCAGATGGCTTGCTTCGGTCTCTGCTGCCTGGTTCCGCTGCAGGACCCCAGGATGCGGGGGTGGGGCGAGCAGGCGCCCTCTTGCGCTGGGACTGACCTCTATTGCCCCAAGTTCGGCTGGAGTAGGTTTGGAGGGGGAACTGGGTGAAAAAGAAACAGTCTTCGGTTACACCCCAACAGACAGATTTGGGGAGGACCAGATTCGTAAATGAAATCCGAAAACACGTGGGAAATACTCCTCCTCCTCCCTGATCACCCGAGAAAATAGAAATAGAAAGTAGAGCAGCTTTTTTTTTTTTTTTTTTGTCTAAGGAAAAATACCACCAGAGGCTGTTGAAGGCGCTAGGAAACTGTTCCCGTCATGTCCTTGTGGAGGCAGATGTGAACCTTTTGGAAATCAGTTTGGCAATGAGTCTACAGCCTTTGGCCCACTGATTCCTCCTTTGGGAAATAAGTAGAGGAAAGGTTGACACATTAAGGGAGTGCAGTTGGGTATTTTATAAATATCCAATGGGAAAGACCTCCAAACCCCCAACAACAGAGAATGGTTAAGTAAATTGTGAATGTTTTTTGTCAGAATGGAGCATTGCACATTCATGAAATCTGATACAAGTAAAGAATTAACAGGGAAAACAGTCATAGTTACACCTATATAAAAATGGGGATTGGCCTGGTGTGGGGAGGGAGCAAAACTATGTAAAAATGGGTACAGGATACTAGGATTAGGGCCTCCCTCGTGGTGCAAGGGGTTGAGCTCTGCACCGTGGGCTTCCACAGCCACCACAGTGTGAGTTCGATCCCCAGCCAAGGAAGGGACCCACATGGCGCACCAGACCTCTCCTGCCTTGCCAACTGCTCCCCTCAGCAGTGTATTTCCATGGATCTGCCTGTTCTGCTCCCTGCTCTGTCTCTAGTGAATTCCCCCCCTCCCTGCCCCCTCCTGCCTCTGGCCTCTACCCCAGCTCTTGTATGCATAAATAAATAAAATATTTTTAAAAAAATACCTGGACTAGTATGCACCTAATGATTAATGTAAAATCTACCCTTTCCAGAGAAGGGCTGTATCAATCCTCTAAAAAGCCTTATGAGATTTGTGTTCCCATCCCTCTGATGAACAACTGGAGCTTTGGCGAGTGAAGCAGGGTGTTTCATAGCTATTGTTGTATCTAGTGTGTTAAATTAGGTTTTCAGTAGTTTACCTTAAATCACTTTGTTCACGATAGTGGCAAATTAAATCTTTTCAGAGTCAATAATTTTAAGAAATCAAAATGTAAACTTCCTTAAATGCTTTATTTTTCAGATTCAAAGACCTTTTTGCTGGAGGCGTACTTACTGGTCTAGGCACAGGATGTCAAGTACTGTGTCGTACTGGATCTTAAATTCTGCAAGGAGCAGCATTGCCACGTTACAAGGGGGAGGACGTTTATATTCGAGGTGTGCCTCAAATAGGAATAAGTCGAAATGGAGCCTCTTTTCCCCTGCACCAGCCATCCAGAAAAGTGCTCCATGTGGTGGCTTTGCTCCGCAGAAAGCCTACAGACACACTTCCACTGAGGAAGAAGATTTCCACTTGCAGCTGAGCCCCGAGCAGGTAAATGAAGTGCTGCGTGCTGGCGAGTCATCCCACAAGATTCTTGACCTAGACAGCAAAATCTCAAATTCTGTCTTGCGATTTGAGAGCAACCAGCTGGCTGCCAATTCCCCGGTGGAGGACCGGCAAGGGGTGGCCTCCTGCCTGCAGACCAACGGACTGATGTTTGGCATCTTCGATGGACATGGTGGCCATGCATGCGCCCAAGCAGTGAGCGAGAGACTCTTCTACTACATGGCAGTGTCGCTGATGTCGCAGCAGACCCTGGAGCAGATGGAGGGCGCAGTGGAGAGCATGAAGCCCCTGCTGCCCATCCTGCAGTGGCTCAAGCACCCAGGGGACAGCGTCTACAAGGATGTCACCTCCGTGCATCTTGATCACCTCCGTGTCTACTGGCAGGAGCTGCTGGATTTGCACATGGAAATGGGACTGAACATTGAAGAAGCACTGAAGTACTCCTTCCAGAGGCTGGATTCTGACATCTCGCTGGAAATCCAGGCTCCCCTGGAAGATGAGATGGCAAGAAACCTTTCGCTGCAGGTGGCTTTCTCCGGAGCAACAGCTTGCATGGCCCACATCAACGGCGTCCACTTGCATGTGGCCAATGCCGGCGACTGCCGAGCCATCCTCGGTGTGCAAGAGGACAATGGCATGTGGTCTTGTCTGCCTCTCACCCGAGACCACAATGCTTGGAACGAAGCCGAGCTGTCGCGGCTGAAGAGGGAGCACCCGGAGTCGGAGAACAGGACGATCATCATGGACAACAGGCTTCTGGGCATCCTCATGCCCTGCAGGGCCTTCGGGGATGTCCAGCTGAAGTGGAGTAAAGAGCTGCAGCGTAGTGTCCTGGACAGAGGCTTTGACACTGAGGCCCTCAACATCTATCAGTTCACCCCCACACACTACCATACGCCCCCCTACCTGACTGCTGAGCCTGAGGTCACCTACCACAGGCTGAGGCCCGAGGACAAGTTCCTCGTGCTCGCCTCGGACGGCCTGTGGGACGTGCTGGACAACGAAGACGTGGTGAGGCTGGTGGTGGAGCACCTGACCCAGGAGGGTCGGCACAAGCCAGACCTGGCCCAGAGACCCACCAACCTGGGACTCATGCAGAGCCTGCTGCTGCAGAGGAAAGCCAAGGGGCTCCACGCCTCCGACCAGAACGCAGCCACGCGTCTCATCAGACACGCCATCGGGAGCAATGAGTATGGGGAGATGGACCCCGAGCGGCTGACGGCCATGCTGACGCTGCCGGAGGACTTGGCCCGGATGTACAGAGATGATATCACCGTCACTGTGGTGTATTTTAACTCAGACTCAGTTGAGACATATTACAAGGGGGGTTAAGAGATTCTCATTCTGTTGCCAAGGTTAACGTCAGCGCCCTCCTCAGACATGTTCTCTTACTCTTAAACTGGCTATTGAAACCTAACTTAAAAAGGGCAGGCAGATGTAGCTTGCTTAATGATAGACTAACATGCAAAAAAAAGAAAAAAGACGGCAGAAAACACCAGCCTAGGTTTAAAAACAGCAGCGGTGATTTAATGTCCCTGCCAGTTTGGGTCACCTCTTCTCTGCAGAGAGAAGGCAGAGCATGGAGACCCTAGAATTGGCTTGGGTGCATGTACTCCTGTCATAGAGACACTATTGTTAGACTGTGTCAGCCTGAGCCTTCAAAGGGCTAATGTAATTGTGATGCCCGGAACTTCTGGGAACTTCATTCAGGATCTTCTGAAGTCTCACTGCAAAATCTGCAGAATTGATCATTCTCAGTTCACAGTTATGGCCCTCTAGACTATGAAGGGTAGGTTTTGGTTTTTAATTTTTAAGTTATTAAGACCTAGGTTTATAGGGCATACTACATGCAAGTTTTCTATGCAGTACTCTAACTTCTTTTTGGTAGTTCTATTTGTGAAGATGTTTTATAAGACTACATTCTAGTTCTGTGTCGGTTTATTTTAAAACTGAGTCCTCCAGCTTGCAAACAGCCCTGCCATAAGCATGCTTGGAATTACTTCTTGGTTTTCAGCTGAGGATGAGAGGGCCGAGGTCCCTGGACTAGCTGGAATTTGTGCAACTTTCAGTCCTTCACTGTGTTTTACCCACGTTAACCTTTGAGCCATGCTGGCCTTCATTCCTCATCTTTCCTGAATCAGTCAACTCTCTAGGGCTTAACCGCTAAAGGTTTATTTAAAGCACTTCACCCTTTTGGTTATCCCTCTCAAAAATTATTTCGTTTATTCCACCTACTACTCCTTCTACCTCTGCTACACTGAACTTCAGTCTGACGCTACTGACTAGCAGTACGATCTGGAAAGAATGTTCCTTCTTCAGATGGTTGCAGGGAAGGAGAAGATGTGATTGTGTGGTAGTTGGGACAGACGTTAAGTGGGCCTGGCACAGTGAGCCACAGAGAGCTGTGGACTTCAGCTTCAGGAGAAGGTGAAATGAAACACGAGACCACTCATTGGTCGAGTCTCTAGTCTCTACCTGGATCCCAAGAGGCAGTGGGAGCAGAGAGGGGAGACTTGTCAGATGGGACCTTCACCCTCGACTGGGACCTTGTGGGCCCTCCTTTGAGGGAATGAATTTCATGTTTTCACCTTGAGACAATGGGAAGTGTGTCCCTAAAGGAAAACACAAATAGAATCCCACAAAACTGATAGTTTTATCTTCCTCCACCACATTGCTCCATCCCTTTCCTCATTTCAGACCCTTGGGCCATGCAAGGATAGAAAAGCAAACAGCTAGGTGTGGCTTCATCATTCTTGTCTGTCATAGTGACATTCAAGTGTTGGGATACTTCCAGCATGGGGACAGTCCCTACACATTATTAGTGCAGCTGTTCAGTGACACAGCTTCATCTAAGAAATTCTCTTCCAGGTGCTTGAGTCTTGGTTCTTCTACTCCGAAACTGTCTTTGTTTCTGATCATCTAGATCTTATCTTGGAAATAAGGATTACTACCATTCTGCTGGCATAAAGGTTTGTTTCTAGAACTGAGGACACTGCTTGTCCAACGTCCTTTGTGCTTAATGTGGGCTAAGCCCTACTGTATCCTTGGAACATTTACTGTGATTACAGAGTGTCTGAATTCACTATTCTGGAGACTAGCCTGTGTTACAAATGTATCTGGTTCAGTAACTTGTGGGACAGATGATGAAATACAGGCTTCCCCCCTGTTTCTCTTAAGTGGATCTGTGTTTTCCCTCTGCCTAATAGATGTTCTGCTTTTTGTTTGGTATATTAAGAGGGAAGAGAGGCAGGCCTGTCATCTGCCTTTCCCACTGTGAACTGTCAGTTCTTTCCACGGATGGTCCAAGGAACTCCTCCTGGTTAGAGCCCAGTGTGTCTTGCAAGCCTCCCTGACCACAGTTCTGCTGCCTTGACCTCCTCGAGCAATCTGAGCTACTGCTCCCAAGGACAGTGGGGTTGAGAGGGTCTATCAGGCCTTCCAAGGCATTTATCATTCCTCTCACATAGAGATTTCATTATTGAGACTTAAACTGAACTGTAACAATGAGATTGATTATTAATATTTTGAATGTGACTTTTGAATGAAGTATGCTTTGGTGCTTAAAATTACATATTTATCATTTTAGGTAAGAAATGGTAATAGTGGCATAATTTAGATATTACTATATATATATTTAAAGCTCTGCTGATTCTTGGAGTTGGTCAAGGTGGACAGGATGGAATTAATTCTAAGTTAGTTCACTAGGTCAAATTTCTTAGATGCAACTATCTCAGGTGTTTGTAATCGTAAAACTAACGTATTATAGTGAAAATGGAAACTTTGAGGTTGGTGAGTATATAAACCTGTTTGGCCTAGAAGTATGATGGGTCTAAAAGTTCTCTAGAGTACACTGGGCAAAGTTCAGATTCGACAGTTGAACTGGCACCTCTTACACATAAGTGAAATATAAACTGTTTGAATTGGAGCTCATGAAAGAAGAGAATACCTAATCGTATGGAACAGAAAGATGGACAGATAAGTTTAGCTTAACTTGTCCATCAGCCCCTGGAGACCAATCTTCATTGACAGCTTTTGGGAAGCTTTACCTTCTTCCCAGGTTTAACCAGACCTTCCTGGAACTGAGCCATCCTCACTTCTTAAAGTGGTGCATTCTTCTCTTTCCCGTGGCAGAAGACTCTCGGGTATTCTTGGAGCTGGGGTAGAGGAGGTTGGTGTACCCCTTGTGACGGTTGCTGCTGTGTGTTTGCCCAAGTGGAAAGCGCTGCTGTGTGACTGTTTACTGAGCCAGCTGAGTTTCCATCCCTCCCGCCCTGCACACCTGATGTTTAACTTGCCTCTTAGAAAATATTATCAAGCATTTACTTGGAAAATTTATTAACCATGCTCTTTAATAATTACTGACATTTGTCTTTCAAGCTGTCTACCAAATGTTCATATTGGACATTGATTTTCTAACCACGAAGAAATATTTAGATGAATGTTATAAATAAAAGAGGCAAAATGCAACTCGGTTTCTTTTGGCTTGGATTCTATTTTTTTTTTTTTTTAGGTTCTTAAGTTAGTAGGTTTTGTTCCACCACATGACCATGGAACATTCTAGGCTGTTCAAGAGTCCACTCAAAAGAGAAGTTATCTCTGCAAGTTTTTGATGACTGCTGACCACACAAAGTCCTCATTTAGTGTTAACCCTGTGTAGGGGGACTTGAAAAGAAAGAAAGGGAAGTGAAGGCTTATGTTGTAAGTGTGTCAAGTTCTGCTGGGATTTCTTATTATTTAGTTGAACTTGTAAAGTCAACTTCTGTATTCATTTAAATGCAATTTGGGAAAGAGGTGGAGGCAGCTACCTGGAGGAGAAGACCCTCCTATATCCCACCAACTGAGCTGGATAGCTCATTGCCTTGGGTGTTACAGGGACCTCCAGTGGCAAAAACAGCTATTAGGTTATTAGTATTTTAGTGTGGGCTGGTTGGTTGAGCTGGATCTTAAGGAGGAGCAAATCTGGGGGAGGGAAGGGTGAAATGGAGTATCTGGGGTCTGGTAAGTTTCAGGAGGAGCCCTTACCCTCTCTTTTTGACATGATACAACAGGCCCACTAATTGAAAAAACCCATTGAGCCACAGTAGAGCTAGATTTGAATGAAAGCCACAGCCTACACACTCGTCTAACACTGGGCTTTCAGAAATGGGTAATCATGAAAAATCTTTCATTGCACAATTTTGGTCCAGGGTGGGTGGGAATGAGGCAGAGAAGTAGGTGGTGATGAAAAGAAACTAGAAGGCATTTTTGGTTTTGGTCAATGCTGAGAAAAAAATAGAAAGTTGTGCTCTTTTGATATGCCTTTGGCTGTTGTAAGTCAAGCTAGATATACTTCACATAGGTGTTCCAATAACCCATCATTTTGAACATGATAAAGATAGCGGGTAACAAGGAGAATTAAGTTTAAAAAGTTGAGCTGTGAGCGCTATATTTTCATTTCTTGTTTCTTTTTTTATCATTTGATTTGTTTTTATCTTTTTCATTTTTTCATCTTTATCACTTCTTAAAATTATTTTGAACTCTATTTTTTTAAGGGTTTATTTACTTATGCATACAAGAACTGGGGGGCAGGCTGGAGGTGCAGTGTTAGTGTGTGTGTGTATGTGTGTGTGAGAGAGAGAGGATTCACCAGAGACAGAGTGGGGAGCAGAACAGGTGGAATGACAGAAATACACTGCTGAAGGGAGCAGCGGGCGAGGCAGGTGAGGTGTGCTGTGCCATGTGGGTCAGCTCCCTCACAGGGGATTGAATCATGCTGCAGTGGCTGCAGATGCTTCATAGCACTGAGACTTAACCCCTTATGCCACCAAGGAGGCCCTTGAACTCTTTAATTAGAAGAGGGAAAATTAAATGTATACCATTCCTTTCAGCCATAGTTTTTTTCCATTTTACTTAATGTTGGTAAATGGTTTTAAGTGCTGCTCCCAGCCTGTTGACGACTCCCTCTGGGATGGCCGAATCTTCTCTGGACTTCTGTGGATCCATGTGTCTCTCCTTTGGCCCCAGACCTTTTCTGTTGCACAGGGGAAGTCTCCTGGCTGGAAGGAGCAAGGGAAGAGGAAGGGCCAGAGTTCCTGTTCTGACCTCGGCTGGCAAGGGGCTAAAAAGGCCAGGACTGGTTACTTAGCTGCACCTTCTGAAAGGGACTTTCCAAGGCTGTTCCATCTCAGATCTTAATCCGTCCTGTCTTTCCAGGATTCTGGAAAGCCCTCTCTTGCCCAGCCCCATTCTCCCTAAAGCACATGAACAGAGGAATGTCTGTTGCAAGCCGCTGCTTTGTCCAGGCCACAGCCCTGCATGCTCAGGCCAGGCATGCAGAGCTGTTCAGATGGCCCCATGCAGCAAGGGGCTGAGGAACCCATGACAACGGGCACAATGGGGACTGCAAAGGGCCTGTCTGAGGCAAGGAGCCAGGGGGGTGAAGCACAGGATTAATTCAGTCCAGTGGCTCTGGAGACAGGCATTGTGAGCAGAAGTGAGAGCTGCAGTGAAGGGTGGGGGTGAGGAGTAGTCAACTATGGCTGGGAGGGTCTGGAGGAGCCCCTCTGGAGATCTCCAGGGCTGGGGGATGAGTGGGGCCTCGCAGTGACTTAAGAAAGGATGGGGAACATAAATAAAAATCTTTTAAAAAATAAAAAATAAAAAAGGGGCCTCCCTGGTGACGCAGTGGGTTAAGCAACACACTGTGAAGCAAACCACAGCCACTGCAGCACAAGTTCGATCCCTGCCTCTGGCCAGGGAGGGACCCACATGGTGCAGCAGACCTCACCTGCTGTGCCCGCTGCTCCCCTCAGCAGTGTGTTTCAGTCAGTCTGCCTGTTCTGCTCCCCACTCTGTCTCTGGTGAATCCTCTCACCTCCTGTGCCTCTGGCCTGTACCCCAGCTCTTGTGTGCATAAATAAAAATCTTTTTAAAAAAATAAAAAGAAAGGACGGGGGGCCTGACTTACTTGCCAGCATGCAGGTGGGGTGGAGGTAGTGCAGACTGTCGAACCTCACCCCCCCCACCCATTTTCCCTGAGGGGTTTGGACCTTGTGCCGCTCTGCATTTGTTCCTGTTTTTCTCCTCTCCATTCCATCCCTGACTGCTGACTGTAGAGTGAATGGGGATGAGTGGATGGATGGACAGACGGAGGGATGATGGATGGATGTTCGGATGGACGGATGATTAAGGGGAAGGCAGATAAAGAGGAACCAGCAAGAGAGAGGTTAGGGAGGAAACTAGTAGTGGCATGGAAGCAAGGAGGAGTGGAGGGGGTCCGAAAAGACCACAGGTGTGGAGGGATGAAAATGAACAATTAGCTAGAAAAGGACAACTAAGGAAAGGAGGGGGCATTCTGTATTCTCACCTGGGACTCAGGACACAGGACAGGCCTGGATGGTGAGGTGGAGGTGAGAAGAGGTTTTCACTGAGTTGCTGGAATGCCCTCTGCGGCAAAGCAGAGCAGAGACAACTGGGAAATGGCATCAACAAGCCAACGTGTCCCTTGGCTTGTGGGAGGGAGAGGATCCATGGGTTCACTTGGGGTGTCAGGGACGACCCTGCACTGGCCTTTGGCATGGAAGAATGGAGAAGCTGGGGTCTTCTCCAGCTCGTTCCCTAAATCCTAAGGAGGCGTGATGAAAACACCCATGGGAGCCAGCTCTGTTATGGCCCTGCCCTTGGGAGGGGATTCTGCAGTGAGGCCATGTGAGACAGGAGGCTGCCTCTAGATGTCGCCCTCAGGCCGTGTTACTGCAGCTGCAGCTGGAGGAAAGGGTTTGGGAGAGATAAGGCCCTGAGGTTCACCCAGCTGGAGCAGGGTCTCCCTGGGAAGCCCTATAACCCCCAGCAGACCCAGGATGGGAGCAAGTGTAGGGTAGAAGTACACTCCTGTGGTCACTCACCCCTGCCTTGGGGAGAGGGGGCTGCTGGGTCCCAAAAGAGCCCTTGTCAGAGTCAGGTAGGGACTGCAGGTGGGGGTTGGGGGTGTGGCTGACACCTTTTCCAATGGGGGTATTCCGCTCTGTAGACTGCCCCACACCTCTGAACCCTTCTCCCCACACCCCTCTGTGCCCTGTAACCAGTCCCCATAACTACGCTCCAGCAGCTGTGGGGGCTGTTGCCTCCTGCTCTCCCCACCCCCACCGCAGCCCAAAGAAGGATCCAAGCCACCTTTGTCCTCCCTTACCCCAGTAAGGGCTGCCCAGCTAGTAGTCAGCTCCGCCCAACACACACCAGGCAGTGACCCTGGTCAGACTCCGATCTGGCCAAGTCACTCTGCTCCAAACCTTCCATGAGTCCCCATTACCCTCGACTTGCCCTCTCTGCCCCCTCCGAGGTGCAGGCACCGCAGTCTCACAGGGGGACAGGGAGACAAGCGAGAGAGCTCTGTATCTCTCCCCAAGCTGAAGTCACCTCTCGAGAGCCCACTAGGGAAGGCCACACTGACCGCCTTGCTGCTCTGCCTGCTTCCTCTCCTGTCATCTGGAGGCAGTTGGTGTCCATGCATGTCCAGTTTCTTTTGCTTTGAAACACAAACCACAACTGCTTCAAATACCCCAGACCTCAAGTCATGCCCATCACAATCCTTCCAGAAGCATCCCTGAAAGAACTGCTATTGTCATAGGTCACCACAATGCTGTTGTCAAGGAGGGATTTGAAATGGCCCAGCAAAGCAGGTGCAAGTCTTGACGACTGAGTCTGATTGGTGGCCCTGTTATGCTATTTGCTCTGCTTTTGTATACATTTAACATTTTTTATTTTAAAAAAAGCTTTAATGACACACCTATTCTTGCCTCCTCACCCTCCCCTGCTTTTTTTTTAAATGGTGAGAAAAATTATATTTAGAATTAGCCAGCTAGACTCAGATGATACCAGTTTTTGTTTTTGTTTTTTAAAGATTCACCCATTTATGCATACAAGAACTGGGGTACAGGCCAGAGGTGTGGGGGTTGAGAAGATTCACCAGAGACAGTGGGGAACAGAACAGTCAGATGAACCAAAATACCCTGCTGAGGGGAGCAGCAAGGAGGCATGCTGTGCCATGTGGGTCCCCTCCCTGGCTGGGGATCGAACTCATGCTGAAGTGGCTGAGGATGCTTCATAGTGCGGTGCTTAGCCCCTTGCGCTGCCAGGGAGGCCCTGTCCCGTATTCTTAACAATGTGCAAGGCTGAGGGTGAAGTGACCCTGGCCCACAGTTCTTCAGCCTCATCTCCTGCCCTGACACACCCCTGCCCACACCCCTGCCCACAGGGTGTCCACACGGCTCACTGGGTGTAGCAGCTCGTTACGGTTTGTGACGATAAACTGGGTCACCTCTGTGAAGATAAACTGCCCAGGTGTGTGATGAGCACTTACAAGTGTTTCCTTATTTAATCCTCAAGTAATCGTAAGAGACAAGTGTTAACAACACACTTTACAGATGATGAAACTGAGCCCAGAGAAGCAATATGATGTGCCTGAGATCACACAACTAGCAAAGGCGGAACAGAGTTTCGAATGCTAATGCCCCATTCCAAAGCTTCCCCATCGCATTCATGCTATTGCTAAGTGATCATGCAATTCTGTTGACCATCTCTTGACTTGATTTTAAAAAAAAGCTCCATCTGCTCCTGAAAAGCCTGGCACGAAGGGGTGAGCTCTTGGACCATAGAAACCTTGAGACCATAGAGCACTTGACAGGTGTAAATCAGATGGATGTGGCTGGGCTGAGCCCTGTGACCATAACCCAGAACAGACCCCGTGTATGGCCTTTCCCTGGGTCCCCAGTCAGCCCAGGCTGGGAGGGCCTGGGGTTGAGAGGGCAAGAGCAGGTGGCAGATAAGGGGGTGCCTGCCTTCAGCCTGCAAGAGGAACCCATAAATCACAGCCTGCTCTACCCTCTACCCTCTACCCCCGACCCCATGGCCCTGGATGGGTCTCTGAGCCCCCTCAGTAGCCTAGGCCTGATGCCTCTGGCTTGTGGGAGGACCCAGAACCCATCTGTCATACAGCAAAACCCACTGTCCTACCCAGAATTTATCTGAGAGAGAGAGAGAGAGAGAGAGAGAGAGAGAGAGAGAGAGAGAGAGGATCAGCATGGCAACTGCACAAGGGGGTTTGAACAAACTTGGTCATGGTCTGGTGTTGGTGAGAAAGAGAAGCTGGACACTACTGGCAGGTCCTTCCTCTAGGCATTGGACTGAGATTCTGGTGCATCCATCCTTTAAAAGTGACTTTAGAAGTGAAAATGAAAAAAAGTGATGGTGGAAGATCTATATTATACGACAGAAAAGTGCTAGAAGTAAATACTGTTAGGGGTGGGGTGGGAAAACTGATGACAAACGTAAACGTATAGGGACCCTGATGTGAAATCCTGCCCCCAGCCCTCCACCAGCTCCCTCGTGACCCACCCCATGGCCAGAGGCCCACCATGGGGGAGGGGCTGGACTATATTGGGAAGGGGATGAGATCATCCAGAGGCTGGGCTGATTTAGAGCTGGGTAACTTTTTCCACTCCTGTGGCTCTCAGAGGCTTCTGCGCCGGCTCATAAACCTTGGCGCCAGCCTGTAGGGTGGAAGAGGGCCAAGTTCCCCCTCCCTAGAGGTGGAGATGGTGACAGAAGCTGGATAGAATGGCTAAAGCTGTTATAAGATGGCAGCATGGGTCTGGGGGTGCCCAGGGCCTAGCTGGGACCCTGTAATTACAAACTTTGCTCCTAGCAGATCTGTTTGTTCTGACACTCCCCAGGGACTGGTGTGGGCACAACATGCATTTTGTGGGTACCAGAATATCCCAGAGGGAAGCCACTGTGTGGTGAGGGGAGCTGGGGCCCCTTGGACCCCAATCAGGGAGGACAACCAGGGAGGACAACCCGATTGGTGGCCAAATCCAGAGAAATCCCTGGATGACCGGAGGGCTAGCAGTGGAAGGAAGAGGCCTGGCTGGGTAAGGAGCCGGGTCCAGGTCTAGCTCAACCAGTATCTGCGTTGAGTTCAGACTCCCACCTCTGGCCTCAGTGCCCATCAGGCTCCCTCACACCTGTGCCCAGCCTCGAGGAGCAGGACAGTATCCCAGTCACCTGAGTTCTGTCACACTGCTGAGCTTCCACCCAGGCACTTGTTCCAGCCTCTTCAGTCTGTCACCTCCACCACCATGCTGGGTCAGGTGCCGGCTCCCCAAGGCAGTGTCCATCATGCTGGCTGGTCCATGTTCATCTAGTTCATCCTTAGGGCAGGGGCTGTCTCTGGAGAAAACGCTAGGACATACTGGCTGGAGGAAAGAGAGGGCCCCTGGAAGAGGGGATTCAGGAGACGAGCAACTAGGTGCCCCAACACTGTCCTGTGCCAGGCCCTTGACACTCCTCAGATCCCACAGTAAACAAGAGACCATGGGGTGGGGCACCCTAACCTGGGTTTTGTAGGCAAAGAACAGGAGCTGGGCAGAACCAGAAGGAGCTGGACTGTTCTTCCTTAGCCTGGACCCTGAGCAGCAGGGCCTGAAATGGAATTCCCCAGCTGGATGGAGTTGTTCCTGGAAAATCCCCACCAGACCTTCCAGAACGTGCTTTTGCGCCTGATTCTGGCTCCTTCTGATGGGAGGGGGGGCGACTTCACAGCGAATGAGCTACTCAGGCCCATCCTTGCCTCCTGGGCTCCTGGGCCTGGACTCCAGGACAGCCGAAGGAGAGATTCACACACCGTTGAGCACTGCCCGTCCGTGTCACAGAGTTCTCTCAGGGTCCTCATTCGAGAAGGAAGCTGATACTCAGAGAACTCAGGTGACGTGCCCAAGGTCATGGCTGAACCAGGACCTCAGGCCTTCCTCTCGGGTCGGGTCAGCACATGGCTGCAGCGCCCAACTCTATTCGGAATCCTCCACAGGGCAGGTCGAGCCTGCTGCCTGAGGATGTCGCGTCCAGCTCAATCCCACTTGACCGAGCCTGGACCGGCTGTGCCTGCTATTTCCAGAATAACCCTGGTGGTTCTGGGCACAGCTCGCTGGCCATCACCTGGGGCCTATTTTTGTCCTTCGGGTAAAAAGGAAGTCTCACCTTGTGCAGTAACCACGTAGGGGGAGGGCGGAACACGTGACCCCTGACCCTAGCTGACCTCTCTGTCCAGCTGGGAAATGACCCCACTGGGGAAGGTGGGGAGGCCTGGCTCAGTTACGCTCCCTTGCCCTCCCTGCCCAGCTACTTCCCAGCACCTGGCTTCTCTACCGTGTGTCTTCTTGGAAGGCCACAGCCTTCCAGTATCTACTGCGGCCAGGAAGCTGAGAGCGTCTTTATTTGTCCTCACGATCCATTGCCAAATCTTATACATCTAAATAGCCAGAAAATTCTTTCTCAGATCTAGCTGTGGAAACAGGCTCATTTCTTCAGGATCTAGTCAGAAGTGATAGAATGCAGGGTGCAGGAACCATGTAAGAATCCAGCATCTAGAACCTGACTTTCAGAGCCCGGGGTCCTGGAACCCTAGGGGCCATGACTGGTGGCATGTGGGGAGATGACAAGCTGTGGACATTCCAGACACTCTGAAAGTTCAAGTACAATTTCAGAGGTCATGGACGCCAAAAGTATTTGTTAAAGGGGTGACCCTGGGGTTGAAGCCCAGAGGTGCAAAGAGGGGCATCCCAGCAAAGTTGAGGGGCGTCTTTCCACTGAAAATGGGTGTCTCTGTATGTGTGCTTGTGGGTGCAGGGCATGTTGTGACCTGAATTTAGCAACAGAAGATAAAAGCAGAGAAAAAAAGACTGGAAGGAAACCTGATTAAAATGTATTTTTAGGGCCTCCCCGGTGGCGCAGTGGGTTAAGCAACACACTATGAGGCAAACCGCAGCCACTGCAGCACGAGTTCGATCCCTGCTGCCGGCCAGGGAGG